>CM051240.1:227241878-227701308 GCA_027917425.1 Gastrophryne carolinensis | reverse complement strand
TGAATCCTGGGGGAATAATATACCCCAGGCTTCATTTGGTTCGTTTAGTTATACATATTTGTGAGCACGCCATTATCTATTTTTCATTAGTGGTGCACCACTTATAAGTTAATTTGTTGCCATTCTGTGAACGCGCTACAGTTTTTGATATGCGCTAGCGTTTTCCATGCGCATGGAGTGGAGTCATAGTGAACTGCTGTGATTGGATTAAGAGCCCACGCATGAGCCGCAGTTGTATTGGGCGATCTGGAAGGGTTTCACCATGCGGGGCACGAACGTAACTTGTAACCAATAGTCAAAATCCCGGTTCTGATCCAATTAAAGCCCAGCTGAAAATATCAATATATAATTTTCCCTGAAATTCTTGCAGAAATCACAGTTAAACCTATACAGCACAAAATGCTGAAAAATGGTCTGGCTACAGGGAGTGACAAAATCTCTAGCTAAAAGGTTAAAGCAGATCAGAACTCACTGAACTTGTGAAGCCCTGACGATATTTATGTTCCTTAATTGTCCTGGAACACTGATTTCTTTTGCTGCCCTTCTCTGTTAGATGACAGGTGAGTACTGTTAGGTGAGTACTGTGGTAATGGCTCAAGGAGCGGAGCTTTCATCTAAAACAGGTGGCAGTCGTGGTGAGTAGAGTGAAGCAGGAGTATAGAAAATAGATAAAAGTTACTCTTCACGGGGAAGCAATTCAGGGGATGCTAGTTAATAATGTGAAGTTTGGTCCGCTTTAAATACACTAGGTCCAGTTAAATGACCACCCCTGGGGCATCCAGATTTGGCATGCTCCTGTGTGTGTACCCGTCATTCGTTCTATATTCTTACCTTGTCAGCAAGCCCATAACGCATGTATCCGGTGGCTGCATCTCCTGCATCTTTCTAGGTCTGTACGTGGGCACGTCTGCTGTAACTGAATGTCTATGAGTGGCCGCGCACAGCCATAGAGGGATGCAGCGGGGGGGGGGGGGGTTGCACGCCAAACGCAAGTGAAGCTAAGATCTCATCAAGCTTCTTTAGTCTTACATTAAAGTGGGCCAACACCCAGGATTTTGACTATCCTGGGTTTTGTTCCACTTCGGTGGGGCACCCCGATCGGGGGTGTGTGAAACCCCCCAGAAAGCCCCGAAAGCTCACCTCACCCCGCTCCCGCGTGACTCACTCGTCCAATCATCGGCGACGGACAATCCAGAGGCAGCGACGGACAAGCAGAGCGTGTCCGCCGCCGCCTCCCATGCGTCCCTCTTACAGAGAGCGCACCTGCGCCAGCCATTCACAAACGGCCAGCGCGGGAGCGCGCCCTGCTAGAGGGACGCACGGGAGGCGGCGGCGGACGCACATGCGCCGCTGGAACGTGGAAAAGGTAGGATTCGTGGGCTTCCTGGGGGGTTTCACCCCGCAGGACATCCCGATTTCGGATGCCCCGTGGGGAGGGATCTGATCGGCCCGGGAATCTTATAGATTCCCGGGCCGATCCCCCCTGGGTGTTGGTCCGCTTTAAAGTGGTTCAAAAACCCAGGATTTTCACTAACCCGTGTTTTGGTCTGTCCCCCCCTGGGGCATCCCGATATGGCATGCCCCGCTGTGTGAAACCCACCATTGCCCCTTCTTCCTTTACCTTTCCTCCAGGCACAGGTCTCGTCCAATCAGCTTCTCAGACTGCGCATATTGATGTGCGGCTGCAGAAACCGAATGGAATCCCAGGCATACGCGATCAGCGTGCGGCATCACATCCTTTGGCTGTGCGCGGCCATGCGTAGCCATTCAGATACGGCGGATGTGGCCACGCACAGCCCGAGGAGGAAGCGCAGGGCAGACGCCAGCACTGAGCATACCCTGGCAGGTGACAGGGCCCACCTCATTCCCTTGGCAGCCCCTATGCAGGACGCAGGGCTGTGCAGTAACCATGACTAAGGACTGTCAGCCAGTGGCAGATTGTACTTTGGCAGAGCCTTTTCTTTTGTCTGTCCTTCTATTCTTTGTTTCTTTCCTTCTTTATTTCAATATACATTTTCTTTTTTTCATCTGTTTTTTTGCCGTTCCTTTTATTTCTTTCTTTCTTCCCTTTATTATTTTTATTATTTGTTTCTTTCATCTGTTCGTTCTGATTTTCATTTTCTATCTTTCTTCTTTTCATCTATTATTTCTTGTCATTCCTTCTATTTGTTTTTTCTGTCAGTCCTTCCATTCTTTCTTTCTTGCCTTCCATATCTTCTTTCTTTCTCCCAAATAATCTGATTGGATCTGAGCTGCGTGCCGGGTACGGTTAGGTATGGCCTGTATAGCTACGTTTATCAGGTAGTCAGTGGGGTTTCACACAGCAGGGACAATTTTGGTACGGACCAAAACCCAGCATAGTTAATTACCGTATATACTCGAGTATAGGTCGACCCGAATATAAGCCGAGGCACCTAATTTTACCACAAAAAACTGGAAAAGTTATTGACTCGAGTATAAGCCTAGGGTGGGAAATGCGAGAGACTGCACATGGAGTAAAGGAGAAATCTAGCAGCACTGGGGGCTTCACACACAGGGTAAATACCAAATCTGGGTGTTTCACCGCAGAACACATTGAATGTACTGCTTTTGTACTGGACCTCGGCTTGCCCATTTAGTTGCTGCCCTGAACTAGAGTCATGGTTAAACAATATGCTGGTAGGTGTGGGTTGCTCAGGGGTTAATAAGCCCCCTCCTCCTCACCCTCCTTCCTCCCCGCTCTCCTTGCTGACAGTAAACGAGCAGCCTCCGCTCCCGCCATCCACTGCCTGACAAGCAGCGCAGAGGCGGCTGGGAGAGGGTGACGTCACTCCCAGCAGCGCTGCTCGTGGAGGCGGTAGATGTCAGAACCGGAAGCTGCTCGTTTACTTGGAGAGAAGTAAAGATTGTCAGCAAGGAGTGCCGAGAGGAAGGAGGGTGAGGAGGAGGGCTTATTAACCCCTGAGCTACCCATGCCTAGCAGCGTAGCGTTGTGACTGTCCTTCTGACTCGAGTATAAGCCGAGGCGGCTTTTTTCAGCCCAAAAAGTGGGCTGAAAAACTCGGCTTATACTCGAGTATATACGGCACTTAAAACGGACCTTCAGCATCATTTAATAAAAAGCCCAAACCCTCACAAAAACTATTCGCCAGCATCTAAAATGAATACATTTTACATTTTAGTCACTTACTTATTATTCTTTCCCCCACTGGGCTGCAACTCTGTTCAAGACACAGGTGCCGTTATCTTGCCTCAGAAGAATCAAATACCGAGGAGATAAGAGGGGGGAAACTGCAAGGGGTCATGTTTATGGCCGTGGTTTGCTCAGACAGAGCAGAGCGGGGGTCAGGAAAAGGACAGCAATCCCAGAATGCAGAGCAGCACAGTACAGTAGAAGGTACTTTCTGTTTGTAGGCCATCTGAGGCCGCCATCTTGGATGTTAAAGGGCTTAAAAAATACAGTAGGTGCAGGTAGAATGATTTTTAATGTGAGCAATCTGTATGTACAGGGTGGGGGAAACATACAGGATAGGCTCTAATTCAGGGTGAAGGTTCGGATTAATGTGAGCAATCTGTATGTACAGGGTGGGGGAAACATACAAGTAAGGCTCTTATTCAGGGTGAGGGTCCGGATTAATGGGAGCAATCTGTGTGTACAGGGTGTGGGAAACATACAAGATAGGCTCTAATTCATGGTGAACGTCCGGTTTAAAGTGGACCAACACCCTCCCGTGATCGGCCCGGGAATCTATAAGATTCCCGGACCGATCAGCCCCCTGACTGCGGGGCACCCCGATCGGGGTGTGTGAAACCCCCCAGAAACCCCTAAATCCCTACCTGATCCTCGATCCAGCGGCACCCGCCGCCGCCTCCCACGCGTCTCTCTAGCAGGACGCGCACCCGCGCGCCCTGTAAGAGTGACGCGCGGGAGGCGGCGGCGGGCACGCTCTCTTGTCCGTCGCTACCTCCCGCTTGTCCGTCGGCGGGATTGGCAGCGGCGGTCACGTGGGAGCAAGGAGAGGTGAGTTTTTCAGGGTTTCTGGGGGGTTTCACACAGCGGGGCATCCTAATCTCGGATGCCCCGCCGAAGTGGACCAAAACCCAGGATAGTCAAAATCCTGGGTGTTGGTTAACTTTAAAGGAAATGTAAAAAATGGCAAGTCCCTTGAAAATAAATGCTGGCAGCCCCGCGTATCCCTCATTTTCCCCCACCTCTGCATTATACCCGCGAGCATTTAGTGCAAACAAATCCAGGGAAATTCTCTGGCAGCTTTCGACGAGAATATTACAACACTGCGGAAAAGCTCCCGTGCAAAGCTGTTGACTATATTTTGACATGAAGACAAATGTTAGAAAGTGTACAGAAGGTGCCGCGAGCCGCTTCCGCTCCTGCTCTGTACTGACAAGTATGTTGTTTACATGGCAGCCAGGGCTGTCGCACTATTTTGGCTGTCGCTGCTGCCCTCATTGTGCATGTGCCTAACGCTTCCCTTCCCCGGCTCATCTAATGAGCGCCATTAATGTCACCGCCGCTCGCCCAGGTAAGGCTTCAGCCATGCGTCTCATTGTCATGGTAGATCAGGTGATTAGGGCATGGGGCCTATTCCTAGACCCTGTGTTTACACTGTGATCAGCGCTGGCTTGATGAACAGACTGCGAGGAACTGTTACAGCGATATTTCAGGAAGAGAGAGAGAGAGGCGGCGTTGGCACACTTAAAATAGGAGGCAGATTTAGCCATTCAGATTTGTAAAAGCTATGCAAGTGATATAATGTTTCATTCTATCTCAAGCTGAGGATTTTAGTTACTCACCCTAAAATCTGTTTCTCTTGATTTTGATACAAACCTATATATACAATGTGGCCCCAGCAACCACAAAAAAAGGAAACCCCAGTTACCAATGCCCCAACAGATCACAAAGTCATCTCACATTACATTAATGTATTTATTGCTTTAAAAGCACACTATTGAATCAATAAATGTGTATATTCCGCTCCACACAAACAATAGATAAATGAATAGCCAATAATCAATATTGTGGATGGCCGTGCATGCAATTGGAGACTATAACTCCCAAATTAGACAAAAAGTTGTATGAGGGTGGGGCCAGCAACCACCCCAATAGTATCCAAAGAGCAGCACCCCCCTTCACCACAATCAATAAATTAAATCAAATCTCATGAATTCATATTTATTGAAAATTAAAAAATCACATTAAGATACACACATTTAAAATACATATATACAACACACATAATCCATTTTTGGGGGTATCCCAAACAGATTCATAATATATACAACCCCCGAAAAATCCCCAAATCAATAAAAATTTAAAGTACAGTCCATCCAATTGTAAAGTGCGTAAGTGCCAAAGGTGCAAAATATTTTTCTATATAACAATCCCACATAAATTATTAAACTAATGTGGCAAGAGAAACAAGATACTGACTGTGCAAAAAACCACAACAAATAGAAATCAACACATCACCTGAGTATGGGTCCAGGAGATTCCCCTCAAAAAAATGGTAATGCCAGGAGATGGTCCCCAACGCGTTTCGTAGCCCCCGACCCAGGCTACTTTCTCCAGGTATCATTTAAAAGCACACTAACAACAAATAATTAAAATCTCATAATCCACAAAGGGGATTTACCAGCCAAGAAAGTGCACACAGAATTCATCATGAGCTATCAAAAAAGTACTAAATAAAGTGCAAGTGCTAACTAGCTAGCTAATAATACAAAGTGTCAGTGCCCTCAAAATGCTAACTGCAAAATATCCCATTCACTATACAGAAAAGGAAAACAAACATTTAAACGTGTTCAATAAGCAACAGCATGAAAGAATATCACTATTAGAAAGGCTGGAAGCAATCCCCACTGCAGCCAGGTGTCCTCTATTCCTCACGCGTTCCGTGGGAAAACCCCCCACTTTTTCAAGGTTTCAGGTCTTGATTCTGATTCTTGATTTTGCTTTAAAGCGGACCAACAGTCCGCCCAAAAATTGCTCCCCTAAAGTTCTACTGTGGTAATTAGTGATCAGGCTATTTGAGAGGGCTGAAAGTGGACCAAAACCCACCTTGATCGACCTGGGAATCTATAAGAATCCCGGGTTGATCGATTCCCTTCTCCTGGGGCATCCAAAATCGAGATGCCCCGCTGTGTGAAACCCCCCAGGTCGCCCCATACACGGCAATCAGTGCGCTCGAAGCCGCTGGCCTAGACGACATGACGTCAGCTCCGAGCGCGCTGATTGGACGAGCGGCCGCGCATGCGCCGTAGGACCGGGTAGAGGGTGAGTTGCCTTCAGCAATCTGGGGGGTTTCATGCAGTGGGGCACCCCCGACCAAAACCCACCTTGATCGGCCTGGGAATCTTTAAGAATCCCGGGCCGATCGATTCCCTCCCCCAGGGCACCTAAAATCGGGATGACCCGCTGTGTGAAACCCCCCAGGTCGCCCCATACACTTACTTTGTTTCCCAGTCCAATGGCGCATGTGCGAGCTGCAGCTGCATCCCCACTATCCCTCTAGCAGGACGCATGCCCGCGCCAGGTATTTGTGAATGGGCAGCACAGGCACGCTCCCTGTTAGAGGGGGCGGGGGATGCGGCCATCAGTGCGCTCGAAGCCTCTGGCCTTAGACAAAGGCTTAGACGACGTGACGTCAGCTCCGAGCGTGCTGATTGGACGAGAGACCGCACATGCGCCGTAGGACCGGGTAGATCTGAGTTGACTTTAGCGATCTGGGGGGGTTTCACGCAGCGGGGCACTGCTGATCAGGGAAAGGACCAAAATCCAGCATAGTCAAAATCCTGGGTTTTGGTCCACTTAAAAGCAGATCAAAACCCAATCCGCTGTCCCGACACCCCCCCCCCCATCATTAGAGTAGCTTGGGCAATGTGTTCAGCTCAGTTGTTGCCCGTTTCAAAAATAAATTGCTGAAACCATGCCCCACGGCAGGTTTGGGAGTGCCAATTGGCTGATCTCAGCTTCGATTGTGGCTTTGCAGGAGCCGCCAGGAAAGGCGAGTGTTCCAGCAACCCTGGGTGGGGTCTCACAAAGTGGGACATCCTGCTATAGGATGCCCCAGGGGCAGGCTAGCAGCTGGTCTTGAAATCTTTTAGATTCCAGGGCTGACCCCGGGGAGGGTTTTGCTCTGCTTGCAAATATTTTAAAGTGGACCAACACCCTCCCGTGATCGGCCCGGGAATCTATAAGATAAGATCGGGGGTGCCCCGCTGTGTGAAACCCCTCAGAAACCCCTAAATCCCTACCTGCTCCTCGATCCAGCGGCGCCCGCCGCCGCCTCCCGCGTGTCCCTCTAGCAGGACGCGCATGCCGCCGCCTCCCGCGCGTCACTCTTACAGGGCACGCGCCCGCGCCGGCCATTCACAAACGGCCAGCGCGGGCGCGCGCCCTGTAAGAGTGACGCGCGGGAGGCGGCGGGCACGCTCTCTTGTCCGTCGCTGCCTCCCGCTTGTCCGTCGGCGGGGATTGGCAGCAGCGGTCACGTGGGAGCGGGGAGAGGTGAGTTTTTGGGGCTTTCTGGGGGGTTTCACACAGCAGGGCACCCCCGATCAGGGTGGCCCGCCGAAGTGGACCAAAAGCCAGGATAGTCAAAATCATGGGTGTTGGTCCACTTTAAAATAGATTCTGTGCTCTTAAACTACATGGGAGCTGCCATATTGATTTGACTGGAGGTCCGCTTTATATGTGTGCCTCCCAGATGAAGTAAATGAGAGAAGAGAATGGTCTCATTATAACATTTTCCGTTTACGTCACTTTGGGGAGACAGACTGAAATGTGTCCCCAAAATGAAGCGAAAGAGGGTTTTTGCTACAAGTTTCTGTTAATACTCGTTTTGAGGCCATAAATATTTGTGTGTCACCAAAATTAGGTGAATGAGTTAAAGGGGTTTATTTAAGAAATCCTAACACCACGTAGTGACTTGTAGCGGCAATAGTTTTCCGTGAGCGCCACCAGCAAGTCATATTTATGATGCAAAAAAATGTTTTGTGCCTCTCCTAGCGCCATGTAGCGTTCCATGTATCTAGAGTGTCGGGTGCTTTGTTAGCGCCGGTGCTGTGTTCCCTACAGCGCCACATCACATCAGACGGTCAGTGTCGTTCTCCTATAGTTTTCAATTAACCATTCCAGTCCCGTTTTTTTCTGTGACTTATGGTTGGCGTATTTGAATTTTTTTTTTTTTTGATCAGTCAGGTGATCCGTAGTCTGTTCAGAATGTTTTTTTTGCGTTCATTATTGTACTTAGGTTATCAACGGCTAACTTGCGTTTGAGCTATATTGCACATATCTTGTGTCCCCAAAATTAGGTGAAAGAGAAGAAGAAAATTTGAGTTATTTCCAGTAAAATCGGTTTCACTTGATTTTTGTGTGTCTGTGTGTACCCAAAATTAAGATTTTACAGGCAGTATTTAAAATTCTCTTTTCCTTTTCACTGCAGCTTGTGGAAGCACTGACGCTTATGGCTGTGTCCTAAATGAAGATCAAGAGAAACGCATTTTACGGTGAGTAACTTAAATCCTCCTATTAAATCCTATTAAATGAGCCTATGTAGTTAATGTAAAATTTTATTTTAAGATTGACAGTTGATTGACAGCTGTGACCTAAAGAGGTGTCTACAGTCATATTGGCCTTTTCCTTCCCTCAGCTATAATATTATTGGTCAAACTATAACTGGTCAAACTATTGCGACTTTACTTGGTTTCATACCAGCTTCCACAGCCATGTATTTACTTTCATGGACCTCAGATCACACTCACCTGCTTACCTGAACTTCTGTGTACAGGGGGGCCTATTATTCTGAATAGCAGCCTCTGTACACGGCCTAGGCTTACCTGTTGGCTCTGCTTCACATACAGAGGCTGTGGGAGAGCGATCAGTGACACGGGACCTAGTGGCAGGTAAGTAGTGGAGCCCTGTGCCTTATGCCTTCCCTGTGGGAAAGGCAATGAAAGTGGACTTTCTCTTTAAACATGATTTTTGTCATTATTTTATTATAATTGTTTTATTATTATTTTTAGACCAGAGACCCTATACGAAGGTTAATAGTTTATATTCATGCCAGTAAGATTCACCATAGCAGTTTCTTGGGGGGGGAAGCGAGCACTTTGAGAGGGTGAAGCAGAAATTAAACTGAGAGATTATCTAGTATTTTACAGGAAACATACATTTCGAGATTTATGGAGACCAATGGTTGGAGTATATGGAAGATACGGGAAATAGAAGGTTTTTTTTTTCTTCTTCTTCCCTTTTTTACTCCCCCTTTTTCTTTGAGGCTCTGTTCACACCTCTGCACTTTATCTGCGCTGCATTAAAATGCACTTACAATGCAGAGAAAACACAACACATTATTCTAGGTGGGATATTTCACACATCAGCACTGCATCATGCAACGTATCAAAAAAGCATTGCAGACACCCTTTTCAGCGCAGGTCTTTTTAATATGACCTTATTACTCCATATCAGCATGGATTTATGAGGAATCGCTCCTGCCAGACAAACCTAATCAGCTTTTATGAGGAGGTAAGTTCAAGATTGGATCAGGGGGTTCATTGGATATCATATATCTTGACTTTTCTAAAGCATTTGATACTGTGCCACATAAAAGGCTGGTACAAAAGATGAGAATGCTTGGACTGGGGGAAAACGTGTGCAGATGGGTGGGAAATTGGCTTAATGTTCAGAAGCAGAGGGTGGTTATCAATGGTACACACTCAGATTGGGTCACTGTTACTAGTGGAGTACCACAAGGGTCAGTTCTGGGACCAATTCTCTTCAATATATATATATTAATGACATTGGGTATGGATTAAACAGTAAAGTCTCAATCTTTGCGGATGATACTAAGCTGAGTAAAGTAATTAAAACAAAAGAGGACAGCAGGCAGCTACAAACAGATTTAGATAAATTGGAAGCATGGGCAGTTAAATGGCAAATGAAGTTTAACACAGATAAGTGTAAGGTTATGCACATGGGAAGGAGAAATCTGTGTCATGATTACACACTAAATAAAGAAACACTTGGTAAAACATCAATGAAAAAGGATCTAGGGGTTTTAGTTGACAATAAGCTCAACTGTAGTAATCAATTCCAGGCAGCTGCTGCCAAGGCAAATAGGATCATGGGGTGCATCAGGAGGGGCATGGGTGCTCATGACCAGAGCATCATTTTACCCCTGTACAAGTCACTGGTCAGACCCCATATGGAATACTGTGTACAGTTCTGGGCACCTGTGCTTAAGAAGGACATATCAGAACTGGAGCGCGTTCAAAGAAGGGCAACAAAGTTAATAATAGGGGTGCGGGGGCTAGAGTACCCTGAAAGATTGTCCAAGTTAGGCTTATTTAGTCTAGAAAAAAGACGATTGAGGGGTGATCTAATAACTATGTATGAATATATTTGGGGTCAATACAAGGATCTGTCCCACAATCTATTTATACCCCGGAGTGTAACCATAACCCGGGGGCATCCACTAAGGTTAGAGGAAAGGTGCTTTCTCCACCGACATAGGAGGGGATTCTTCTCTGTAAGAGCAGTGACACTATGGAACTCGCTGCCAGAGGAGATAGTAATGATGGATACAGTAAAAACATTCAAAAGTGGCCTTGATGCCTTCCTGGCATGTAATAACATTTCCGGCTATGGCTACTAGACCACTGGAAGGAGATAAACAGGCTGAACTGGATGGACTAAAGTCCTTATTCAGCCTTACATACTATGTTACTATGTTACTATGGCCCTTATTTAACAAGGGATAGCGCCAGGTAGCGACTGGTGAGCGAACGGTAATGACGGTCACCGCCACGAGAACGCCAGCTCCCCACCACAATCACACATTTATCAAGCCGATCCTGCTTAGCGACTGAGCTAGTGCCAGATAGCGACTCATTCATCATTATTCCAGCCTCACCCCACAGCGCCAGCGAGCGACCTTGAACAGCGCCAGGTATGACCTCTCGCTACCTGGCGCTCTCCAATGCATTTCAATGGAACAATCTTTAAATATTAATAATTAATTGTTAATATTTTTTTTTTTAATGTGAAAATTTCTGTTACCACGTCTGCCATGTTAGATATTTATTTTAAGGTAAGAAAAAAAAAAAATTTGTGCAGAATTGATATTACAGGTCTGATATTAATGTATTTATATTCAAAAAGGTTTTTATAAACTTGTTTTTTTTTGGTTTCCCAAAATATGGTTGTTTGGGGGTTAAAAAACTACTTTTAACCCATCGCCGCCAGCGCTCTGGGGTTTAAACATGCATTTCACAGCGCGAGAATTTTTGGAGCGTGACTTGTTAATGAATATGGTGGGAGCCGGTCGCTATGGCCATTCGCTATCATGCGCTCCCATACAGCGCGGAACCTGTCAAACAGCGACTCCTAACCCCGTATTCAACATTACCGCACACCGACTGAGTCGCTGTCAACAACCGAACAACGGCCAAGCACAGCGAATACTAGCCGGCGCTGTGAAAATCACGCACCTGTCGCTCATCTGTCGCTACCTGGCGCTATTAATAAATCAGCCTCCCAGTAATATGTTTGAAAGTGACATAGGAGAAGGTTTGTTAGATAAAGTTTGCCTGTTTGCTGATGATACAAAGGTTAGTAATAGGGTGGATATTCCTGGAGGTGTGTGCAACATGGAAAATTTATTATAAAAGGTGTGGATGGCACTTGAGCGTCTCGTCCAAGACACTCAGCAGCGCCCGCACCGCAACGCCGGCTTCAGGCCTGCGGCGCTGTCAGTTGTAGTGTTCCCGGCCAGGCAGTGATTGCGGCGAACAGCTTTTATATGCCTATGCGCTAGCGACACCTAGCACCGGCCGGGAGTGCGGCAAGTTGAAAGTATTAAAAAAAAAATACATAGAACTTGCAGAGACGCTCAAAAAAGCACAAAGCACCTGTTGGAATCCCAATTTTAAAATTTTTAGGGTCATGGAATTTATTTATGTTTTCAAAATGTTAATTGCGTTGGGGACACTTGAAAGACATGACACAGCTTTCTCACGGCCCAAATCACAAGTTTGCAGCGCAACACATAAGCGCTAAGAATGCATCCAAAAATAATCCCAACCAGCCCAGGGATCCAGTGGCACATGCACCAACCCAAAAAAATAAAAATATTACAAAATTCCTAAATAATGATAACCATCCCAGCCCATTGAAATGTATGGGATAAGGCCACACAGTGCAGGGTGTGCACCTGGTCCTATCTGGCACTGTAGGGAACTCAGCCAACACTTCCAGCAAAGGTAGTTGAAAAATCGTCAGTAAGGTTATTATGAGTCAGATGTTAGAGAAATATTCCAGGATATAATACATTTATAATGCATATGGTATTATCTGAGTCTATATCTGAGTCAGATGTGACAGTACTGCTACAGATACACATAGGGAGTCATGCTAAATATTTGGTGAAGTCAGTGTGACTTGCAGTGTACATTGCGATGTGGATTGCAACCTGCATCCCAGTTTAGACACAAAAAGTGCAAAAAAATGTTTTTTCTACCTTTTTCGCCTAAAATGACTTGTACCTGTGATGGAGCATTTTTACCCGGTGAGACACATCATTTTTAAGGATTTTTTTCTTAAGTTTGGAAACAACAGAACCATATGGGCTATGCAGAAAATGTTGGCTAATTATTAAACATATCCCATAGGGTTCTGTTATTTCCAAACTTTAAAAAAAAAATCTTACCTAAAGATGTACCTCACTTGTAAAATGGGCCTATCACAGGTACGGATCATTTTTGGGAAAAAATAGCAAAAACATTCTTTTTGCACTTTTTTGTGTGTTTGGTGGGTGGGCATCTGCCAATCTGCCTGTTGGGGGGGGGGGTTCCACTACACTGCCAGTTTTTGGAAACTTGGGGGGAATTCTGCACACTGCCTGTTAGGGGGAAATTAGAGCGGGGATTCTGCACATTGCCTCTTGTAGGGAAATTGGGGGGGGGGGGGATTCTGCACACTGCCTGTTATTTCAGGCATAATAACAAACTGTCTAGTAATAGGGACAGTTCAGGCAGAAAAACAAACTGCAGCTGATCTGTCCTCGTCCGATTGATCGAACATCTGCAGCAACCAGCTTTGCAATTCTCAGTTTTTTTTAAAGCCGCAAAGCTTCAACGATGGTATCCCAAAGTGCATGCATCAGTAATTTTCATTAGGTGATCCCGCCACCGAGTAGGTCAAACTCTTACCAGATGCTCAGCGGCAAAGAGCATAAATAAAACACTCCAACGATGGAACAGGCTCCCACTAATCAACTGAATCCCAGATGCATTTAAAAAGGATTCCAAATGGCTTTTCTTCAAGACCATACACAAAGATGTTCTCAGTGGGAATATACAGGGAATCACATAAACCAGGTATGCATGCAAGAAAGCAAAGGCAACAAATAGTGCAATATTGCCAAACCACACTTTAATTTAAGGATAAAATCAGGCACTCACAAGAATAGCTTTAAAACGAGCATAAATCCACAAACAACGAGGGGTCAGTGACTCTCACTGCTTGGTCCACAAGTTTTCTTTCGCTGCCAAGAAGTGTAAAGGCTCCTGTCCCTAAAAATAAGCAGTGCCAACACGTTTCGCCGCTGATAGCGGCTTTGACCAGGGTAAATAACAAGCTGACAAGCCGGGAGATTTAAACCGGAAAGCCAGGAGAGCGGGCCCGCCTGCGGTGGCATCTGGTAAGAGTTTGACCTACTCGGTGGCGGGATCACCTAATGAAAATTACTGATGCGTGCACTTTGGGATACCATCGTTGAAGCTTTACGGCTTTAAAAAAGACTGTGTTTGACAAGCTCTGTGTTTTTTACTATTTTACTGTTATCAGAATTTGGGACCTCTGTACACGTTGAGTTGATTTTTATATTTTGAAGATTTCATTTTATCATTTTAATGCGCGGTGTTTATATAGGTCTATGTATATAGTTCCTTAAAAGTTTTTTCTTAGCTTTGCAATTCTGCTGACTGGCGACCATGCTCTCGACTGGCTTCCCCGACCCCGCATTAATCACAGTGTCTAGCTATGCCGGTCCAATTCATTGCAAAGGAAGAGGCGTGTCATGTCATGGCACCATACCTACCAACTTTTCAGGGTGGGAAAAAGGGACATTTGTTAAATTAGACCACGTCCCTCATTGAATGATAGATAGGAGATAGAGTGTAACTGTTACAACACTAGAAAGACTTTGAATTAATCATTTATTGCTGCAGATCTGCATGTTACACCTCAAAGAGGAACACAGGAGAACAAGTGGCAGGGGGGCTCAAAAGAGGGACAGTCTCTTCAAGAACACTTGGGATGTATGTCCCCCGTAATTTTAGTGACTGGAAGGGGCAAGGACAATACTGACTAATGGAGATAGAGCGGGGACTTCCTGGTATTGTTATTTAGTTACAATTCCAGTTATCCATTGTTTTTCAGCTTCTACAATCTACTGACATTGAAAGTAGCTCCTGACCATCTCTTGGTGCTGAATGTGGCTCATGGTAGGAAAGGTTGGGGACCCACATACAATAGCATCCAAAAAAAACCAAAATGAAATCAACAATGGCTGTCTCAAGACGATTTGTAAGAGTTAAAAGCCGCTGATCACAGTCACATTCTTTCCCTAACAAGGTATTATCCGGAGTTGTAAATAAGAGTGGGCATTCCTAGGATTCCATGAAATGATTATCTTCCATATTGCTGCATTGAGAATATTTCACCGGGTTGGAATTCGGTGCCAGAACAAGAAGACGTCTTCTGTGTTATTTAAAAGACCTAGCGGTATTGTATGTGTTTAATATGGGGGGAGGGGAGAGCTCCACTTCCAGCCGGCTTTAAAACAAACACAAGTCACTGGAGCAACGTGCCCTTCTCTGCTACAAAGGGCCGAGGTCGACTTCCAGACAGAAAATATTCCAAAAGGGCTTATCCAAAAGTATACACAAAAAGTCAAACCGCAACTAATCTCAAAGGCAAAATTTATCATAAGACCCATGTGTTAGACAATTACATGGTTTAAAGCCAAAATGGAAAATAGGTTCATTATGTTTTAGGTTTAGGTTTTTTTAGGTTTTTTATGTTTTTTTTTATTACCTCTCCAAACAAGGATGTGCTAATCAAGTATCTCTGTCTTAAAGTGGACCTATTAAATATTTTTTTGTTGTTGTAGCCATTTAGGTATGCCTCAATGTACTTTATAGAGCCTTATTTATGATGTGCGGCATTTAGCATCTTTTTTATGGTTATAGCGCCAGTTTCGGAGCATTTTGGTCTTATCTGGCCCTGCGCTGTATACTATCTTGGCACTAGCAGTCGCTGCACAGAACGCTACTAATTAGCTTTGATTGTTGCACTAGTTATTGGCTGTCCTACGTCAGTGCCTGTTGGACCTGCCGGCTGATTATCCCAGCGCCAGTGAACGCCACTTTCTACCACCGTTTTCCCTCCTTGCGCTGGTCGGCGTTTCATCTTTTCAGTTACAAGAAATCACTGCTGGGGACAAACTTTAAAGTGTGTTTAGGTTGCATTTTATTTGTTGTTGTCCAAATTATACTTTGTTAAACAAAAGAAGCCATTGAAATACATTTTAATAACACCCAAAAATACATTTTGTGACATCTAGCACCTGCTTTTCCATTATTATTATATGGATATATATTAACTTTATTGAACAACAATATTATGTGTGTCATCTAAGTTTTTTTTAATAAGGTTGGATTAATTGAATACTTTTGATAAGCATGATTTATTAATTTTATATTTTAGTACAGTTAGGGCACTTTAGCACTATTGCACTTTCCCCATTTTCATCATTTTTCATTTTTTTCTGCCAATTACTATTTATTAATTATCTGTTATTTAAATCATTTCATTAATGTATACCTAGAGCCACTTTAAGGGATTACCCCTCAGTTGTTGTGTGTCTATATGTATTTTAATGAGTTTTTTTGATGTATTGTCTGTGTATATATTTTTATAAGTCCTGATTTAATAAATGAATATTATTATTTTTCTACATAGACTTGAGTTAATATATATCCATATAATTTTTAGTGTGCGGCAAAACTGTAGGGGTTTGGGGGCGTGTCTAGGGTCCCCACCTTCGTTCTTTTTTCATTTCAATGGTTACTTCCCTACATACTGCCAGCACCTTTGTCCTTTGTGAAATAATATTAAGTTGTGCATACTCACATTATTTTCTGCTTTTCCATTATTGACAAGTCCAAATGCAAGTGCTGTACAAATAAAGGTGTTTAAAGTGGACCAAAACCCGGGATTTTCACTATCCCTTATTTGCTCTTGTTTATACATTCTCTCTGTCTTTCTCTTGTCACATTCCTTCAATCTCTCTCTGTCTATGTATCGTAATCCTATCTTTTTTTTTTATCTTTTCACCTTCCTTCTATTTTCCACATTCTCTCCATCCTCTTTTTGCCTTATCTTCATAGTAGATTCATTTTCCTTCTCTTTATTTTTTTTTCCCCATTTGCGTCCATTTTTGTGCGTGTGTAGGGGGCGCCATCCTGCTTATCCTAAGGCCGGTCCTGGTGCCAGTAAAATCCCAAGCTGATTTTTGGCCCAGGCCTTCCCCATCCAAAGGTGTTGTATAAGATTCATATGTGGGCTCAGAGTCTGGCAAAATTTCCTTTGCTAGACCCTACCAGTAAGTGTTTTCTTTATGTTACTCTGTACACAGAAGCATTATCAGGCTGAAACAAAAATATAAAAAAAAAACACTTCCCAGCACTATCATCCTCATATGAACGTGAGTTTAGGACAGGTCCTACTCCATTGTGACTAATAGAAGCAGGTCTGCAGTCTTAGGGAGCCATTTCTTTTGCACGGTATGGAGAACACAGGCCTCTTATAATTGGGCTATGTTCACTGTTGGAAAAAGTGGAAAGAAAAATATTTTAAGGTAATTCTAAAATGTGCTTCTCTTTTGCATCATTTGGAAGACATCATTAGTCTTGGGCTAGTTTCTCTGTTCGAAACAGTAAAAATATAAAGACTTTAAGGTGGGTACTAAAAAAAGTTTTTTTTTTTTTGCTAATTTAATTGAGAAATGCAGAGTAACAACATTGAGCAATAACTTGTCAGGTAGAAGAGTGTTGTAATTGATTTCTCTCATTATTACAGAATGGACCCCTATCCTGGGTTTTGGTCTGTCCCCCTGGGGCACCCAGGTTTGGGTCTGTGTGAAACCCCCCAGGTTTCAGCAGCTGGCTTGAATCCTAGCCGTACCTTTGAGCAGAATAAAACCCTTAGCACGCCTCCATCCGATGCCCTGAATGACTATCTGTGGGTAAATACTGCAGCAAGGCTTTTTGCTGGGGATGAATATGCCCAGCTGTGGGTTCTTGTTGAATGAGAACCCGCTTGTGCCCTGGGGACATGAACTGAAGTGAGTGAATGGGGCAAATCACATGGTTTCACAATCATGGGGAATCCCAAATCTGGATGCTCCTCTCAAGCAGACCAAAGCCCAAGTGAATGAAAATCCTGAGTTTTGGTCCATTTTAAAAGATGAGTCCCATAAATATTCGAGGTGCACCTGCATTGCCTCATACAGACGCACCATGACAGTGTATGGCATTGTGTCAGTGTAAATTCCAAATCTTTTTGTACCTGGCCAAATAAACTGTTTTCTCCATCAATCCTTTCTGTATAGAGGATAGAAGGGGGGAGCCTCTGTGATAATGCTGCCGAGGGGGGGGCCCATATCATTTGTACAAAGAATAGAAAAATCCAGCAAACAAAATGCGACTTCAAAAATAAAAGGGAATTGTTGTAATCTTTGTATTTTCTGTAGGATCAGCCAAGACCACCCATGGCCGTCGCATATCCATTTTGCTCTGACTCGGCTCTTCCAGAACGGCATCTCCAAGGTAAGGAGTATTCCATTGTCTTATTTTATGTTGGTGAATGGTGCACAAACTACACGACCAGATGCAGACACATAAACACAACACACATGTGCTTGTTAAACATTTCTAAACTTGCTAAACTTTAGTGCCCTACCGTCCATGGATGGAATACAGCTAATGGTGCACACACGCGGGGTTAATGATTGCAGCTGTGCATGCACAGGGTTCACTAGCATCCATGTTATGGGGACTTGTCGGCTGACTAGGGGAGAGCTGGCCGGTCGTGTTTGCCTGATGGCTGACTAGGGGAGAGCAGACTAAGGGCTTTATTCATCAAGGGATAGCGTCAGGTAGTGCCTTGTAAGCGATAGGTAGCGGCAGGTGAACACCGGCCATTGCACGCAAAACACATTTACGAAGGGGATTCTGGTGAGCGTCTCTTACAGCGACACGTAGCAACCGATTCATCATCACAGACGGCTCAGCGGATCCCGGTGGCGCTCTGGCTTCCAGAGCTCCTGGTATTACCGCTCGCTACCTGTCGCTCTCCCATACATTTCAAAGGACGTTCAATTTCTTCTCTTTAAACAGGGTTTTCTTTTAATAATTTTTATTTGTTTTGTATCAAATCATTGTGTGACCTCTCCTGGCCTATTTAAATACACTTTTGAAAACGTTTTTGATTTTTTTATGCAGAATTGTTATTACAGGTCTGGTATTAAAGTAAATGTCACAATGTAGTAACAACGTAATTCCATATGATTTTGCTTTGTTACTAGTGGATATGTGTTCAAAAACAGACTTTAATCACACAGCTTCTGGCGCTCTGGGCTACAGCGACACAATTTTGAGCGCCGGCGCTGTGTGAGGCTTTTTTTTTTTTATGAATATGGTTTGAGTCGCTCACACTGACCATTCGCTACCGTTCTCTCCCATATAGCGCTGTACTGGTGTTATAGCGACTCACACATCAAATTAATCAATGCCGGCAATGTTACTACAGCGACTGAGGCGCTCTGTCATGGCTGATCAGAGTGACCACTAGCGATCGCTCTTAGCGCCACTGTACAGACGCTCATCTGCCGTTACCTGGCGTTAGTAATGAATCAGCCTGTCATTAGGTAACACAGGTGTGCTTGTTAGCTGACTAGGATAGAACCAATCCTGCTACTCTTGGCACTTCATAAGGAAGTCTCAGACATCAGTATGATGGCAGAAGATTCCTATGCCAGTCTGATGTGCTGCCTTAGTGGCCCAGTGATTCCTGAAAACCTTGTCTCCTCTGTGTATGACCTCTGGTTTCACTTTTGGACTTTGTTTCTTGGGCTGAGCTTGCTGGATTTAGTTTACTTGTGTATGACCTCGGTGTCCACCTTGCCAGCAGTGATAGCCTGCAGTACTCACCCCAGGACTATTACATGAGGTCACAGTTGACATTCCAATTTATTCAAAAAGTAGGGGTGGACTGGCCATAGGGAAAGCCTCCCTATAAGGTGGCACCAGGAGCTCTCACCTGGACCAGCAGGCCTCTCTTTTCCAAATTCTCTCTCCATTCTTTCTCTTTCTCATTCTTTCTCTTTTATTTCACGATCCCTTCACTTTCCTCTTTCCATATCTCCCCCCTCCCTCCTCCTTTCACTTGTCACTTTCCTCGCATTTGCCTCTCTTCAAAGATTCACAGCTCCCTACTTTTATTAACTTCTTTATCTCTCCATCTTTTCCAGTTTCTTTCATTCTCTCTCTTTATTTTCTCTTTTGCTCGCTCTTTCTCTGCATTCCTAGGCCCTTATTTAACAAGGGATAGCGACAGGTAGCGAATGGTGAGCGAACGGTAATGACGAAAAATCAAGGAAATACCGCGCTATTACAATGTATATATAAGCTTCTACGTGCTAATGTTGGGGTCCTCCTCCCCAGCTACAGGTAAAAACAAATTCTTTCAAGACAGCACAGAGCTAACAATTAAAGTCTTTGAAAACTTTTAATAAAAGGATGATCTTCAAATCTTCATTATCACCCAGTGAACAATTATTCCAGTGCAGATCCACCACCTGATAAATGGGAGGCTTACCGAACCAAGCAGGACAGTTAAGCTTTCAATCATCAAAGGATCTTAAATTCACTCATCAGCATGGCTTATATCAGCAATTTTCCTGGGATTATATACATTCCCTCCGCTCTCGCTCTCGGTAATGACGGTCACCGCCACGAGTACGCCGGCTCCCCTCCGCAATCACACATTTATCAAGCCGATCCTGCTTAGCGACTGAGATAGCGCCATATAGCGAATCATTCATCATTATTCCAGCCTCACCCCACAGCGCCAGCGAGCGACCTTGAACAGCGACAGGTATGACCTCTCGCTACCTGGCGCTCTCCAATGCATTTCAATGGAACAATCTTTAAATATTCATAATTAATTGCTATTAATCTTTTTTTTTGTTTTTTTTTTTTAAATGTCAAAAATTCTGTGACCACTTCTGCAATGTTAGATATTTTTTTTAAGGTTAAAAAAAAAAAAAAAAAAAATTGTGCAGAATTGATATTACAGGTCTGATATTAATGTATTCATATTACAAAATGTTTTGAAAAACATGTTTTTTTTTTTTCAAAAAATATGGTTGTTTGGGGGTCAAAAAACTACTTTTATCCCATCGCCGCCAGCGCTCTGGGGTTTAAACATGCATTTCACAGCGCGAGAATTTTTGGAGCGTGATTTGTTAATGAATATGCTGGGAGCCGTTCGCTATGGCCATTCGCTGTCATGCGCTCCCATACAGCGCGGAACCTGTCAAACAGCGACTCCTAATCCCGTATTCAACATTACCGCACACCGACGCTGTCAACAGCCGAACAACGGCCAAGCACAGCGAATACTAGCGTGCGCTGTGAAAATAACGCTACTGCCGCTCATCTGTCGCTACCTGGCGCTATTAATGAATCGGCCTCATAGTTTTTCCCTTTCTTTTTCTAGCTCTATTCAACTTTCTCTTCCACTCTCTTGTTTTCTACATTCCTCCCGTCCCGATCTCATTCCCTCATTCATTTTTTTTCCAACATTCTCTCTTATCATGCTCTCATTTTTACATTCTCTCCATCTTTCTCTTGTCACATTCCTTCAATCTCCTTCTCTCTCTGTGTCTATGTGATCCTATCAATTTCTTTTTTAAATCTTTTCTCCTCCTTTCTATTTTCCACATTCTCTCCATCCTCTTTTCGCCTTCTCTTCATAGTAGATTCATTTTTCCCTTTCTTTATTTCTTTTCCAAAATGAAGGAAAAAGGGGATGCCCCAAATCCCCTAAACAGGGGAAATAACCAGAGACTAACAATGGCACTCTGTTATGTATGAATAATATTAAAGTTTATTTTGAAATCTGAATCACATGCTAGGACACATTAAAAAAGATATAACATTTATATACATATTACCAACAAGAAATGAGGGGAGGGGAGGGGACTTTTACAGTTGTCTCTTAATATGACCAGTGGGGGACTACTAAGAAATATCTAAATACAATAATAAATATTTTATAAATGTGCAACTATACAAAAAGTGTCAAGTGCTATAAAAGTGCATCAAAATCAAGTACAGTTAAATGGAGCCATGTGAATAACACTGAAGATATGAGAAAAATCCAAATCACAGAACAAATACACCATTAAATACCTTTCTTATCCAAAAAGTGCTGAGTGCTTGCCACCACTGGAGCCCCCCTCAAATAGAAGCCCTGCAACGTGTTTCGTGACGTCACCGTCACTTCCTCAGGCATTTGCTCGTATTTCCTTTTATTTTTCTCTTGTCTACTTTCAGTCTCCATTGTTCTGTATTACAGTACCTGTGTTTTTCTTGCCCCATCTGTGTCTCCCTATTTTTCTTGTTTTTCCTCTGTTGCTCGCTTTCCATTTTTGTGCGTGTGTCTAGGGGGCACCATCCTGAAATCTGGCACAGGGCAATGCTTATCCTAAGGTCGGCCCTGGTCATGAGCTGGACAGGGGTGCTAGTAAAATCCCAAGCTGTTTTTTGGTCCAGGCCATCCCCATCCGAAAATGTTGCATTGGGTTTATATGTGCTTCAGGGTCTGGCAAAGTCTTCTCTGCTGGGCCCTACCAGTAAATGTTTCCTTACTCTCTACACAGGCGCATTATCAGGCTGAAACAAAAATAAAACACTCTCCACCACTAACAACCACATATGAACGTGAGTTTAGGACAGGGCCTACTCCATTGTGACTGATAGAATCAGCCTATGGTCTGGTCTGCAGAAAATGGGGAAAAGAAAAATGGTGAGCTCTAAAATGTGCTTCTCTTTTTAGAGATGAGCGAACTTCTTGAAAGTTCGATTCGGGCGATTCGCCAAATTTCCCCAAGAAATTCGGGTTCGCCCGAATCGAACTTTCACGAATCGCTCATCTGAAAAAAAAAATGCCGGCAAGGTGGGAGGGCGGCCCGCTGACAGCGTAGCCGGCCTGCCCGCTCCCACCATGCCGGAATTTTGTTTTTTTTATTTCAGGGAAAATTCGATCGGCACGAACCAGAAAAAATTCGGGTTCGTGCCGAATCGAATTTTCCCTGAAATTCGGAGCAAATTCCGGTTCGTCCGAACCGGTTCGCTCATCCCTATCTCTTTTTGCATCATTTGGAAGACACAGACCTATTTTCATTCATTAGTCTTGGGCTACTTTCCCTGTTTGAAACAGATTTAAGGTGAGTACTAAAAATTTTTTTTTTTATTTGCTAAGTTCATTGAGAAATGCACAGTAACGACATTGGGAATTAACTTCTCAGATAGGTGGTCAGTTGTGTTGTAATTGATTTCTCTAAGTATTACAAAAGATGAATAAAGTACTGTAGTTTTGAGACACGCCTGATCAAAAGACACACCTAGGGTTTAGAGGAGGAAAATGAGAAAAAATATTCTGTGTCAAAATATATCCTCCCAATCACTCCCTAACAGCGTGCAGAGCCCCCCCAATCACCCCATTACAGGTAGTGTGGAGAATCTCTTCCCCCCCCCTCCAATCACCCCATAACAGGCAGTGTGTAGAATGACCCCCATTTCAGGTGATGTTCAGAACCCCCCCATTACAAGTGGTGTGCAGAATGCCCTTTAACCCTTTTTTGCATACCTTAACTAATCCTACTATACACTTCCTGGACACGAGTTCCCAGAATTCCACAGGTAATTTCGGGTTCAGTGAGATCTCCCATCGCTCAAACTTAATCTTCTTACATATACCCCAAACTGATCCACCTATTCACTTTTTGTTAACGATGCATGCGCGGGCGCTCGTGCAATCAGCGCGCTCGGATCCGCTCACGTCAGAGCGTCTAAGGCGAGTGGCTCCGAGCATGCTGATGGCCGCATCTCCCGCTAACAGGGAGCGTGCCCGCACCAGCTACTCACAAATGCCTGGTGCGGGTACGCGCCATGCTAGAGGGATAGCAGGGATGCAGCCGTGGCTCGCGCATGCGCCATTGGACCGGAAAAGAAGGTAAGTGTATGGGGCCACCTGGGGGGGTTTCACACAGCGGGGCATCCCAATTTTGGATGACCCGAGAGAGGAGGATCGATCAGCCTGGGAATCCTATAGTTTCCCTGGCCAATTGCTGTGGATTTTGGTCCACTTCAAACCATCCACGCAGCGAGTATACACCCACTGGTTTCACACCCATTCAATATATATATCAAACCAGAGGGGGAGCAATGGTCATAAAATGCATTATAAATAGTGATGAGCAGGTTCTATCTAATTTGCAAGCCCTCTGGACAGAAAATCTTTAGTTGCACAATTGCTTTGGTTCCCACCACCCTATGCACTAGTACAGGGGGATCCTTGGACTCTCTACCTGTTCACAAACAGTAAAAAAAATACAGTTTTAAAATAAAAAAAAGTTAACTCCCCATCCTCCAGCATCTGTAGCGAGAGGGGGGTGGCACATGTCTCCCTCCTCGGCATCCCTCCAAGGTCAATGGCAGACCAGCATGGAGGGAGGCTTTTATACCACAGAGGTGGCCCCTTGGTGGAATATCCCCATATGACTAATGACGTCACTAGAGGGAAGGAAAATGGATGGGCTGCAGAACCCACTCTGCGGGGAACAAATAGAAGAAGACTTCATTGTGAGTTCTCTTTTTTATTTATTTTTTATTTTATAAACTGTATTTGTTTTCTTTTTTATTGCTTGTGACTTGCTAAGAGGTTGAATGTTCAGAGTAGACTTGCTGGTATCTTGGAAGGGGCAAACCGAACCGAGTCTAATTTAGCTCCGGCCTGTATCCGAAGCCCATCACTAATTATAAATAAGCAAGGGAGGTCATATGGTTATCTGTGTTTCATCTGCAGATATATTCAATTGATTCTAACCTGTATCCTAATAGGTCAAAGCTAAATGTTGGGTTTCAACTTACTATTTACTAACTGCAAAAAAAAACAAAAGAGGAAAAAAATAGATTTGTGAAAAATCTATCAATGGGTCACAAAAGGGGTTGTGGAAGAGCTTTTTGGATCAGATCTCAACGCCGATGACTGCACCACTTTACAAAGACTAGCCTGTCCACGGACAATCTGAAATTAGGCTGCCCCACTGTTTGACACCCTGCATCCCTGGCATCCCTGTAGTTGAGGCGTGCTCCTGGCCATTCAGATAGGCTGGAGATTGGAGCTCTTCCCAGTCTACAGGGAAGACTTGAGAGAAGCCAATTCCCTGCAGACTCTTGTATCTTGAGATCAGCTAATCGACGATCTTAAAAATGCCTAGTGGGGGTGGCCACAGTGGTTGAAAACACCTATTTTAATTTGCCATATTTGTGGGGGAGAGTAGAGGAACAAAGGTAATGTTTTGTTCTGCTTAAGTGGAACTTTGGAATGAATGACCAGGATCCCCTAAAATGCAGCATATATATGGATCCCCCATCACTCGTTAGGGTTGCCTAATGTGAATTACTGCCCACAGGCCAAAAGGAATGGGGATGCTGCTGTAGAGAATATCATTTTGTGGAATCAGTATTTGACTGATGCAGGATCCTGAGACTATGTGCGTTTTACACCCCGATTTGGGATACCCCCTAGGGAAGGGTTGCAACTGGACCTAGAGTCTATTAGACTAATTTGGGTTCTGCTTACCTAATATACTGACCTTAACCGCCTCAAAGAAAAATAGTTATGTACAGTACTTAGTAAAAATAAAGATTTTGATTATAATTGTCTCCCTGCTACACATGCCTGAACAATCTCACAGAATAGCCAATATACGCCATATGTTTTTTTTTTTACATCTGTTTTTAATTCAACTTTTAAGGCACTCATTCTATAGTTTATTATGCTTGTTTTATTAATGTTTAGGTTGGTTTATAATGATCTAAATTGCAAACTTTACACAAGACATACCTACTGCCTTGCTCTGAGCCTGCAGAATTTTTATACACCCCCCCCCCCCGCCCCGCTGTATATAAAGCAGCTCTGTTCTTTTTACTCCCAGGAAAGTGTAACAATGCAGTACATTCCGAAAAAAAAAGGTAATGATGGCCGAGGCATCACGTGTTTCCTATCCCCCTCTTGAAATGTCAGAGATGTGAGGATCTGGCTGGCCATTTTGAGAGCATCCTGCACTCTTTCCATCTTACAGATCCTCCAGCAGCCGAGCGGCTCATTGTCTCAGCTGCCACCAGATTCATTATTTCCATCAGAGGCTTCAGTATAAACAGCAGCGTTTCCGGCTTCTCACTACACCGAGAAGATAGATGAATGGAATCTTTTAATCACTTATGGGTGCATGATGAGAATAATGCTGTGCGGGGCATCACCGTACGTGATCCGATTTAACCCCCTTCTGAGCCGTAAAGACTGTCAGCACTTTCGGTGCACCTGATTGCTCATATGCGGCTTATGCACACTTTATACTGTCTCAAAACTGATTCCTTGTCCATTAACACTTTCACTGCCATGGATGCAGGGCTGTGGAGTTGGTAGATAAATGTTCCGACTCCGACTCCTCAGTTTTTTGTACTTCCGACTCCGACTCCCCGACTCCGACTCCTCTGTATTAATATGTGAATGTATTTTATACATTCCTTGAAGGAAAGAAAGGCAACATACATGTCATTACTTCTAGCAGAGAGAGGTAGTTGGGCAGAAGCTGCCTTCTCCTTTCTGTGTGCTGATCATCTGCTGAAGATAGGGCAGTGGGAGGATCCAGAAAGGGGCCTTTATTATAAAATATGATTTCCCTAGTAGAATCCCATAGTCATGTTTAAAGTTTAAGCTAACAATCGAAGTTTACAAGTTTTTATAGCCTTTTGCTGAATGACAGCAGTTTTTCCAATGGTACAGCTTCAGTCTTGAACTATTGATCCTCCATTCCCTTCACTTATACAAGTGTCTCTAGTCCTGCAAAAAACATATTTACTTAATCCCTTATCAGTGAGAGGCTAGGTTACCCATGGGTTCCCTGTAACAGCAGAACACAACACTATGCAAAGTATAAGTATTGCCGCTTCTAATTGTGCGTTGCGTGCCATATAGTGAAGCACATGAAAAGCACGCTTCTTCACGGTCACTTAACGTGTTCATTTTGCGGTTACGTGAGGCACTGCATGCATTGGTCTTTATTCTTACAATAGAGAAGTCATTAATTATAACTTTTTGTGAATTGGGACATTTAAACTTGCTAAATCAAAATTTAGTAGGAGTCGGAGTCGGTGCATTGTTGACTCCGACTCCAGGTACCCAAAATTTCCTCCGACTCCTCGACTCCGACTCCACAGCCCTGCATGGATGTGAGCTGAACATCATACAGGTCAGGGCTGGCCTTACTGTAGTGGTCCCCAACCTGCAGCTCGGGAGCCACGTGTGGCTTGTGGGCTGTATGGTAGACTAGAACATTTCTATATAAGGTCATTTTGCACCACCTATACCATATATGATTAATATTATTCTGTATTAAACTGGCCCTTCACCATGATTTATTGAAAAGCCCAAACACTTAAAAAAACTATTCCCCAAGCATCTAAAGTTAATATATTTTAAGTTTTTAGTCACTCACTTATTATTCTTTCCCCCACTGGGCTGCAACTCTGTTCAGGACTTTAGGATATGGGCGCCGCCATCTTGACTCAGAAGCATCACACATACTAAGGAGAGGAGAGTGGGATAAATTACAGGGGGGCAGGTTATAGCTGTGCTTTGTTCAGACAGAGCAGAGCTGGGGTCAGGATAAGGTCAGCAATCCCAGAATGCAGAGCAGCACAGTCAGCAGGCACTTCCTGTTTGCAAGCTGCCTGATGTTCCATGAGCCGCCATCTTGGATGTTTAAAGGCTCATAACATGCAGTAGATGCAAGTAGGATGATTTTTAATGTGAGCAATCTGTATGTACAGGGTGTGGGAAACATATAAGACTCGTATTCAGAGTGAAGGTCCGCTTTAAGTGTGGCCATGCCTACTACCAGGGGCTAAATATGAAACATAAATTCCACAAAAATGATGGTTCCAGCACCCATCCAAATTGCCACCAAGGTATAGCACCTCATCCACAACAATTAAGCAATCAAAATATCTCTTAGAAATTCATTTTTATTATTATTATTCCTGGGTTTTCCATTTAAAAAAAGGCGCTGGAGCTGGGGGGAAAACTCGAAACTTGAAAAAGTAGTCGGGGCCTGGGTACGGAACGCGTGGGGGCCCACTCCTTGGTCTGCACATGTGGGGGACATCTGGGGGACTCGCTCACTTTTTAGGTGAAGTTTTTCTTTGCTGCTATTATTCGATTTACTGTAATCACCATTTTTTAAATTGTATTGTATGGGAATTGTTTGGGAAGTATTTTGCACTGTTTTGCACTGAGGCACTTTATTGGATAGTTAAATTGCACTTTACATGTCAGCTTGTTTTATATTGTGATGAATTTGGGATTGCAGGTCAATATGGGATGCCCTCCACAATGAATGACCTTGGGCATTTCTAGATTATGTGTTTGTATGTGTTTTTTTAAATGGAAAACCCAGAAATAATAATAATAAAAATGAATTTCTAAGAGATATTTTGATTGCTTAATTGTTGTGGATGGGGGTGCTATACCTTGGTGGCGATTTGGATGGGTGCTGGAACCATCATTTTTGTGGACTAGAACATTAACGCAATCATGCAATGCACCACTTACCAATATATAAAACATGAAAAAAATTTGAAAAAATGTTTTTTTTCTAGGCCAGAAGAGGTCACAACATTATTTGAGATTTAAAAAAAAAAAAAAAAAAAAAAAAAACTCTGTTTAAAAAGAAATAAAAGAACGTCCATTGAAATGTATGGGAGAGCGACAGGTAGCGAGAGGTCATACCTGGCGCTCTGCAAGGCTGAACGCCGGCGCTGTTCGCTGAGGCTGGGATAATGATGAATCGGACGCTACATGGCTTTATCCCAGCCGCTCAACAGATTCTGCTTGATAAATGTGTAATTGCGTGCCGTGTCCGGCGTTCACCTCTCATTTACAAGGCACTTCTTGACGCTATTCCTTCATGAATAAGGGCCCTAGTGTCTTTCCAAGACTCTATCCACTGAATGATACTTATTTTGCTCATCATTGTGGGGTATACGACATTGCTATATAGTTGTTGTATGTTTTTAGATGTATGTTAGATGTATGTTAGATGTATTTTTCATATATTTATGTATCTTGATCCTTATGAGGGTTTTTTTTCTTTTCTTTTTTCCTTCCCCTCACCCTCCTCCATTCCCCCCCCCCCCTTTTTTTTTATAGGTGAAAGTTATTTATTTTATTTTTTGTTTTTTTTACTGATAACCGCTAATAGTAACTGTTAATGTTATTTTCTTCTAAATAAGCATCTAATCGTTTTTTTTAAAGGCTGTCAGCGGTTGATGCTGTAACAAGCTTCTGTGGGAGGCTATTCCATAGATTTAAAGTTCTTATGGTAAAAAATGATTGTTGCATCCGGAGACTAAATTTCTTTTTTTCCAGTCGAAGGCAGTGCCCCCTTGTCTTTAGAGAGGATTTTACCTGAAATTTTGTTCCCCCATATTTTTTGTATGGGCCATTTATATATTTATACAAGTTTATCATGTCCCCCCTCAGCCGTCTCCTCTCAAGACTAAACAGATTTAATTCTCGTAATCTTTCCTCATAACTAAGATCCTTCATTCCTCTTATTAGTTTGGTGGCTCTCCTCTGCGCCCTTTCCATAGTCAGAGCGTCCTTTCTATGAACTGGTGCCCAGAACTGGACGGCATATTCCAGGTGGGGGCGCACCAGTGCCTTGTAAAGAAGCAAAATTACATCCCTATCTCGTGATTCCAGGCCTCTTTTAATGCATGATAGTATCTTGGTGGCCTTGGAAGCAGCTGCTTGGCATTGCATGCTGTTATTTAGGCTGTGATCTACCAGTGCCCCCAGATCCTTCTCAACTAGTGATTCTCCCAGGTTTACTCCCCCGAGGATATATGTGGCCTTCAGGTTATTAGACCCCAAGTGCATGACTTTACATTTCTCCACATTGAACCTCATTTCCTGAGTGGATGCCCAAACACTCCAATAAATTTATTAGCAAAAACTAGCACCAAAACATACACCAAAGAATATACACACACCACAAAAAACAACACATTAAATCTTCACATTAAATGTAGCTGGATCTTCCCCACAAAAAAATATATGTATAATTTTCAATCAAATGGATGGATATACAAAAATGTATATAATGGGGCCCTTTTGTACTTTTTGTGCCGGCACAAAAATAAATACTGGTCAATAATATCTACCAATTTACAGAGACAGTGTATCCTAACACGTGTTCAACAAGAGGGACAATGTTACTTTAAAAATGCTAGTGCAAACAAAACAATCATAAATACACAAACCATATATACATGTGATAAGTACCTAAATCTTGACAATCAATAGTGCAAACAATTATCATTTAAATAAATATGAAATGATCAATAAATGCAACCATCAAGCATTGATTGTATGATTATAGACACAAAGTGCAACTGTGCATGTAAAATGAGGGATATCAAATGAAAGCACGGTTACCACACAAAGAAAGATGTGCGGCAGAACCGTCCAGTAGGGGGGAAGACCAGCAGGGGACACCTGCGCACGCGGCTTCCTGTGCCGCTTCTGCTGGGTGAGGGTTTGGTGCTATTTTTTGCTAATAAAGTTATTGGATTAATGTTTTACAAATGATTAGTGGTGCTCCTTTTTATGAGGTAGGGGCAGTAATTGGTTCACACCCCCTCTGTTGGTTGTTTCATTCTAGATTAGAACATTTGTAGAGGTCTAGTACATTGAAACTCGGGGCTGGTTCATAGTGCCCAGCAGGGAAAAGCGCAAGGGGTGCGTGCATTGGGGCCTCCACCACTTGCCCTGGAAAGGGGGCCTCCACCAACCTTTGGGTTATGGTCTGGTACAGGAGGCTTTTCCGTCTTTGGTCTGATGGTTCGTGGGGCCAGCAACAAAGCTATCGGCTGCAGTGGGGCCCCCTGGGCAAGCCTTTTTTTGTTTTTGCAAACCTGCAGCCAAAGCCACCACAGAGCAGGACGGAGAGTCTAGAGCTGCAAAGCCGCCGTCAGCAACGCCACAGTGATGGGTGCAGAGCTGTCACTGCACATAAGCCACCAAGTACAGCCGCTGGCACCTCAATGCAGGGAACTGTTTTCTGCTGGACCAGCCGGGCGACTACACTACCCCCCACCCAGAATGGCAAAGCAGGAGTTCCCGAGCAGCACACACCCGCACAAGGGTGGCACAAGGGACTCAATCTGAAGTTCCAGTAAGTAGGCGGGTGCCAGACAACCACCAATCAGTTACTTGGCTGGACTATTATTTTAAAGGAAAAAAATACTGTATCTGGGCCCTCCACCAGATTTTGTGCCCAGGGGCCTCCACCACACTTAATCCGGCCCTGGTGCCCCGGCGTCGGCGTTGTCAAAGTCGTGCATGAAGGTAATGAGTTGGGGAGTAGGAGAGGTGTTCCAACTTGTTTTGGCAACTTCCAGCTCTATACTTAATTTCCAAGAATCCCATTGTAGTGTCAAGTGTCACATTCCTAGGAAGGATGGAAGTTAGAAAAAAAGGGCGGTAAGTCACCCTGCCCAAATCTTCCATAAAACATCTTTGGGGCTGGGGGATCTGCTCATGTGCGGCAAGTATTTTATGGGATAGGAGCATTCATGTGCTTTATATGCCTATCATTTCTTTGGGGGCCAGGGGGCGTGCTACCCCAAACTGCCCTGTTAAGATTGATGCTTGAAAGTACTTTGTTTCCAGTTCTATAAGGGTTATATGGCTTCTCACGCTGAGTGTGGCTCCCGACCATCTCTCAGTGTTGAATGTGGAACTCGTGATAAAAAAGATTGGGGACCCCTGTCTTTGGGTAAGTGTCGTCCTGTGCAAGATTTAAAACAGAACAACACCCATTTTTTAAAAAATGGGTGTTTTCTGAGCACAGGGGGGTATGCCAATTGTCCCCACTTACAGATGCAGAACAGGAGATCTCTTACCTTTCTCCTCGGTCCCAGAGAAATCCAGTGCTGTGATTGGCTGGCGCGGTCATGTGGCTGCCGGCAGCCATGTGACCACATGACCAAAAATAAAATAGAAAATAAGGGGATAAAGGAGGAGAAAGTTGATGTGTGCCTGGGCAGGAACCTCACACAAGCACACCAAGGATGAGGCTATAGCATTGGTGGAGAATATTTGGCAGATGTTTCTTTTTCGGGTGATGCAGTAGGCCGGATATAAGGCTGATGTGGACTGGGTGGCAGGGACTGGGCGGCATTGTTGAAAATAGCCCAGTCGACCCCAACGCAGTGTGGCCCATCGGGAATTATGGTCAGTCTGCCCCTGGGTGAAGCTATCCACTATGAAAAAGACGGAGAGCTGCTGGTCACCTGATCAACATGATGAGTGGTGCCATAATAAAATTTGAGAAAAAAAAGAACAAATTTTGACTACCTGGGTTTTACTCCGTATCCCCAGTTTGGGATGCCTCGCTGTGTAACACCCCTCAGAACTCCCTGTAAAACTCACCTATTCCTGGTGCATACACAGACTCTCATCCAATCAGAGCCGTTTGCCGTGACTATGTCCTTTGGCAAACTGTTCTTCAATGGGGAACGCAAGTTGCCGCATCCCCAGCGGCACGCTCTCCTGTCCCGGTCTGTCTAAATGACTGGGGCGGGAGCAGACGCACAGCCTAAACATGCAGGGAATGCGCCCGATCTTGCTCCCCATTGTAATCAATCAGAGCTGTTTGCTGAATTACACAGCAAGCGGCTCTGATTGGGTTAGAGCCCAATATGTGCCATTGGACTGAGCAAAGATAAGCTCATACCGATGAGCGAAGCTCACACAGCAGGGGTGCCCAAGGCGAAGGCCATCCCTGGGTTTTGTTCTGCTTTAAATGGGTACAAAAGCCAAGAATTTCAGTTTGTCCCTGCCAGGGCATCCACATTTGGGATGTCCTGCTGTGTGTACCCCCCTCTTCCTGGTTCCTACATGAGACGCACCGCCAATCGGCAGCTCTTGTTTCATTCAGATTTCCTTTGCCACACTGACGTCATTGAAGCAAAGAAATCCAAATGGAGTGAGCACCGCTGGCCGCATCCCCGCTCATCTCTAGCTGTGAGCGTGCCCGCACTGGCCATTCAGAAAGGCCTGGCACAGGTACACACCCCAGATAGAGGCATGCTGGGGATGCGGCCATGGTGCCAAGACACGAGTGCTCTGGAAAGAGGTGCCTCAGGCAGCATTAAAGTGGACCAAAACCCACATCAATCGGCCTGGGAATATAATTAGATTTCCAGGCCGATCGACTACCCCCCGGGGCATCTCAAATCCGGATGGCCCGCTGTGTGAAACCCCCCAGATTGCCCCATACACTTACCTTGTTTCCTGGTCCAACGGCGCATGCATGAGCCGCGGCCGCATCCCTGCTATCCCTCTAGCAAGGCACGTGCCATCTATTTGTAAATAGCCGGCACTGCACGCTCCCTGTAAGAGGGTAGCGGGGGATGCGGCCACCAGCGTGCTCGGAGCCAGCGTGACGTCAGTGGACGAGCGACCACACATGCGCCGTATGACTGGGAAGAGGTGACTTTCGTTCACACGACCTGGGGGGTTTCACGCAGCCCCGATTGGGGTGCCCTGGGGAAAAGGACCAAAACCCAGGATAGTCAAAATCCTGGGTTTTGGGCCACTTTATCATCATATCCATCCCTGAATACAATCACTACTCCTGGATGTGTGCAAACTCTGTAATATTTAATTCTATGGGTTCTTAACCCAGAGGAAATGTTTTATTTGTAGGTGTTTTAATGAACTGTTTTTGACTTATCAACTAAAATGTGAAATCTGAAGAGGCTAATTTGTACGAGGAGCAGCAATGTAGCCTCTGCCCAGCAGTGAAGTGGTTAATAGGTGACTGATTCCTTCCTCCAGGCCAGTGATAGCTTTGGGCTTCCCTGCCTTTGTTATGATGGCCTGTTTGGTTGGCTCAGGCAACAAGCTGTACTCATGTAAATAGCACACTGCTGTAAATGATATCAAAGACCATATACAAATGTTATAATCAAGGACATTGCAGACAAGCCAAGGTTGTACTGCTGTATGCAACAGTCTGTGTGTGTATATATATATATATATATTCATGAGAAAAAAGCCTGAGAATGTCACTGTTACTGAATCACCAGATACAGATAAAAAGATAATGAAAGTCAATGGCAGCATTTACTACATTGTAGAAAGGAGTAAATAGTTCTCTACTTTTCTTAGGAGTAAAAAAGTGCCATTGACATTGTTTTCTTGGCCTTGATTCACAAAGAGTTGAAAAAAACTCTCATGGTAGTAAAAAATTCAATTCATGAGAAAATAGCCTGAGAATGTCACTGTTAGTGAATCACCAGCTAAGAAAACAATGAAAGTCAATGGCAATTTTTTACTCTAGAAAAAGGTATTGAACTTTTTACCTGTAGTAAAAAGCTGCCATTGATTTGCATTGTGTTCCTATCTGGTGATTCACTAACAGTGAAATTCTCAGGCTTTTTTCTCATGAATTGATTTTTTTACCACCATGTGAGTTTTTTTCAACTCTTTGTGAATCAAGGCCCTTATCTGGTGATTCAACAACAGTGACATTCTCAGGCTTTTTTCTCATGAATTGAATCTTTTACTACTATGAGAATTTCTTTCTACCTTTATTGAATCGAGGCCAATGGCCTTGATTCACAAAGGGTAGAAAAAAACTCAACTGGTAGTAAAAAATTCAATTCATGAGAAAAAAGCTTGAGAATTTCACTGTTAGTGAATCACCAGATAGGAATACAATGAAAGTCAATGGCACTTTTTACTACAGGTAAAAAGGGAGTACAAAGTTCAATCCCTTTTTCAGGAGTAAAAAAGTGCCATTGACTTTCATTGTTTTCCTATCTGGTGATTCACTAACAGAGACATTCTCAAGCTTTTTTCTCATGAATTGAATTTTTTACTACCAGTTGAGTTTTTTTCTACCCTTTGTGAATCAAGGCCTATGTATCAAATAAATTAAAAGTATAGCTCTAAATCTATGCAGAGACTGATCAGAGACGATATACAAATGTTAAAACCTCTAAAATCAAGGACACCGCAGACAAGCCGAGGTTGTGCTGCTGTATGCAACAGTCTGTGTATATATATATATATATATATATATATATATATATCTCAATCAATGTATCAAATAAATGAAAAGAGCAGCTCTAAATCTATGAAGAGATCAGAGACTGATTACCACATACATATGAATTATTATGTTCTAATGTAATCTAATTGATTATTTAGGCTACAAGCCATTGTGGTAAAGTAATATAACAATAAATACACAATTAGAGATGAGCGAACTTTTGAAAAATTCGATTCGACTGATTCGCCGAATTTTCCGACAAAAATCGTTTCGACCCGAATAAATTCGCGACGAATCGCTATTAAAAACGGCTATTTCTGAGCCTCCTACAGCCTCAATAGGGTTGTAAACCATTCAGCCTTGCTGTAACACGCACAGGATGCGTGCTGGGTTTGTTAAATAATACTTTGAAGAAATATCACATGCAGATCAGAGGCATCGCTAATAGAATCGCAGAGCGGCACAATTGCAGAGAGTTGAAGTGGCATCACTATGAGGGGCAGAAGGAGCCCAAATATACACTGGAGTTGGCCTCAGGAGCCCAAAAATTGGATGAATCACACCCTGGAGTTGGCAGAAGTTGGCAGCAGCAGCAGGAGCCCAAATATACACTGGAGTTGGCTTCAGGAGCCCAAAAATTGGATGAATCACACCCTGGAGTTGGCAGAAGTTGGCAGCAGCAGGAGCAGGAGCCCAAATATACACTGGAGTTGGCCTCAGGAGCCCAAAAATTGGATGAATCACACCCTGGAGTTGGCAGAAGTTGGCAGCAGCAGCAGCAGGAGCCCAAATATACACTGGAGTTGGCCTCAGGAGCCCAAAAATTGGATGAATCACACCCTGGAGTTGGCAGGAGTTGACAGTAGTAGCAGCAGGAGCCCAAATATACACTGGAGTTGGCTTCAGGAGCCCAAAAATTGGATGAATCACACCCTGGAGTTGGCAGAAGTTGGCAGCAGCAGCAGCAGGAGCCCAAATATACACTGGAGTTGGCCTCAGGAGCCCAAAAATTGGATGAATCACACCCTGGAGTTGGCAGAAGTTGGCAGTAGTAGCAGCAGGAGCCCAAATATACACTGGAGTTGGCTTCAGGAGCCCAAAAATTGGATGAATCACACCCTGGAGTTGGCAGAAGTTGGCAGCAGCAGCAGCAGCAGGAGCCCAAATATACACTGGAGTTGGCTTCAGGAGCCCAAAAATTGGATGAATCACACCCTGGAGTTGGCAGAAGTTGGCAGCAGCAGGAGCAGGAGCCCAAATATACACTGGAGTTGGCCTCAGGAGCCCAAAAATTGGATGAATCACACCCTGGAGTTGGCAGAAGTTGGCAGCAGCAGCAGCAGGAGCCCAAATATACACTGGAGTTGGCCTCAGGAGCCCAAAAATTGGATGAATCACACCCTGGAGTTGGCAGGAGTTGACAGTAGTAGCAGCAGGAGCCCAAATATACACTGGAGTTGGCTTCAGGAGCCCAAAAATTGGATGAATCACACCCTGGAGTTGGCAGAAGTTGGCAGCAGCAGCAGCAGGAGCCCAAATATACACTGGAGTTGGCCTCAGGAGCCCAAAAATTGGATGAATCACACCCTGGAGTTGGCAGAAGTTGGCAGTAGTAGCAGCAGGAGCCCAAATATACACTGGAGTTGGCTTCAGGAGCCCAAAAATTGGATGAATCACACCCTGGAGTTGGCAGAAGTTGGCAGTAGCAGCAGCAGGAGCCCAAATATACACTGGAGTTGGCTTCAGGAGCCCAAAAATTGGATGAATCACACCCTGGAGTTGGCAGGAGTTGACAGTAGCAGCAGCAGGAGCCCAAATATACACTGGAGTTGGCCTCAGGAGCCCAAAAATTGGATGAATCACACCCTGGAGTTGGCAGGAGTTGACAGTAGCAGCAGCAGGAGCCCAAATATACACTGGAGTTGGCTTCAGGAGCCCAAAAATTGGATGAATCACACCCTGGAGTTGGCAGAAGTTGGCAGCAGCAGCAGGAGCCCAAATATACACTGGAGTTGGCTTCAGGAGCCCAAAAATTGGATGAATCACACCCTGGAGTTGGCAGAAGTTGGCAGCAGCAGCAGCAGGAGCCCAAATATACACTGGAGTTGGCCTCAGGAGCCCAAAAATTGGATGAATCACACCCTGGAGTTGGCAGGAGTTGACAGTAGCAGCAGCAGGAGCCCAAATATACACTGGAGTTGGCTTCAGGAGCCCAAAAATTGGATGAATCACACCCTGGAGTTGGCAGAAGTTGGCAGCAGCAGCAGGAGCCCAAATATACACTGGAGTTGGCTTCAGGAGCCCAAAAATTGGATGAATCACACCCTGGAGTTGGCAGAAGTTGGCAGCAGCAGCAGCAGCAGGAGCCCAAATATACACTGGAGTTGGCTTCAGGAGCCCAAAAATTGGATGAATCACACCCTGGAGTTGGCAGAAGTTGGCAGTAGCAGCAGCAGGAGCCCAAATATACACTGGAGTTGGCTTCAGGAGCCCAAAAATTGGATGAATCACACCCTGGAGTTGGCAGGAGTTGACAGTAGCAGCAGCAGGAGCCCAAATATACACTGGAGTTGGCTTCAGGAGCCCAAAAATTGGATGAATCACACCCTGGAGTTGGCAGAAGTTGGCAGCAGCAGCAGCAGCAGGAGCCCAAATATACACTGGAGTTGGCTTCAGGAGCCCAAAAATTGGATGAATCACACCCTGGAGTTGGCAGAAGTTGGCAGTAGCAGCAGCAGGAGCCCAAATATACACTGGAGTTGGCTTCAGGAGCCCAAAAATTGGATGAATCACACCCTGGAGTTGGCAGGAGTTGACAGTAGCAGCAGCAGGAGCCCAAATATACACTGGAGTTGGCTTCAGGAGCCCAAAAATTGGATGAATCACACCCTGGAGTTGGCAGAAGTTGGCAGTAGTAGCAGCAGGAGCCCAAATATACACTGGAGTTGGCTTCAGGAGCCCAAAAATTGGATGAATCACACCCTGGAGTTGGCAGAAGTTGGCAGTAGCAGCAGCAGGAGCCCAAATATACACTGGAGTTGGCTTCAGGAGCCCAAAAATTGGATGAATCACACCCTGGAGTTGGCAGGAGTTGACAGTAGCAGCAGCAGGAGCCCAAATATACACTGGAGTTGGCCTCAGGAGCCCAAAAATTGGATGAATCACACCCTGGAGTTGGCAGGAGTTGACAGTAGCAGCAGCAGGAGCCCAAATATACACTGGAGTTGGCTTCAGGAGCCCAAAAATTGGATGAATCACACCCTGGAGTTGGCAGAAGTTGGCAGCAGCAGCAGCAGCAGGAGCCCAAATATACACTGGAGTTGGCTTCAGGAGCCCAAAAATTGGATGAATCACACCCTGGAGTTGGCAGGAGTTGACAGTAGCAGCAGCAGGAGCCCAAATATACACTGGAGTTGGCTTCAGGAGCCCAAAAATTGGATGAATCACACCCTGGAGTTGGCAGAAGTTGGCAGCAGCAGCAGCAGCAGGAGCCCAAATATACACTGGAGTTGGCTTCAGGAGCCCAAAAATTGGATGAATCACACCCTGGAGTTGGCAGAAGTTGGCAGCAGCAGCAGCAGCAGGAGCCCAAATATACACTGGAGTTGGCTTCAGGAGCCCAAAAATTGGATGAATCACACCCTGGAGTTGGCAGAAGTTGGCAGCAGCAGCAGCAGCAGGAGCCCAAATATACACTGGAGTTGGCTTCAGGAGCCCAAAAATTGGATGAATCACACCCTGGAGTTGGCAGAAGTTGGCAGTAGCAGCAGCAGGAGCCCAAATATACACTGGAGTTGGCTTCAGGAGCCCAAAAATTGGATGAATCACACCCTGGAGTTGGCAGGAGTTGACAGTAGCAGCAGCAGGAGCCCAAATATACACTGGAGTTGGCTTCAGGAGCCCAAAAATTGGATGAATCACACCCTGGAGTTGGCAGGAGTTGACAGTAGCAGCAGCAGGAGCCCAAATATACACTGGAGTTGGCTTCAGGAGCCCAAAAATTGGATGAATCACACCCTGGAGTTGGCAGGAGTTGACAGTAGCAGCAGCAGGAGCCCAAATATACACTGGAGTTGGCTTCAGGAGCCCAAAAATTGGATGAATCACACCCTGGAGTTGGCAGAAGTTGGCAGTAGTAGCAGCAGGAGCCCAAATATACACTGGAGTTGGCTTCAGGAGCCCAAAAATTGGATGAATCACACCCTGGAGTTGGCAGGAGTTGACAGTAGCAGCAGCAGGAGCCCAAATATACACTGGAGTTGGCCTCAGGAGCCCAAAAATTGGATGAATCACACCCTGGAGTTGGCAGGAGTTGACAGTAGTAGCAGCAGGAGCCCAAATATACACTGGAGTTGGCTTCAGGAGCCCAAAAATTGGATGAATCACACCCTGGAGTTGGCAGAAGTTGGCAGTAGCAGCAGCAGGAGCCCAAAAAATGGCCTAAAGACATAAATATGTTTTGCACCATTTGTAAAGTGTAAAACGTGGCACCATGCTGAATCTAGTCGCATGCATCAGGCATTGGTGGGTGGAAATCCTGGCTGATCCATCCCTGATTCATTTTGACAAAGGTGAGTCTCTCCACATTTTTAGTTGACAGACGAGTTCTCCTCGCCGTAACTATGGCCCCCGCCGCACTAAACACCCGCTCAGATGGCACGCTACTTGCCGGGCAGGACAGCTTTTCCAGGGCAAACTCTGCTAGTTGCGGCCACAAATCAAGTTTGGCTGCCCAGAAGTCCAGCGGATCCTCAAGGTGTGTTGGCATGGTCATGTCAAAGTATGACATGACCTGCTGGTTCAGGTCCTGCTCCAGGTCTTCCTGCTGCTCATGAGTAGCCTCACTATGCGGGTGTAGAAAGCTACTCATTAGCGACTGAAGACTGAGGCTGCTGCTGCTGATGGAGCTTCTGCTGCTGCTGCTGCCAACCCCCCCAGCGGCCATGGCAGTGGAAGGTGAGCGCAGAGGTCCCCTCGAGTCAGACCTGCGAGAGTATGGACCATGGCGCAGATAGGCATCGGCCAACTGCCTACGTAGAATGTCTTTGTAGTAGTTGAGTTTGTCCTCCCTCTCGGTGGGTTTAAAAAATGCCCCCATTTTGTGCCGGAAGCGAGGGTCCAATAAGGTGGACAGCCAGAAGTCATCCCGCCGACAGATGGAAACAATTCTGGGGTCACTACGCAAGCATGTGAGCATGCTTCGTGCCATTTGCGCAAGTGACTCGGATGGACTACCTGTCTCCATCTCCACTGCATACTGCCACGGTGTGCCCGGGTCCTCTGTCTCTCCTTCCTCAAAAACCTCTAGCTCCTCTGGCTGCTCCTGCTCCTCCTCTCCTGTCCGCTGACTAGATAAACCAGCCATTTCGCCAAGCCTAAACTGTGTTTCGCTGGGCAACTCCTCCTCCTCCTCTTCCTCCTCCTCCTCCTCCAGTTCAGCTCCAACGGGGTTCATGTGGCCGTAAGATGTAAACGCCATGTCTCCAGTGCCCTGACCAGCCATGGTTTCCAACATGTGCTGTAGTACATGAAGCAGTGGAATCACGTCGTTCATCCCGTAATCCTGCCGACTGACAAATAAAGTGGCTTCCTCAAAGGGCCTGAGCAAACGGCAGGTGTCACGTATGAGCTGCCACTGGTTGACATTGAAGTTACACAGGGGAGTCCCCCTATCTGCTTGGATCATCAGGAAATCCGTGATGGCTTTTCTCTGTTCATATAATCGGTCCAACATGTGAAGGGTGGAATTCCAACGGGTGGAAACATCGCAAATCAGACTATGTTGGGGGATACCATTCTGACGCTGTAGCTCAAGAAGGGTGTGTTTGGCGGTGTAGGAGTGGCTGAAGTGCATGCAAAGTTTCCGTGAAGTTGTTAGGATGTCCTGCAGATGGGGGGAACACTTCAGAAACCGCTTGACAACCAGATTGAAGACGTGAGCCATGCAGGGGGCATGGGTCAGGCTTCCTTGGCGCAGCGCAGACAAAATGTTCTTCCCATTGTCGGTAACCATGATTCCCATTTTAAGTTTTCTCGGAGTAAGCCATGTTTGGATTTCCTGATGAATACATTTAAGCAGTTCCTCCCCTGTGTGACTCCGTTCGCCAAGACAAACCATGTGAAGCACTGCGTGACACCTCCGTGCCCTGCACACATGGTAGACTGGAGGGGCACTGAGACTTGAGCCTACAGTGGAGGGTGAGGAGATGGCGGAGGATGAGGAGGCCGAGTCGCACGGTGTCACAGGCCCAATGGGCAGAGAGCGCGGAGGCCGAAGCGGCGTGACCTGTCCAAGTTGCTGCTGCAAAGGGACCACATTCACCCAGTGGGCCGTAAACGACATGTACTGCCCCTGACCGTAGTTACAGCTCCAGATGTCGGCGCTGCCATGTATTTTGCTACACACCGACAGGCTCAAGGACTGGCCCACCTTCTGTTCAACAAAAGTGTGCAGCGCTGGTACTGCCTTCTTGGCAAAGAAATGACGGCTTGGGACTCTCCACCTCGGCTCGGCACAAGCCATCAGTTCTCTGAAAGGTGCAGATTCCACCACCTGAAAAGGGAGCGACTGCAGCACCAGCAACTTGGACAGGAGCACATTCAGCTTCTGCGCCGTAGGATGAGTGGGGGCGCATACTGCTGTCTCTTGGACATGGCTTCGCTGATGGATTGCTGGCGGGATGCATGACTTGGAGGAGGAGGAGGAGGAGCAGGAGCGACAGAGGATGGGTGTGACGCACAGCTGCCTTCGGCTGAGGTGCTGGAGCCTTGGCTGGCAGAAATTGGGAGCTCACTTGGTGAGGAAGCAGACTGGACCACCCCTTGGGAGCCTCGGTTCTCCCAGGTCGTTTTATGGTGACGCATCATATGTTGACGCAGGGCCGTGGTGCCAACATTTGGACCCTGGCCACGCTTCACCTTTTGCCTACATATCTTGCATGTGGCCATGTTACCCTCCTGCGGATGCCTCAGGAAAAACTGCCACACTGCCGAGTAGCTACTTTTCCCACCCCCTGGCCTCACTGATTCACTGCTGCTGTTGCCAACTCCAGGAACCCCTGCTCCACTACCTCCCGATAAGGTAGACTGCCGCACAGCAGGTGCTCTACCCCGGCCCCGGCCCCGGCCGGCTCCAGCCTTTGGAATTGTGCCCCCATGCTGACTGCTACCACCTTGCTGCCTCAGCTGCTGACTCCGGGGCAACCTGCGCCCCTCTTCTCCTGATGATGACGATGAAGCCCCTTCATCACCCGGCTCCCAAGTGCGATCGGCTTCATCGTCATCATCATCATCATCACCGGGTTGTGGCTGTACGTCACTGATGTTCGTGGATTCGTCAACAGTGTCTGGCGCAGGAGCTGGAACGCTCGCAGCACCCACGACACTGTCCACATCACTATTTGTCTGCCTAGCTAAAGAAGCCACCTCCATTTCTTGGCTGGGCAGTAGCTGCTGACTGTCCTCCTGTATCTGATCGTCCTCCTCACTAAAGAGTGGAGCTGAACCCAAAGCATAGGATACGTCGCTGGGGGAGGGAACGGCGTAGGACAGAGGCAATGGGAGGACAGGGACTGCTCTCGGGGCATGCCAACTCAGGGTTGTGTCAGAGGAACCTACCGACCCTAGACTGGGGGTCTCAGATGTAAGTTGTGATGATGTTGTTGATGAGCGCGTCAGCCAATCTACCACGGCAGATGCGTTACTGGTGGAGACCCGACCGCTAGCAGATACTGGCAGATTAGGTCTCTCAGCGTGACTCCTGCTGCTACTGGCCCCCAGTCTGATGCGAGCTCTGCCTGCGGAATCTTGGCCTCTGCCACTCCTCTTTTCACTTCCAGGCACTTGTCTGCCCGACATAGTCTAACTGGCGTGGTAGTAGGTGATATTTTAAGAACCCCCAGGCAGCAGTGGGTCTATATAAAACAGAATATAATGCACACCAAAAGTGAGCAGTAACACTCAGCCTCCAACAGGCCTGCTTAGTGTAAATAAGAGAGCTGCTTAGTGTAAATAAAGAGGGGTATGCTATGTTACAGAATGGGATGCCTCAACAGAAGTGCACCTGGCAGGCAGCAGTAAGCCTATGCCCAGCAAAAGTGTCTTATAATATAAATATAATAAGAGCAAATGCTTATATGGTCTTAAACAGAGGCTGCTTTAGTCACAGAATGGGATGCCCTGGGCAGGAATGGACCTGGCAGGGTCCAGTAGGGCTTTGGCCAGCAAAAGTGTCTTTATCAGGCTAATTTCAAATATGATAAGAGCAAATGCTTATATGGTCTTAAACAGAGGCTGCTGTAGTCACAGAATGGGATGCCCCGGGCAGGAATCGACCTGGCAGGGTCCAGTAGGGCTTTGGCCAGCAAAAGTGTCTTTATCAGGCCTGATTTCTATGAGAATAAGTGCAAATGTTTATTATGCTATTAAATAGAGGCTGCTTTAGTCACAGAATGGGATGCCAGTGCCACAAAAACCAGAGAGCATGCACAGCAAAAGTGTCTTTATCAGGCCTGATTTCTATGAGAATAAGTGCAAATGTTTATTATGCTATTAAATAGAGGCTGCTTTAGTCACAGAATGGGATGCCAGTGCCACAAAAACCAGAGAGCATGCACAGCAAAAGTGTCTTTATCAGGCCTGATTTCTATGAGAATAAGTGCAAATGTTTATTATGCTATTAAATAGAGGCTGCTTTAGTCACAGAATGGGATGCCAGTGCCACAAAAACCAGAGAGCATGCACAGCAAAAGTGTCTTTATCAGGCCTGATTTCTATGAGAATAAGTGCAAATGTTTATTATGCTATTAAATAGAGGCTGCTTTAGTCACAGAATGGGATGCCAGTGCCACAAAAACCAGAGAGCATGCACAGCAAAAGTGTCTTTATCAGGCCTGATTTCTATGAGAATAAGTGCAAATGTTTATTATGCTATTAAATAGAGGCTGCTTTAGTCACAGAATGGGATGCCAGTGCCACAAAAACCAGAGAGCATGCACAGCAAAAGTGTCTTTATCAGGCCTGATTTCTATGAGAATAAGTGCAAATGTTTATTATGCTATTAAATAGAGGCTGCTTTAGTCACAGAATGGGATGCCAGTGCCACAAAAACCAGAGAGCATGCACAGCAAAAGTGTCTTTATCAGGCCTGATTTCTATGAGAATAAGTGCAAATGTTTATTATGCTATTAAATAGAGGCTGCTTTAGTCACAGAATGGGATGCCAGTGCCACAAAAACCAGAGAGCATGCACAGCAAAAGTGTCTTTATCAGGCCTGATTTCTATGAGAATAAGTGCAAATGTTTATTATGCTATTAAATAGAGGCTGCTTTAGTCACAGAATGGGATGCCAGTGCCACAAAAACCAGAGAGCATGCACAGCAAAAGTGTCTTTATCAGGCCTGATTTCTATGAGAATAAGTGCAAATGTTTATTATGCTATTAAATAGAGGCTGCTTTAGTCACAGAATGGGATGCCAGTGCCACAAAAACCAGAGAGCATGCACAGCAAAAGTGTCTTTATCAGGCCTGATTTCTATGAGAATAAGTGCAAATGTTTATTATGCTATTAAATAGAGGCTGCTTTAGTCACAGAATGGGATGCCAGTGCCACAAAAACCAGAGAGCATGCACAGCAAAAGTGTCTTTATCAGGCCTGATTTCTATGAGAATAAGTGCAAATGGTTATTATGCTATTAAATAGAGGCTGCTTTAGTCACAGAATGGGATGCCAGTGCCACAAAAACCAGAGAGCATGCACAGCAAAAGTGTCTTTATCAGGCCTGATTTCTATGAGAATAAGTGCAAATGGTTATTATGCTATTAAATAGAGGCTGCTTTAGTCACAGAATGGGATGCCAGTGCCACAAAAACCAGAGAGCATGCACAGCAAAAGTGTCTTTATCAGGCCTGATTTCTATGAGAATAAGTGCAAATGTTTATTATGCTATTAAATAGAGGCTGCTTTAGTCACAGAATGGGATGCCAGTGCCACAAAAACCAGAGAGCATGCACAGCAAAAGTGTCTTTATCAGGCCTGATTTCTATGAGAATAAGTGCAAATGTTTATTATGCTATTAAATAGAGGCTGCTTTAGTCACAGAATGGGATGCCAGTGCCACAAAAACCAGAGAGCATGCACAGCAAAAGTGTCTTTATCAGGCCTGATTTCTATGAGAATAAGTGCAAATGTTTATTATGCTATTAAATAGAGGCTGCTTTAGTCACAGAATGGGATGCCAGTGCCACAAAAACCAGAGAGCATGCACAGCAAAAGTGTCTTTATCAGGCCTGATTTCTATGAGAATAAGTGCAAATGTTTATTATGCTATTAAATAGAGGCTGCTTTAGTCACAGAATGGGATGCCAGTGCCACAAAAACCAGAGAGCATGCACAGCAAAAGTGTCTTTATCAGGCCTGATTTCTATGAGAATAAGTGCAAATGTTTATTATGCTATTAAATAGAGGCTGCTTTAGTCACAGAATGGGATGCCAGTGCCACAAAAACCAGAGAGCATGCACAGCAAAAGTGTCTTTATCAGGCCTGATTTCTATGAGAATAAGTGCAAATGTTTATTATGCTATTAAATAGAGGCTGCTTTAGTCACAGAATGGGATGCCAGTGCCACAAAAACCAGAGAGCATGCACAGCAAAAGTGTCTTTATCAGGCCTGATTTCTATGAGAATAAGTGCAAATGTTTATTATGCTATTAAATAGAGGCTGCTTTAGTCACAGAATGGGATGCCAGTGCCACAAAAACCAGAGAGCATGCACAGCAAAAGTGTCTTTATCAGGCCTGATTTCTATGAGAATAAGTGCAAATGGTTATTATGCTATTAAATAGAGGCTGCTTTAGTCACAGAATGGGATGCCAGTGCCACAAAAACCAGAGAGCATGCACAGCAAAAGTGTCTTTATCAGGCCTGATTTCTATGAGAATAAGTGCAAATGTTTATTATGCTATTAAATAGAGGCTGCTTTAGTCACAGAATGGGATGCCAGTGCCACAAAAACCAGAGAGCATGCACAGCAAAAGTGTCTTTATCAGGCCTGATTTCTATGAGAATAAGTGCAAATGGTTATTATGCTATTAAATAGAGGCTGCTTTAGTCACAGAATGGGATGCCAGTGCCACAAAAACCAGAGAGCATGCACAGCAAAAGTGTCTTTATCAGGCCTGATTTCTATGAGAATAAGTGCAAATGTTTATTATGCTATTAAATAGAGGCTGCTTTAGTCACAGAATGGGATGCCAGTGCCACAAAAACCAGAGAGCATGCACAGCAAAAGTGTCTTTATCAGGCCTGATTTCTATGAGAATAAGTGCAAATGTTTATTATGCTATTAAATAGAGGCTGCTTTAGTCACAGAATGGGATGCCAGTGCCACAAAAACCAGAGAGCATGCACAGCAAAAGTGTCTTTATCAGGCCTGATTTCTATGAGAATAAGTGCAAATGTTTATTATGCTATTAAATAGAGGCTGCTTTAGTCACAGAATGGGATGCCAGTGCCACAAAAACCAGAGAGCATGCACAGCAAAAGTGTCTTTATCAGGCCTGATTTCTATGAGAATAAGTGCAAATGTTTATTATGCTATTAAATAGAGGCTGCTTTAGTCACAGAATGGGATGCCAGTGCCACAAAAACCAGAGAGCATGCACAGCAAAAGTGTCTTTATCAGGCCTGATTTCTATGAGAATAAGTGCAAATGGTTATTATGCTATTAAATAGAGGCTGCTTTAGTCACAGAATGGGATGCCAGTGCCACAAAAACCAGAGAGCATGCACAGCAAAAGTGTCTTTATCAGGCCTGATTTCTATGAGAATAAGTGCAAATGTTTATTATGCTATTAAATAGAGGCTGCTTTAGTCACAGAATGGGATGCCAGTGCCACAAAAACCAGAGAGCATGCACAGCAAAAGTGTCTTTATCAGGCCTGATTTCTATGAGAATAAGTGCAAATGGTTATTATGCTATTAAATAGAGGCTGCTTTAGTCACAGAATGGGATGCCAGTGCCACAAAAACCAGAGAGCATGCACAGCAAAAGTGTCTTTATCAGGCCTGATTTCTATGAGAATAAGTGCAAATGTTTATTATGCTATTAAATAGAGGCTGCTTTAGTCACAGAATGGGATGCCAGTGCCACAAAAACCAGAGAGCATGCACAGCAAAAGTGTCTTTATCAGGCCTGATTTCTATGAGAATAAGTGCAAATGTTTATTATGCTATTAAATAGAGGCTGCTTTAGTCACAGAATGGGATGCCAGTGCCACAAAAACCAGAGAGCATGCACAGCAAAAGTGTCTTTATCAGGCCTGATTTCTATGAGAATAAGTGCAAATGTTTATTATGCTATTAAATAGAGGCTGCTTTAGTCACAGAATGGGATGCCAGTGCCACAAAAACCAGAGAGCATGCACAGCAAAAGTGTCTTTATCAGGCCTGATTTCTATGAGAATAAGTGCAAATGTTTATTATGCTATTAAATAGAGGCTGCTTTAGTCACAGAATGGGATGCCTCACAGCAGACTTAAGATCAGTTCAGTATATATGCACAGTTAGTTACTATAAGCAGCCTGAAAACGCTAACAAAGGCTGGATGAAAAAAAAAAAATCTCCCTGTCAGCCAGCTCCGTTTTTCCTACCTTTCCCTGGCTTTCTGTCTGTCTCCTGTCTGTCTCCTGCCTGTCTCCTGCCTGTCTCCAGCCTGTCCCTGTCTGTCCCTGTCTGTCCCTGTCTCCAGCCTGTCTCCAGCCTGTCTAACTGCCTCAGCTACACAGCGTTCTGTCTGTCTGTCACGAATGCAATAGAGAAATGAGGAAAAGCAAGATGGCCGCCGTTAAATACCGCTGTGTGACGTCACCGGGCTTGCTGGCTGCTGATAGGCTGCATGTGACTGCCCCAGCTTGCACTGGCGCGGGATACATGTCCAGACATGTCCCGCCCGCCATCTTAGAATGCCTGTAATGTAAATGAATGGATGTTAAAGGAAAACTTCGAGTGATCGAATCGCGGGGAAATTCGGATTCGATCCGAATCGAATTTTTCCTGAAATTCGGATCGAATCCGGGTTCGTCCGGATCGATTCGCTCATCCCTATACACAATAACTACTAAATCAGATGTTAACATAATGTGTAAATTCGTTAACCAAAAATGTGCAAATTATAAACTGGCCTGGATCCAAAATGCAGCCCAATGATTGGCCGGCAGTGCTCATGTGGGCTTTATGTGACCTTGACCCACGTGATCGTCGGTGGCCAATCGCAGGGCTGCATTTCGCCCCAATGATCGCAGTTAAGGTAAGGATTGCAGATGTGGCGGGGTTCTATGTGATGAGGGCTCCAGCAGTCTGGATGCCCCCCCCCCCGTGCTTGTTACAATGTAAACTGGGCCGGACCACACCCATTACCTAGGTAATGTGAATGTGGGTCTGCTTTAAAAGAACACATTCCTGTATTAGGGGCCTTCACCACACTTACCACACTTAAACCGGACCAACAGCTTGGCACAGTTGAAAAAGAAAGATAGCGGCCATTTTGGAGCTTCCACTCCTAACTGACATAACTGACAATGCACAGTAACAGGAAACCCAGCAGCACTTCCTGTTTGCAGGTGGCCTGCAAATGCATGACCCGCCATTTTGATTTTAAAATTGACCCCAGCAGGAGTTAGAAAAAGGTAAATGACTTTATACGTGCAGCAATATAAATTGCCCTGGGGAGGGATGTGTATGAGCACTGTTTGTTGTGTTTGTCTGATTTAAACCGGACCTTCAGGGTGATTTAATGAAAAGCCCAAACTCTTAAAAAACGGTTCCCCAGCATCTAAAATTAATATATTTTACGTTTTTAGTCACTAACTTATTATTCTTTCCCCCACTGGGCTGCAACTCTGTTCAGGAATTTAGGATACGGGCGCCGCCATCTTGACTCAGAAGCATCACACTTACTGAGGAGAGGAGAGTGGGATAAGGTACAGGGGGGCGGGTTATAGCTGTGCTTTGCTCAGACAGGGCAGAGCTGGGGTCAGGTAAAGGTCAGCAGTCCCAGAATGCAGAGCAGCACAGTCAGGAGGCACTTCCTGTTTGCAGGCTGCCTGATAAGATGGCAGCTTCCATAAGCCGCCATCTTGGATGTTTAAAGGCTCATAACATGCAGTAGATGCAGGTAAGATGATTTTTAATGTGAACAATCTGTATGTACATGGGCTTGCAGGCCACCTGCAAACAGGAAGTCGTGCTGGGCTTCCTGTTAATTTGCATTTCAGTTATGTCAGTTGGGAGGGGAAACTCCAAAATGGCCCCTACCTTAGTTTTTCAACTGAGCCAGGCTGTTGGTCCAGTTTAAATCCGGCCCTGGAGAAGATCGTTCCAGTCAGAGACCGCCCTAGCTGATCTCTTGCTCCACCCACACTCACAACAAGCCCCGCCCACATCAAGTTTAAAGCGGACCTTCAGCATAATTTAATGAAAAGCCCAAACCCTTAAAAAAACTATTCTCCAGCATCTAAAATTAATATATTTAACGTTTTTAGTCATTTAATTTTTATTCTTTCTCCCACTGGCCTGCAACTCTGTTCAGGACTCTAGGATACGGGCGCCGCCATCTTGGATGTTTAAAGGCTCATAACATGTAGTAGATGCAGGTAGGATGATTTTTAATGTGAGCAATCTGTATGTACAGGGTGGGGGAAACATATGCCCTTATTCAGGGTGAAGGTCCGCTTTAAATCCGGCCCTGGAGAAGATCGTTTCTAGTCAGAGCCCGCCCTAGCTGGTCTGTAGCTCCGCCCACATCAAGTTTAAAGCGGACCTTCAGCATAATTTAATGAAAAGCCCAAACCCTTAAAAAACTATTCTCCAGCATCTAAAATTAATATATTTAACGTTTTTAGTCATTTAATTTTTATCCTTTCCCCCACTGGCCTGCAACTCTGTTCAGGACTCTAGGATACGGGCGCCGCCATCTTGGATGTTTAAAGGCTCATAACATGCAGTAGATGCAGGTAGGATGATTTTTAATGTGAGCAATCTGTATGTACAGGGTGTGGGAAACATATAAGATACGCTCTTATTCAGGGTGAAGGTCCGCTTTACATCCGGCCCTGCAGAAGATCGTTTCTAGTCAGAGCCCGCCCTAGCTGATCTCTAGCTCCACCCACATCTACAAGCTCCGCCCACATCAAGTTTAAAGCGTAATAGTGTGCAAAGTGCAATTACTCGCAGCAACCAATCAAATGTTTCCCTTTCTAAACTCAGATAAACTGAACATGAATTCCCATTGGTGTCTTTGGATAACTGCACATTGCACTTTGCCTTTTTCTTAAAAGTAAATGATTTTTGTTGATACACTAAAAGGTTTAAGAGCGTCTATAAATTGCGTCCATTCACTTTTCATGGTGGCCACTTGGCTCTCTGCCTCAAGCGCCCTCTCATCATTTCTAGCGCTGATGTCCCCAGGGAAGGCACTTCATTATGGCATTAAGCCAATACAAGGCACTTTATATGTGCCGGGCCTCTGTGGCTCAGATGCCGAGCTATCACACAGATAAATGTCAGCTCTGCCTTTTTAGGAGGCTCTTCTCTCGTTTCGCCATAAATAAAGCCCTTGTTCTCTTACTCATGGAGACAATATAATAAATAGCCAGGGCTCGTAATGTTAATGATGTTCCAGGCCACTTCCCTGCTTACAAAAATAAAAATCTGATGACCTTACAGTGCCTAAGCATTTGCCGTTTTTTTTTCTCATGCAGGGCCAAGGCCCCTGACTGTAAATTTTCTTGATTTCAGAAATGTCTCTTTTATAGACTTGAGACTCTAGATGTAATAACTGAAAAGATACATTTTTTGCTCTATAAGACGCGCCTAGGAGGAAAATAAGAAAATAAATATTCTGAACCAAATAGTGTGCTAAAACACCCCCCCCATACCCCCCCATCACTCCATAACAGGCAACATGCAGTATCCCCTCCCAATCACCCCGTTACAGACAGTGTGCAGTATCCCCCACAATCACCCCATTACAGACAGTGTGCATAATCCCCCCACAATCACCCCATTGCAGACAGTGTGCAGAATCCCCCACAATCACCCCATTACAGACAGTGTGCAGAATACCCCACTATCACTCCATTACAGTCAGTGTGCAGAATACCCCACAATCACCCCATTACAGACAGTGTGCAGAATACCCCACTATCACTCCATTACAGACAGTGTACAGAATCCCCCACAATCACCTCATTACAGACAGTGTGCAGAATCCCCCACAATCACCCCATTACAGACAGTGTGCAGAATCCCCCACAATCACCCCATTACAGACAGTGTGCAGAATCCCCCACAATCACCCCATTACAGACAGTGTGCAGAATACCCCACTATCACTCCATTACAGTCAGTGTGCAGAATCCCCCACAATCACTCCATTACAGACAGTGTGCAGAATCCCCCACAATCACTCCATTACAGACAGTGTGCAGAATACCCCACTATCACTCCATTACAGTCAGTGTGCAGAATCCCCCACAATCACCTCATTACAGACAGTGTGCAGAATCCCCCAAAATCACCCCATTACAGACAGTGTGCAGAATCCCCCACAATCACCCCATTACAGGCAGTGTGCAGAATCCCCTCCAAATCATCCCATTACAGACAGTGTGCAGAATCCCCCACAATCATCCCATTACAGACAGTGTGCAGAATAACCCATAATCAGCCTATTGCAGACAGTGTGCAGAATCCCCCACAATCACCCCCCCCCCCCCCCCGTTACAGACAGTGTGCTGAATTCCCCACAATCACCCCATTACAGATAGTGTGCAGAATCCCCCACAATCACCCTATTACAGACAGTGTGCAGAATACCCCACTATCACTCCATTACAGACAGTGTGCAGAATCCCCCACAATCACTCCATTACAGACAGTGTGCAGAATCCCCCACAATCACCTCATTACAGACAGTGTGCAGAATACCCCACAATCACCCCATTACAGTGTGCAGAATCCCCCACAATCACCCCATTACAGGCAGTGTGCAGAATCCCCCACAATCACCCCATTACAGGCAGTGTGCAGAATCCCCCACAATCACCCCATTACAGACAGTGTGCAGAATCCCCCACAATCACCCCATTACAGACAGTGTGCAGAATACCCCACAATCGCCCCATTACAGACAGTGTGCAGAATCCCCCACAATCACCCCATTACAGGCAGTGTGCAGAATCCCCCACAATCACCCCATTACAGACAGTGTGCAGAATCCCCCACAATCACCCCCCCTCCCGTTACAGACAGTGTGCAGAATTCTCCACAATCACCCTATTACAGACAGTGTGCAGAATCCCCCACAATCACCCTATTACAGACAGTGTGCAGAATACCCCACAATCACCCCATTACAGACAGTGTGCAGAATCAGTGTGGAGGGAAGCATCTTCCAAATCTTCATTTGTACATTCAGGCTTCATAATTGGAAAAGAATAAAGTGTAGCCAAAAACAGATTGTTCCCACTTAATACAAAAACAAATAATAATGAATACACTATCATCAGCTTGAACATACACAAAATACAAAATTAAGGTGGACCAAACCCATGATTTTGACTATCCTGAGTTTTTGTCCTTGCCCCCAGGGCACCCCAATTGGGGATGCCCCGCCATATGAAACCCCTCCAGGTCGCCCACTTCAACTCTTTCCCTGGTCCTACGGTGCATGTGTGGTCTCTCGTCCAAATAGAGCAATTGGGTCCTCTCCCGCTCCTTTGTCTAACAGCTCATCTAAGGCAAGCGGATCTGAGCGTGCTGGCGGCCACATCCCCGGCTATCCTCCAACAGAGGCATTCACAAATGCCTGACGCGGGCATGCGTCCTGTTAAACGGATAGCGGGGATGCGGACCCTGCTCGCCCATTTGCTGTTGGACCAGGAAAGAAGCTGAGTTTCTGGGTGACCTGGGGGTTTCACACAGAGGGGCATCCCAATTCTGGATGTCCTGGGGGGGGATCTAGCGGCCCTGGAATCCTATAGATTCCAGGGCTTTCATGACATTGGTTTTGGTCTACTTTAAAATCAATCAGGGGATTGCACTCAAGCATATTTATCTCCAGCAAAATGCAGAATGTATCCACTGTCAGTGTGAACACAGTGTAACCAATCTGTGCTTATATACATATATCAATATACACATGTACCAAATACTCTGTGCAGAAAATAAACAAGGAGAAGTGCTAACATTATACACAACAAACATACTTTGAGGATCATGTGACTCCTTGGCACATTTACTTCTGACTAGACATGTATCCACTTTAAAGTCAACTTTTGAATTTTTTCTTTTGCACTTACACTTTGTGATCCACAGAAGTATGTTTTGTATAATATTAGCACTTTAGAGACACATTTCAGACAGTCTATTATCTGCACAGACTATTTGTTACATCTGTATATTTATATATCGTGTTCACATTTTGCTGGAGATAAATGTGCTTTAGGGCAAACCCCTGGCTGACTTTAAAGTGGACCAAAACCTACACCCTAACTGCTATATTCCCTCCCTCTGGGGCATCCAGAATCGGGATGGCCCACTGTGTAAAACCCCCCCAGGTCGCCCGGACACTCACCTTCTTTCCCAGTCCAACGGCGCATGCGCAAGGATCGGTCGCATCCACACTAACCCTTTAGCAGTGCCCGCACCAGGCATTTGTGAATGGCTGGCGCAGGCACGCTCCCTGTTAGGGGGTAGCGGGGGATGTGGCTGCCAGCATGCTCTGATAGAGCTCTTAGATGAAGGGACAGGAGCTGATCCAAGTTCTTTGATTGGACAAGAGGGCGCACATGCGCTATAGGACCAGGGTAAGGTGAGTTCGGGCAACCTGGGGGGTTTAAAACAGTGGGGCATCCCCAATCGGGGTTCCACGGGCACGGACCAAAACCTAGGATAGTCAAAACCATGGATTTTGGTCCAATTTACCTTGTCTTTTATGTATGTTCAAGTGGATTATAGTGTATTCATTATTAAAATATTTTTTTTTATTAGTCTAGAGCAATCTGTTTTTGGCTCCACTTTGGAAAAGAATTAAGTGGTCCCCTGATGAGTGAACGGGTAAGAAAAAGTAATAAATTAGATTTTGCACTATAAGACGCCACAACCCCCCACTTCTGGGGAAGAAAAGGTGCATCTTATAGAGCGAAAAATATGGTAAATTGTGTCTTCAATCCCAAGATCAAATCCAAAGTCCCTCTTTTTTTTTAAATCATTAACATAAATGTGCCTCTGTCTGTGGGCTAATCTTAGGCACTGGGCACATTTAATTCATAAACAGCGGGTCACATTTAAAGCCCATATGCCGTGCCTTGAAAAACGATTCATAGCCCTTGAACTTTTCCACATATCTAAGCATTACAGGCACACACTTAAAAGGACTGTCCAGGCAAAGTGTATAAACCCTGAACTATCAGCTTTTCTCCTCATGGCTGCCCTCTCCCTTTGTGTTAGAAACTAGGCACTAAGTTTTGGCACTTCCCCTGATTTCTCTTTGCCATAGACCACCAATTATAGGGCTCAACTGGTGATCTTTAGCTCCACCCCCATTGGTCTGCTGCTCAGCCCCCTTACAATGTGAGTTATCTCATCAACCTCTGTCCCCTTCAGCCCCTCTCTCTCCTCCTGCCAGTAATCAACGGCGGCACAGCATCCAGTAAGCAAATGAATATCCTGTGGCTGCCTGTGTGTTTGCCATTATGACCCCTTACTAATTCAAGGTATTAAAAGGAAAGAAAAAACACACCACATGATAATGTTATTGTTCTAGATTTACATTGCACTTACCTTCGCCATCTTCATCCGGCAATGGGTAGTGTCCTGTCACTGCTCCACCGCCTCTGGGGCCCTTATCGCCTCCACTCCTGCCGACAGGTGCACTTAAAATGACTGCGCTGTGGGCACTGTGGAAGAGAGGAAGAGCGCCGCCCTCCAATGGTTTGCTGATTACGGCCAGCCGCAGCAGTGATAAACCCCCTCCGTGTTTCTAGGTGTGTTACTAGTTAGTCTTCAGGCTGGTATCCCCATTGTTTAGGAACTTGTCAATGGGCCACCTGCAAGGCATAGGAGACTGGTGATGGAAATCACAGGCACAAGAAAGACAAAATAACATTCTTTGTAAGTGGATGTCTGGTCTGGCGCTGAGGGAAGGGGGCAGGGTTACCTACCTACTAGAAATAAACTTGCACTAAGTAGAGATACCCAAAAGTGGAGCAAAATGTTATTCAATACCATTGGCTCTACTAAGTAAAGATAACAAAAATAAATGTATTATTACCATACATAATTACACTGAAGACAATCACAACAGACAATAATAAAAAAAAAGGAACCCCCCCCTCACAAATACTGCACAGCCAAATAATAAAACCTAGCAGACACTTACTCCTCCATAAACATAAGCTCATCAAACCGGACCTCCATCCTGATTAAGAGCCTATCTTGTATGTTTCCCCCATCCTGTACATACAGATTGCCCACATAAAAATCCATTTGAACACAAGAAAAGGACACTAATTTGCCACAGTAACAAAATTAAACTTACTAATGATAATGAAGCAGAAGCAAGTCAAATGTAATACTTAATCCTTAAGGCACATAGATGCAGCAGAGAGGGGGGGCCCAAAAAATCTGCTCCATTACTTATATTGCTGACCTCATCTGAATTATGCTTGGACCAACCTGTTACCTGAAACTGACTATTTTACCAGATAAACCTATTACTTGGTGTGATTTAGCACCCGACGAGAAAACTCTTCTACTTTTTAGGAAAGAAAACTGCCATTTACTTTCATTGACTACTTGGGAGTTATTCAGCAACTAAAAGTTTCACCTGGTGTGGAATCACTCCCAAGTAGTCAATCAAAGTAAATGGCAGTTTTCTCTACTAAAAAGTAGTATAGTTTTCTTCCCTGGTGCTGAATTGACACTACCGGGGGATTTATATACTGTATATGACTTTTGCTGATTTGTCTATAGTACACTTCCCAGACTGATCACATGTGTATTACCTTGTCTGCCTCTGCCAGCATGAGTAGGTGGGGTAGGGTCCTTTCAGGCCTGGACTAGACTCCATGATGATGCCATGTTGATTGATCAACAGAGTAAAATATAACCGATAACATTAAAAACTGACAACCAATTGCCATGCTTGTGATATTTTTAGTGTCAGTTTGGAGTTACTGTCAGGGTTGCAAATAGTGTCTCTGATTTACATGGTCCATTAGCCAAAGCTGGGCTCACATTGGCCTCTGGGCCATGGCTGGTTGGTGACCACACAAGACCTACCCTTTCCCAGACTCCCCTTGTCCATATTAACTCATCAATCAGTTCACTTAGGGCAGGGGTGTCAAACTCATTTTCAGGGAGGGCCACATTAGCATTCTGGTTGCTTTCGAAGGGCCAGGTAATAACAAAACACAAAAAAAATTAAACTCTACCATTCAAATGTAGGGTTACAGACACCGCATTATTTTGCTCAGAACAGATTTTGCTCAGAACAGTTATTTTGCCCCAGAAAGATGTAGCATTATTTTGCCTAGGAAAGGAGCAGGCACAAAATGTTTTTGCCCAGGACATATGCAGAATTATTTTGTCCAGGATAGACACATATGGCCTGATGCAGAGCCTCCCCTGAACTGACCTTAAAACCTTCCGATTGTCCGGGGGTCCCGTTTGAATCGTGGCTCAAATGTGATGCAGAGCCTCCGTCAGAATGGGTCCCTAACTGATCCGTTAATTTCTCTTCACTCGGGAAGTTTTTTTTTCTCTGTCGGGTGCATTCAATTTGATCCGTTTTTTCCTCCTTTTTCCTTGGTTTTTTAACGTACCTGCTTGCCTTCCGTCTTATTATTCTAAGCATACAGCACGTCCTGCTCCAGATATAGTAATAACGTGTGGGTAATCCTCCGCCTCCGGCGCCGTGCACTGCAGACATGTAGAAAACAAGCTCCTCCCGGCCCTACGTATACCGAAGGACCTCCCACAAATCCCCAGATTTCTCTGCAGTGCTGGAACTGCGAAGACATGAAGTATCACGCTCTCGCAGGCGAGCGGGGCTTGACAGCCTGAGGCCCTGCGGGACTATTTCCACCCGTCCTCTTTGTGAATTAATGCCTCCCAGCCTGGGCTGCGTTGGTCGGGTGAAGGTAGGCAGCACCTAGTGTGCTTACGGAGCTAGACTCCACCGCAATCCCCCACCATAGGGTAGGCGGTTAAGGCGAATGGTGAGCCTTCAATTGGATGCCCCTCCCACACCTGTGCCCCCACGCCCCGTGTAACGGTGAACCCCGAATATTGGGTCACCTTCCTCCCTAGATCCCCCCGTTAGTGGGGGGAAAAAGAGGGGGGGGGGTTGTGTGTACGATGGCTAGACCTTGCCCTAATTACACTAGACATCTATAGCCTTTAATGGTTACCGGAGTCAGAGCCGCGCTTCACATTTAAGTATATTCTCAGTGTGTCACACACCCCGCTTCCCCTTTAATTCTTATGATCGGGTTACTCCACCAGCAGGTGGCGACGGTGCAGAGAGATGTCTTGAAAACGAGCCCCCTTCCGGCCTATATATACCTGGGACCTCCCACTTAACACCCATGCACCTCTCTGCATGAGGCGACAAGACAGAAGAAAGAAGTCTCCTGCTTGCAGGTAGCCGGGGTTAATCCCCGGCACCCCCTTTTGGTCTATTTCTGCCCAGTCTATTGTGTTTTTTATGCCTAGTTAGATAACGGAAGCCTCCCAGCCTAGGCTGCTGGCTGGGCAAAGGTAGATGGCACTTTAGGTGCCTAGGAGCTTATCTCCTCCGCTCGACCCCACGCGTGGGGCAATGCGGCTGTCCGGCATGGTGATCTGGATTTGGGATGCCCCTGTCCCGAGGTTCCCCTTGGCCACCTTCTCCCGCTCGGTCCCTTCGCTTTGGGGGGGGGGGGTGCTTGTTTGCATGGGGTGCTTTATACACTTGTTATTGTGTATATGTGTGTGTGAGGAAAGAGCTAGCAGACGCAGGGCCAGCGCCGCGGCGGCGGCGCGTGGCCTGAGCTGCTGGGACTCTTTCACTTTACTTTTATTTTTCAAATTTCCCCCCATGTCTGCATGCGGCGCCGCCATTCGGCGAGCCGCATCACTGGAGTCTTGGGGGCGGGGCCGCGCTCTCTGCGGCCTCGCTCGGTGACTCACTGGCAGGGGGCGTGGCCGGGACGCGCTGTGTCCGGGCCCGCCTCACGTCCTCTGTCTCGTTATTGAGACAGGTGTGCTGGAGCTGACTGGGGGAAGAGGTGCGTGTCCAGGAGTGCGGCTGCAGCGGTAACAGGTAACGGTCCCCACCTCGCTCACGTGGGGCCGTCTTTTGTGCTATCTGTTACTGGTGTTTAATGGCCTGGCATATTTTAGCATTATTCCTGGAGGCACTTATCTCTTTGAGGGATATATATGTATATATATATACATATATGTGTGTATATGTTTATATATATATATATATATATATATATATATATATATATATATATATTGATACCTCTCTGGCTTCCGTTGGCCCTAAGCAGCATGTGTCATGTTTAATTGTATTCATGATGTATATACTGTTCATGTTACCATGATTATTTTATGTATGAGTGTGGTGCATACTGGTTAAATTCCCTGGGGGACTGACTGTGGTCTCTTTTCCCCCACAGAATCTGGGATCCCCTCACTGCAGTGGTTCTCCCGGTCTGTTATACCTGGCTAGTCTTAGTCTCTAAATTGGGAATTTTCCTAGGCTTAAAAAATCCTCCCACTTCCGGGACTTTAATTATAAAGGGGGCATCCCGGGTTGCTTAATGCGTAAAACCCAGGGTTGTTGCGAATACCATAATTTCACCATATGGAGGCTTCCGACGTTACCGGAAATGGCTCTTCGGGGCTATCCAGGCTGTGTGGGGGTTGTGGGGCTCCGCTCCCAGGCGATGATGTCATATTATGCGTTCCATGTGCAAAGCAGAATATTGCGCGCCAGTCCGTCGCTCCGGCCTCTGGCTCCTCGCAACTTCCGTCATCTCCTACCCCCCCTCCCTTATTCCGGACCCCGTGTGACATTGTCAAGAATGGGGATTCGCATTCCAAGGTGCGTGCGCGATTGGCCAACCTCGAGAAGATAATTTCCGCCATGGTAGCTCAGAAGGCTACGGCAAAGCGGAAGCACCTTTCTTCGGCAGCGCCTGCTTCGGAGGATGAGGTAGCTGAAATTTTGGATTGGTCCGATTATCCCCCTGATGAGAAGGGGGAACTCCTTGAGGAGTCGGATGAGCCTACAGACCAGCTATTGGTTGACACTGCTGGCGATCAGGCTGTGGGGGTGTCCCTTAACACTCCTTCCATTTTGGCTCAAATGTTTGAAGTTTTGGCTTTGGACCCGCCCGCGGTGGTCCCCCCGCCAAAGGGTGAGTTGTTTGATGTACCCCAGCCGCGTTTGGTGTTTCCCAGGCAACAACACTTTGTAAGGGTTGTCCTTAAGGAATGGGAACAACCCACGCGCCTGGCTGGAATTCCTCCTGGTTGGGATAAACGTTATCCCTTTCCGGAGGATTTGGTGAAGCTTTGGTCAGTTCCCCCTGACGTCGATACCCCTGTGTTAGGGCTGTCTAGCACGGCAGTGGTACACTCCTCTGACACCACTACCATTAAAGATGGTGAGGATCGTCGGATTGATCAATTGGCTCGCCATGGTTTTATCAGTGCTGGATCGACACTGCGGCCTGTTTGTGCTTTGGCACTTCTTCTGTTGGCAGTTAGGTCCATTATTAGGGATCTGTACGCAGGTCTTGATCCCGCTTGTGATATGTTTAGTTCTCTTAAGCAGTGTGAGGCGTTTATTTCCTTTGTCTTGACCGCCCAGGACGATGCTCTTGCGATGAGTAGCAGGACAGCGGCACTGCTGGTTGCTATTCGTCGGTCAGTATGGCTGCGCCAGTGGACGGCGGACTTTAGCTCTAAGAGGGCGCTTACAGCGCTACCTTTTTAGGTTTGCGCCTGTTTGGCGACAAATTGGATGCAGTTACCAAGGGTGGTAAATTGCCTCAACGTAAGAGGCCTCGTCGCTCCTTTCGGGGTGCGAGTTCCTTTAGTCCCTACTTTCGGGGAGCCAGAGCGGGCAGAGGAGCTTCCTTTCCTGCTACCGGGGGTGTAAGTTGGACCCGGGGGAGGGGCCGTGGCCGCCCCTGTCAGTCCTGGGGCGCCAAGCCCAAGCCTACTGGTAAGCCCGCTCAGCAATGAGGGGCTGCCCTCACCCGTGCGGGTGGGGGAACGATTGCGACACTTCTCCCTGGTCTCGGACCAGGAGGTTCCGGACAGATGGATCCGGGAGGTGGTGTCGTCCAGTTACAAGCTGGAGTTCGAGTCTCGCCCTCCTTCACAGTTTTTCCGGTCTCGGGTGCTCAGCGTTTCTTTGGCCGCACAGGGGCTCCTGGCTCCTTCCCTCAATCAGTCGGAGACAGACTCCAGGACGGTGGTCTCCACGCTGGAAAGCTTCGGTTGGGTGTTCAACCTTCCCTAGTCCTCCCTCGCTCCGGCCAGGGTGGTGTCCTTTCTGGGAATGCGGTTGGATTCCGGTCAACACAGGGTGTTTCTCCCTCAGTCCAAAATTTGTCTGATTCAGGACTTGGCATGGGTCCTTCTTTCCAATCCTCGGCTGTCCATCCCTCTGGGGATGAGGCTGGTAGGGTTGATGGTTGCCTCGTTCAAGGCAGTTCCTTTCGCTCAATTTCACACGAGGACGCTCCAGCTTCATCGGTTGGCGTCCTGGGACCGGCGACCACGGTCGTTGGATCGGCCCTTCCTGTTGTCCTCCCGGGTCCGGCAGTCCCTTCAATGGTGGTTGGTCTCGGCCAATCTCTTGAGGGGCAGGTCTTTCCTGACTCCTTTTTGGGAAATTGTCTCCACGGACGCCATTCTTTCGGGATGGGGGGGATTCTGGAGGGATCTTCAGTTCTGGGGCCAGTGGGGACCTCGAGAGGCCCACTTGCCCATCTATATTCTGGAACTGAGAGCCATCCGTCTGGTTCTTGTTCTTTTGACTCAAAATGTTCTGGGCCTTCCGGTCCAGATTCGCTCGGAGGGGACACCGGAGGTGGACCTGTTTGCCTCTCGTCACAATTACAGGCTTCCGACCTTCGTGTCGCTCTCCCAGGATCCTCTGGCTCTGGCGGTGGACGCCATGTCCCTGAGCTGGGGAGGTCTGGGGTTTCTGTACCTATTTCCTCCGATACCCATGCTAGGCAGGGTGGTACGGAAGCTGGCTCTGGAAAGGGTGTCCGCCATTCTCGTGGCTCCAAGGTGGCCAAGGCGAGTATGGTTCACAGACATTGTTCGGCTGGCAGTGGATCAGTTAGTTCTGCCTCTTCGGCCCGATCTGCTCACTCAGGGTCAGCTGTGTTACCCCAATTTACTAACGCTGGGTTTGACGGCTTGGCTGCTGAAACCTCCATTTTGAAGGAGGAGGGTCTTTCTGACTCGGTTGTTAAGACTCTGATCGCTGCCCGGAAGAGGTCTTCTTCTATCATCTACTATAGGACTTGGAAAGCCTATATCGCTTGGTGTGAGGTTAGATCTTTGCCTTGTAGGGTCTTTTCGGTCTCCAGGGTACTGGAGTTTTTGCAATCAGGGCTGGACTCTGGTCTTCAGCTGAGTACTTTGAAAGGGCAGGTTTCTGCCTTGTCTATCTTTTTTCAGAAGCGTTTTGCGCTTCATCCTTTAGTTAAAACCTTTTTCCAGGGGGTTACGCATGTGCGGCCTCCCAGGAAACCATTACTCCCTGTTTGGGACTTGAACTTGGTTCTCTCTGCTCTTCAGGCTCCTCCCTTTGAGCCCTTGCAGGATATTGCTTTGTCTACCTTGACTCAGAAGACTGCCTTCTTGGTAGCTATCACTTCGGTTCCGCGTGTCTCGGAGTTGGCGGCCTTGTCGATTCAGGCGCCCTACTTTAAGAGGCATCAGGACAAGGTGGTCTTTCGGTTCAAACCGGACTTTCTTCCTAAGGTTGTTTCTGCTTTTCATTTGAATCAGGATATTGTTCTTCCCTCCTTGTGTCCTAAGCCTAAGAATGACAAGGAGAGGGTGTGGCATTGTTTGGATGTAGTACGCTGTGTTAAGTACTATTTGATTATTACTTCTCCTTTTCGTAAAACTGATGCCTTTTTTGTTGTGCCCTGTGGGCCTAGGAAGGGTTTGGCGCCGGCCAAATCTTCCATTAGCAAATGGATACGTCAGGCCGTTATTGGGGCCTATTCTGCTAAGGGGAAAGTTCCCCCTTTTCGTATCACTGCTCATTCTACTCGCGTCGTTGGTGCGTCTTGGGCTTTTCAGCACCAAGCTTCTGTTGAACAAGTTTGTAAGGCTGCTACATGGTCTTCTGTTCATACTTTTTCTAAGTTTTACAAGGTTGATGTGCGGGCCTCAGCGGATGCTGTGTTTGGCCGCAAAGTTCTGCAGACTGCAGTCATTTAAGTTATGCTTCATTTTGCCTTCGGATACCCATCCCTTGTGGACACTGCTTTTGGATGTCCCGATCGTAAGAATTAAAGGGGAAGTGGGGTGTGTGACACACTGAGAATAATACCATTTTGTGAGTACTCACCTGAAAAATGGATATTGTCAGTGTGTCACACACCCCGCTTCACCCGCCCTTTTTGGTATCCTGGATCCTTTATATGGTGAAGCTTTTCTTTATTTTGAGGTTACCATTGGATTTCCTGGTACCTTGTCTTTCTGCTTTTGAATTCACTGGGTGTTAAGTGGGAGGTCCCAGGTATATATAGGCCGGAAGGGGGCTCGTTTTCAAGACTTCTCTCTGCAACGTCGCCACCTGGCGGTGGAGTAACCCGATCGTAAGAATTAAAGGGGAAGCGGGGTGTGTGACACACTGACAATATCCATTTTTCAGGTGAGTACTCACAAAATGGTATTTTAGTTATCCGCAGCACCTTTATTGTATTCACTTGGCGCGTAAGGCGGCTCTGTTCGGGGACGCTACTGCGTTTTTATCACTGTATTCACCCTGTCAGATTTTTTTCTCTGAGGTGATTTTTCTAACTTGACTGTTGCTTCTGATTGGCTGCGCGCCTACGTGCTTCGCGCTCTCCGAGGGGGGGCGTGGCTCGTTTTGGCGCGTTCCGCGTCATCGCCCGCTCTGGCCCGCCATTCGAGGTTCGCTTGGCGCCATTTCCTTCTCACATGCACATGGTGAAGACGGTCCTCCCCTCGCTGTTCTGTAAGTGCCCTCATGGGCGATTTTTCCTAACCTTTGCTTCTTCGCGCTTGGCTCTGACATCCCTGTTCCCCTTGTGTCTTTCAGACCGCGGACTTCGGCGGCTTCTCCCGGCCTGGTGTAGCGCCCGGTCCAGACCATTTTAAAGAAATCACTCCCACTTCCCAGCGGGTGTTTGGGGCATCCAGGGTTGCTTTACAGCGTCAATCCCTACTGGCATATTGAATATAATAATCACCATATGGAGGCATCTCAGGATATTGTGAACGGGGTTCCCTCGGGACAAGCCCGTCTGTGTGTAGCTTGTGGGGTCTTACCTAGGAGCGGTGACAATGCACGGGTCTGCGTCCCTTGTGCCAGGCAGGCGCTAGCCGGTCTCCCCACCTCTTCTGAGGCTGGGCCCGCACCTCGCCTTGCTTCCCCTACTCCCCCAAGCCTGAGCCTAACCCCCAATACTAGCGGGGATTCCCATGCCGATTTGGCCACTAGACTGGCTAGTGTGGAAAACGTAATCGCTGGCTCCTTGGCGCGTAAGGCTACTGCCAAGAGGCGTCATTTGAATCCTGAAGCTACTATTCTTCCTGTAGAATCTGACGATTTACAGCTGTCCTATACACATTCCCCCTCAGAGGAAGGGGAACTGTTTTCTGACTCGGTCCTATGACGATGAGTCCAGGAGTCAGGATGAGTCTGGTTCTGATCTTTGGTCCCAGGATGACATTGATAGACTACTGACCCAGATCTTTGATGTGTTATCCCTCTCTCCCCCTCCCGCGGCTCCACGCCAAAGGGGTGATCTGTTTCATACCGCTAGGGTGCGGTTGGAGTTTCCTGAACAAACTCATTTCAATAATCTCGTCCTGAAAGAATGGGAACATCCCAGCAAACTCCATGGGGTCCCTAAAGCTGTGGATAAGAAGTATCCATTTCCTGCCGACCTGATCAAGTGTTGGACATCGCTGCCCGAGGTCGATGCCCCGATCCTTGGTCCGTCCAATACCTCGATCGTGCACTCCCCTGACACTACTACGCTGCGGGATTTGGAGGATCGGCAGGTTGACCAACTGGCATGTCATGCCTTTGCATTTGGGGGAGCGTCGCTCCACCCGGTTTGCGCCTTAGCCATCACGGCGGTGACGCTCAGGACTGTGGTTAAGAATGCTCTTGAAGGGGCAGATGACTTGCCCTCTGACGCCACCAATGCTTTGGCTACCTGTGAGACTTTTGTCAATTATATCCTATCTGCATCGGATGATGCTATTAAGCTGAGTGCTAGATCCTCTGCTCTGGTGGTAGCCATTCGCCGTGCGGTCTGGTTACGCCAGTGGGCTGCTGACAATGTCGCCAAGAAGGCCCTTACGGGGCTTCCATTCAAAGGGCTGCGCCTGTTTGGAGAAAGGTTAGATATCTTTGCCAAAGGGGGCAAGTTGCCCCAGCGCAAGCGTCAGGTTCGCCCTTTTCGTGGTCCAAGCTCCCATTCGACCCCCTACCGTGGGGCTAAACAGGGTAGAGGGGTGTCCTTCGCCGGGTCTCGAGCTGATTCCTGGAACAAGAACAGAGGATGCCGCCCCAGTTCTTCCTGGGGGCCCAAGCCCAAAGCCCCTCCCAGGACCCCCCAAGCATGAAGGGGCGCCCTCGCCCGTCAGGGTGGGGGGACGTCTACAGCATTTCGAGCATGTCTGGAGACGCCACGCCCCAGACCGGTGGATTCAGGAGGTGGTGTCCTCCGGTTACAAGATAGAGTTTGCTGTACTGCCCCCCACCAGGTTCCTCGGGTCCCGAATCCCACAGGATCCTGCCTCGGCTCGAGTCTTGATGCTGGCGGTGCAGGACCTTCTGGACCTCGGGGTCATTTGCAAGGTCCCCTTAAGAGACAGGGGCATGGGGTTTTATTCCAACCTTTTCACGGTGCCCAAAAAGGACGGGTCAGTCAGACCCATTCTGGATTTAAAAATCCTAAACAGATTTGTCAGAAACAAACATTTTCATATGGAGACTCTGCGCTCGGCCATTGCCTCGCTGCGCCCAGGGGACTTCATGACATCTGTGGACATCAAGGATGCTTATCTGCACGTTCCGGTGTTTCCAGGGCACCAAAGGTTTCTCAGATTTGCGCTGCTGGATCAGCATTACCAGTTCGTGGCCCTGCCATTCGGTCTTACGTCAGCTCCCAGGGTATTCACCAAGGTGCTGGCAGGAGTAATGTCTCTGTTGAGACAAAAGGGCATACGTGTGTTGCCCTACCTTGACGATATACTCATCACCTCTCGGCCTCTGCGGCAGGCAGAATTGGACACGCGGTTGGTGGTGTCCACCCTGGAGTCCTTCGGCTGGGTGATCAATTACCCAAAGTCCTCTCTGTCCCCCTCCTCAGTGACCCCGTTTCTGGGGATGATTCTGGATTCAGTTCAGTCAAAGATATTCCTTCCTCCACTGAAGGTGGAAGCTCTGACAATGCAGGTGAGGTCCCTGCTCTTGAGTCCTCATCCCTCCATCAGGCAGGGAATGCAGTTGGTGGGCTCGATGGTGGCAAGCTTCGAGGCGGTGCCCTTTGCACAATTCCATTTGAGAACTCTGCAGCTTCACCTTCTGTCAGTATGGAACAAGGACCCAGCGTCCTTGGACGAGATCTGGGTGCTTCCCCCCTCGGTCAGACAATCCCTTGCGTGGTGGCTGGACCACAGGAATTTGACAAGGGGCAGATCCTTCCTGGCTCCCTCCTGGGAGACGGTCACAACGGATGCCAGTCTGACGGGCTGGGGGGGATTCTGGAGGTCTCTGCGCTTCCAGGGAAGGTGGGGCCCTCAGGAGGCCCATCTCCCTATCAATGTCCTGGAACTCAGGGCGGTCCGATTGGTGCTGGAACTATTGACCCAGCACCTGAGGGTCTGGCGGTTCAGGTACGCTCAGACAACAGGACGGTGGTGGCCTACATCAATCATCAGGGAGGAACCCGGAGCAAGGGTGCTCTCCAGGAGGTGTCTCTGATTCTAACATGGGCAGAGACCAATGTTCAATGCATTTCGGCTGTCTACATTCCAGGGGCGAAATAAACCTGCTAGCAGATGCTCTGAGCAGGGGGTCGTCCCGTCAGGGGGAATGGTCCCTCTGCGACAGGGTGTTTCAGTCCCTGTGTCACCGTTGGGGTGTGCCAGACGTTGATCTGTTTGCGTCCCGTCACAATCACAAGCTCCCGAGCTTTGTATCCCTGTCTCAGGATCCTCTGGCTCTGGCCACGGATGCCCTGGCAATGTCTTGGAGGGAGTTTCGGCTCCTGTATGTGTTTTCACCAATTCCCCTTCTGGGCAGGGTGCTGAGCAAGATAGCTCTGGAAGGGGTACCCGCGATTCTGGTGGCCCCAAGGTGGCCAAGAAGAGTGTGGTTCGCAGACGTGGTTCAAATGGCAGTAGATCAGTACGATCTGCCAAGGTTGCCAGACCTTCTAACTCAAGGGTCGCTACGCCATCCCAATTTACTAACTCTGGCTTTGACGGCTTGGCTATTGAAACCTCCATCTTAATGGAAAAAGGTTTGTCTGCTTCTGTAGTGGCTACCATGGTGCAAGCCAGGAAGAAGACTTCGGCTGCTATCTACTATAGAGTATGGCGTGCTTACATTGACTGGTGTGAATCCAGGTCCCTTCCCTGCCGGGAATTCTTAGTCTCCTGGGTGCTGGATTTCTTACAACATGGTCTAGACTTAGGTTTTAAGCTTAGTACTCTGAAGGGCCAGGTTTCGGCCCTGTCTATCTTCTTTCAGAAGACCTTTGCCCAGCACCCTCTTATCAAGACTTTCTTTCAGGGGGTCACTCATGTGCGTCCTCCTCGGAAACCTATGGTTCCTGTTTGGGATTTGAACTTGGTTTTGTCGGCCCTGCAGGGCCCTCCTTTCGAGCCTATTCATGAGGCCGCTCTTGCTGTTCTCACGCTCAAGGTTGTCTTCCTGGTAGCTATCACTTCTGTTAGACGTGTGTCTGAGTTGGCTGCCTTGTCTATTCAGCCTCCCTACTTTGAGACATCGGGATAAGGTGGTGTTTCGCTTCAAGCCAGACTTTCTGCCTAAGGTTGTGTCTGCATTTCATTTGAATCAAGATATTGTACTTCCTTCCTTGTGCTCTAATCATAGTAACCCTAAGGAGAGGGTTTTGCATTCCTTGGATGTGGTTAGGTGTGTCAAGTCTTACCTGGTTACCACTCAGGCCTTTAGGAAGACGGATGCTCTCTTCGTTGTGCCTCACGGGCCTAGGAAGGGTTTGGCTCCCGCCAAGTCTACCATCAGTAAATGGATTCGTCAGGCTGTGGTTCAAGCCTATACTACTAAGGGGAAGACTCCCCCCTTTCGTCTTACTGCTCATTCTACTAGAGCTGTTGGGGCTTCTTGGGCTTTTCAGCACCAGGCCTCTGTGGAGCAAGTTTGCAAGGCCGCTACTTGGTCTTCTGTTCACACCTTTACAAAATTTTACAAGGTTGATGTTAAGGCCTCAGCTGACGCTGTGTTTGGCCACAAGGTTTTGCAGGCGGCAGTACTTTAAACTGCTTGCTGTTACCTTATGTTGGGGATCCCACCCTTCTTTACGGACACTGCTATTGGATGTCCCACACGTTATTACTATACCTGGAGCAGGACGTGCTGTATGCTTAGAATAATACAACTCTGTGAAGTACTCACCTGTAGAGTTGATATTATATGCATACAGCATGTCCTGCTCCACCCCACCCTGGTTTCACTTTGTTCTGGATCCCCTGTTTGGTGATTGTTATCTTTGATATTATTGCCAGTTTTGGGTGGTTGTTTTCTCCTGGCATATGTAGGGCCGGGAGGAGCTTGTTTTCTACATGTCTGCAGTGCACGGTGCCGGCGGCGGAAGATTACCCACACGTTATTACTATATCTGGAGCAGGACTTGCTGTATGCATATAATATCAACTCTACAGGTGAGTACTTCACAGAGTTGTATTTTTCCTTCCATTTTTTTTTGGTTTTACAAGTATACTTACATCTCCATGGCTCTTCTGTTGTCAATCTGGGTACACGCAAGCGCACATCCCTAAACCTCCATTGGAATATACATATGGCACCAACTGCCTATTTGACACATATATATTTTTTAAACTATAATTTTTTGTGTTCCTTCTTCCTTGCCTTTAATGCTTACCTTAATCTCTTTTGTGTTCCTTCTTCCTTGCCTTTAATGCTTACCTTAATCTCTTTTGTATTCCTTCTTCCTTGCCTTTAATGCTTACCTTAATCTCTTTTGTGTTCCTTCTTCCTTGCCTTTAATGCTTACCTTAATCTCTTTTGTGTTCCTTCTTCCTTGCCTTTAATGCTTACCTTAATCTCTTTTGTGTTCCTTCTTCCTTGCCTTTAATGCTTACCTTAATCTCTTTTGTGTTCCTTCTTCCTTGCCTTTAATGCTTACCTTAATGTGTTTTTTTTTTCTTTTTATTGTCCCATATCTAAACCTTTTGTGTCATGTAAATGTGTGATGAAAAACCTACATTGCTTTTGGGCAACAGGGCGTCTGGGGCGCAGCCTCCTCCCTGGGTCCAGCAGTACGTCTGGCTCTGAATCTGTTTGGATCCACAACACTCTTTGTGCCTCCTGAATGTCAGATTAGGTTATGCTTCTAGGCATCAAATCACTCACCTTCCCCAGCCACCTCTTCTGGTTCGGCACCTCCCTCGACTATCCCTTGGGATGGGCCTGCGACGTCAGAATCTACATAGAACAATAGTGCACATTAGTCTATGTCTTTCTTGCATGTATCAGGACATATGTTATTTGGATAGTCTTACCGGAGTCAGGTTGCTGCTCAGTGAGGCTAGACTCCCTGTCGTGCGATCCCCCCAACCTGCATACTGAGGTCCAGTGGTTCCTCATACTCACTGGCAGAGGAGGGGGTGGGCGTTGGCACTGTCGGTGGCCCACCTATACCTTCCCCAGCTTCGTCCAACACTGGGCTGCGGGCTCTTTTCCGGGTGGGGCGGCAACGCATATTCCATTCATGAGCTGAAATATAAACACAATCATAAAAACAGTCCCAGCCAAGGCCAGTGTGAATCTTGCATGTCAAGTTGCCACACTTACATGGAAAATGTTTGGCAAAGTACCGCCTCACCCGGGGCATATGCCTCCTCTTTAAGTCAGACCAGTGTTGGGCGATCTGAGTGAAGGTATAGGTGGTCCCCTATATGTGGGCAATCGCGTCTACCACCGCCAGCGCCAACGTCCTCTTCTCGAAATCGCACGACAGGAAATCGTAGCGATTCCTCAGCATCATCTGTTTGGAAAAAACACAATGGTACCCCATTAGTCACACAAAAACATGTCCAAGTCTCCTGCCCTACCTAAAGTCACTTTCTGCCCCTCATTGCTACTTACATGGGCCTAGTTCTACAATCTGCATGTAGGCTAGTTTGATGTTGCGCACATGTTTAAAAGTAAGGTGGCCTAGTAGTTTACTTTAACAAGTCAGTTGATCCTCATTAATCTTGGCCTGCCATAGCTATTTTTTTAAAGCGCCTTGTGCGCGCACATAAACGCACGCTCGCCTACTCACATCCATGATTAGGTCGTCCTGCTCCACTGTGTATATCGCTGGCGACATTTTTGGAGGCGTTCCGGGTATGGCTCTGACGTTCCCCCGCGGTGATGTGCGTGTGCGCACGCAGGCACACAGGCTGCTGAACACGCCCACACGGTAAAAATATTTAAAGGTCAATGCACTCAGCTCTGTGTTGGATACCATATTACTATGGCCAGACCAAAAGGGAGCAGGAAGAGCCACAAAAGCCCAGAGGCACATAGTAGCCGCACACATGCATCATCTAAAAAACAACATAAGAGCAGGCACAAGACCCATGCTGAACATGCCCCGACTCAAACGGTGGTTACGCCACAGACACAGGCACATCACAAGAAACGCAGGAGCAAGGATCCCTTGACACATTCTCCACAACCTGCAAAAGCAACACGAGCACACAAGGGTGCCCAATCTATTAAGACCCTGCAGCATCCTCCTCCGCAACACACCAAGCATACACAAAAAACCAAACACACCAGCAAGGGTAAGCGTAGTGCCAAACCCTCCACCCCACCCAGGTCACCCACCCCTCCACCTCAACCCTCTGGTTCTCAAACTTCCAGTAACTCAGAGTCAACATCCAGCTCAACAGGTGAAAGCACCACAGGCACCCAGACATTAACCCAGAGCAGCACATACTGTACACAACATCACCCTCCCCCCTAAGCCCAAAAACCACACACGACTCCCCAGATAGGCAACCATCTATTTCAAGTGATGCAGGGGACACCACACACCCATGTGGGCGCAAACTACGCCGTGGGTCCCTAACAGCCCGTTTTTGCGATGCACAAAGCATGGCTGTTGCCAATGCTGTTTGGGAACATTATGGGGTTCTGTCCGTCGAGATATAGAACAAATCAAGCGGACATTTGGGGACCTCAAATCATATAGTTGTAAAAAAATGGACATGCGCCGGCAGCAGAGGTAAAGCCCAAATGCATTTATAGTCGCATTGGGACCAGCATGTAACACTTATTAGGTGTGATTTAATCTTCCCCACCCTGCAGACAGGGGGTGGTTTCAAAAAAATACATTGGCCACAAGTTCAGCACGTATTGTGTGTGCTGGGTCACTTTGTGTACCAGTGTAAGGAGGGGTCTGCTCGTCAGAAATAGGTAAAGGTTCTGCACCCAGGTCAGTCTATCGAGCAAACCTGCTTCTAATGGCAAGGTTGTGCAGGACCCCACAAGCAATAATTATTTGGATAACCTTGCCAGGCTGATACTGAAGAGAACCCCCACTCTGATCCAGACATCGGAAACGCATCTTCCACAACCCAAAGGCACGTTCCACCACAGAGCGAGACCTCCTATGGGCTGTGTTGTAGCGCTCCTGTGCCTGGGAAGATGGGTGCAGGATGGGTGTGAGCAGCCATGGTAACAAGGGATAGCCTGAGTCACCTGCAAAAATCCAAAAGACAAACATAAGGTGGATGCCAAAAATAAGGTTTAGGTGTGCATAGTAACATTATTACACAGGGACAAATAGGTGAGCTAGGTATGGGTTGAGGAATTTACTTTTTTTATGAGCCTACATACACATCCAACCTGTACACTCATTAAAAATGTCTGCGTAATGCTACTTAGATAAGAGGGCCAGAACATAACACAATAGTGGTGAATACCTTCACCCATAAAATTAAAAAAATAAATAAATAAAGTTGGCAAGTTTCATGGAAATGTCTCACAGATTAGTGGGGTACTGGCAAATCCAAATTCAAACATGGGGGCCAACAACTACAACTTTAATACACATACCCAGTAACCATCCACCAGAAAGATCTCCGGATTGAAACCGTTGATAGAGGCTGGAGTTCCTCAAAATGTGCGCGTCATGCGTGGACCCAGGGAAGCCAGCAAACAGACTGAAAAATTGAAGATCAGGGCCCGCCACTGCCTGAACATTGATGGAATGGCCCATCTTCCTGTTCCTGCACAAAGCCAACAAAAAGTGGAATTAGTGTGAGGCTTACAAAATGTTTGATAAAAAACAAAAAAAAGCAGACCCAAACCACATACCTGAACAGATATTCCTGGTCCGCAGGGGGAATGAGCGATACATGTGTGCAATCGATTGCATCAATGACGTTGGGCATGTTGGCTATGTTATAAAAGCCCAGCTTAACCGCATTCCAGGCTTCCCCTGTTTGAGGGAAAAAAATGTAATTCTGTACCAGGGTAGCCATGCCATCCAAAAACTTGGTTAGGCTGCGGCTCAGCGTAGACTGGGACATCCCCAGGGAGAAGGCACCCAGTCTCTGGAACGAGCCATTCGCCAAAAACTGCAGGCAGCCAACCAATTTGGTCATACCTGCAATTGCATGCCCCTTTCTTGTGGTGGGGGCTAACCATGGCCGCAGCTCGCTATACAAGGCATGGAGAGAAACACGGTTAAGGCGGGTGAGCTCCAATAGGTCAACGTCACTCATGCAATCGATGTCCAAAGGCGTTCGGTGCAGCCTGGTTTCTGCCATGCTCAGAAGTACCAGACCGCGTAGCTGGCGCCTTTGATGTTGGCCCACAGAGGAATGCATTCCCAAAAAGCATGGAGCTCAAATACGGCTGGTCAGACTGCCCGTAAGTGAAGGCTCGGCGGCCGCGTTTTATTAGGGTGATTTCAATCGGAAATCAAGGCTCTGCATCACTGAAAAAAACGGACCAATGAACGAGGCGTCCGTTTTCCCGGCAAACAGCCTCTTGCGAGCCGACAATCGGAAAGGCGGCTGAGCACACACCTGAGCGCATAAACGCACACTAAAATCAACGTAGCACCCTTTCCTGACCCGATCAAAGGCCAAAACCAATGGGAAAACGCATGGGAGAACTGAACGGGGAGGCTCTGCATCAAGCCAATAATTATTTTGCCTAGAAGAGATGCAGATCCAGAATCATTTTGCCCAGAAGATATGCTGGAATATTTTGCCTAGGAAAGATGCAGATGCTGAATTATTTTGCCCAAGACAGATGCTGAATTATTTTGCACATGACAGCCGCAGACCCAAAATCATTTTGCACAAGAAAGATGCTGAATTATTTTGCTCAGGACAGACAAAGAAGCAGAATAATTTGGCCAGGACAGATGCTGAATCATTTTGCCCAGGACAGACACAGACCCAGAATCATTTGGACAGAACAGATGCTGAATGTATTTGCCTAGGACCGATGCTTAATTAATTTGCCCAGGACAGATGCAGACCCAGAATAATTTGGCAGAGACAGATGCTGAATCATTTTGCCCAGGACAGATGTAAAATCATTTTACCCAGGACAGACACAGACCCAGAATCATTTTGCCCAGGCCAGATGCAAACTCAAAATTATTTTGCCCAGGACAGATGCTTAATAATTTTGCCTAGGACTGATGCCTAATTAATTTGCCCAGGACAGATGCAGACCCAGAATAATTTGGCTGAGACAGATGCTGAATCATTTTGCCCAGGACAGATGTTGAATCATTTTACCCAGGACAGACGCAGACCAGAATCATGCAAACCCAAAATTATTTTGGCCAGGGCAGATGCAGAGGCAGGATTATATTGCCCAAGGTAAATGCAGAAGCTAAATAAATTTGCCCAGGGCAACACTGCAGTCATTTTTTCCCCATCCCACCTGGCACCCTCTGCTTTGTAGTAAGTCGGGTGGGTTAAAAGAATGTCAAAAAGGCACACACCAGCTGCTTATACATTATAAGCACCATTCCTAGGGACAGGATTAGAGGCAGTATTGCACTCTACAGTGGAGAGCAGTGTACCATCGCATCTGGCTCCTGGGCCTTGAGTTTGACACATGTGACTTAGGCATCTACCAACTTTTCAGGGTGGGAAAGAGAGACATTTGTTAAATTAGGCCACGTCCCCTCATTGATGGATGGATAGGAGATAAGGTGTAACAGTTAAAAGAAAAGAGGTGGAAAAAGGTAACGCTTCACCTACCCCAAAAAGGGAAGCACCACGTTTTAGATATTAGAATGAATTTTATTGATGAAAATCAATCAATACACTTAAACCGGACCTTCAGCGTGATTTAATGAAAAGCCCAAACTCTTAAAAAACGGTTCCCCAGCATCTAAAATTAATATATTTTACGTTTTTAGTCACTAACTTATTATTCTTTCCCCCACTGGGCTGCAACTCTGTTCAGGAATTTAGGATATGGGCGCCGCCATCTTGACTCAGAAGCATCACACTTACTGAGGAGAGGAGAGTGGGATAAGGTACAGGGGGGCGGGTTATAGCAGTGCTTTGCTCAGACAGAGCAGAGCTGGGGTCAGGTAAAGGTCAGCAGTCCCAGAATGCAGAGCAGCACAGTCAGGAGGCACTTCCTGTTTGCAGGCTGCCTGATGATAAGATGGCGGCTTCCATAAGCCTTGGATGTTTAAAGGCTCATAACATGCAGTAGATGCAGTTAGGGTGATTTTTAATGTGGACAATCTGTATGTACAGGGTGTGGGAAACATATAAGATAGACTCTTATTCAGAGTGAAGGACCGCTTTAATACATTTTAAACCACATATAAAACAAAGCACACGTTAAAACCAGAGTATCGCCATCCCTATGAACTTCATATGTTACAATACAACATGATATTGAAAGCCACTTGGCTATTAATTTGTGCCGGAACAAAAAGGCCTAAAGTGAAAAAGTGCATAAAAAAATCAATCAATAAATACCATATATATGCACATAAATTACCAACAAGAATAGAAATACAGTGTAACAGTTGAAACAATATACAATATAAAACCTTGAATAGGAAAATGAAGCATTTATTGATGCAGATCTGCATGTTACACCTCAAAGAGGGACAAATGAGAACAACGAGGGACAAGGGGACATAGACTCCAAGGAAGGACAGTCCCTCCAAATCAGGGACACTTGGGAGGTATGGACTTTCTGGGAGGGTGTACTTTCTGTGAACAGATCTTGTACTTTGTTGTTGACCATAGCCTGTCTGACCTCAACTGAACTGTGCCTGGACCAACCTGTTACCTGGACCTGACTATTCAACTTGATTAACGCTTCACTGTATCACTCATAGGACTGACCTCCTGTGTATGAATTCTGCTTAGCTGCTGACCTGTCTTTAGTGTAAGTCCTTTGCAGGAATAGGTGTGTTGTGTTCCTTGCGGGCCTGGATCCTACCTGCACAGAGATGCTTATGGGGGGGTTATTCATCAAGGGATAGCGCCAGGTAGTGCCTCGTAACGGCAGGCAGCGTCTGGTGAACGGGCGCTGTAGGCAAAACCACATTTATGAAAGCGAATCTGGTGAGCGACTCTAACAGCGCCATGTAGTGTCACATGTATTATTACAAGTGGATCAGCGTATTGCGTCGGCGCTCTAGCTTCCAGAACGCCAGGTATTACCTGTCACTCTCCCATACATTTCATGGGACGTTTCTTTTCTTCTGTTTAAACAGGGTTTTTTTTCTCTCAAATAATTGTGTGACCTCTCCTGGCCTAGAAAAAGACATTTTTTAAAACTCTAGATTTTTTAGTTTTTTATGCAGAATTGTCATTACAGGTCTGGCACTAAAGTGTTAATGTCACAGTGTTAAAGTGGACCAAAACCCAGGATTTTGACTATCCTGGGTTTTGGTCCACTCCCCCCAGGCACCCCGATCGGGGGTGCCCCACTGTATGAAACCCCCAGATCGCCGCAGACAACTCACCACGGTCCTATGTCACATGGGCGGCTGCTCCTCCAATCAGCACGCTCGGAGCCGCTGAGCTATGGGCGTTTAAGCATCGTCTGAGCTCAGCGGCCCTGAGGGCGCTGGTGGCTGCAAAAGGGAGCGCGCACCTGACTTCACTAGAGGGAAGTGCGAGATGCGGCCGTGGCTCGCGCATGCGCCGTTGGACCAGGATTCTGGTAAGTGCAGCGGGTGTCCTGGGGGGTTTCACACAGCGGGGCATCCCGATTTTGGATGCACCGCGGGGAGGGAATGGATCGGCCTGGGAATCTTATAGATTTCTGGGCTGATCCAGCTGGGTTTTGGTCCACTTTAAAACCATGTAATTCCATGTGTTTTCGCTTTGTTACAGGTGTATATGTGTTCAAAAACAGACTTTAATCACACAGCTTCTGGTGCTCTACGTTATAGCGGCCAGATTTAGAGCGCTGACGCTGTGTGTGTACTTTTTTGATAAGTATGGTGTGGAGCACTGAGAGTCAGATGCACTGAGCTGGTGCCACCTCTCACTCCCTACAATGCTGTACTGGTGTTAGAGCCCCCAACATACATCTCATTCATCAATGCGGGCCAGGTTACTACAGCGACTGAGGCGCTCTGTTACAGCACCCGATACCCGCTTACAGCGTCTACTAGTGGTCGCTCTAAGCTCCGCTATACAGACGCTCATCTGCCGATACCTGGCGTTAGTAATGAATCAGCCTCCATGTCTGCTTTAAAAGTAAGTGAATAGATTTGCCAGATGATGCCACACAGATAGATTGGACAGAGCCAAAAATAACCAGTTACAACAAAAAACTAACTGGCAACTGATTTGATGGTGGCCATTTGGCATCTTAGTCTGCTCTGCGTTGCCAGATGGCTTTCATTACAATCCGCAATAATCAGTGCCATGCTTGTGATATTTTCAGTGCCCCTGCAGTGTGCAGAGATCTCTCGGTACTGTCCCCTGGGTCCGGTTTCATTTAGGAAAAAAAAAAACAAACACGTCTTTTTCTCTTCCAAGATTCTGTCAGGTAATAACAAGAAAAATAACCACAGGCATCAGCCTTTTTCTGTAGGAGCTGCATGGAGCTGCTTCCCTTTGCAGAGTGACAGCATCATGCATCCGCCTTGATAGTCCTCAGATTCTCGGGATACTACAGGGCAGGAAGCGTGGATCTGACGGGAGGCCAAACAGGCCATGGCCTAAAGAGGTAACACACTCTACAGGGAAGGGGAGACATGATTCTCATTATAAAGGCATCTTTAATAGTCAGGAAGGATGAAGGGTGGTGGAGGGCCGACCATGTCTCCAATGTAACATTTGCTTGCTGTGCTTTCTGTGACTCTGTATCTCTTCCCAGGGATATTGCTTCTTTCTGTTTTATTCTTTACAAATATCTCTCTTTTTAGCTACAACTTGTGTGTGCTCTTTAAAACTCTTTCCAAAATCTTGTTTTTTTTTTATTTTTTACAATACTTAAAGTGGACCAACACCCAGGGGGGATCGGCCCGGGAATCTATAAGATTCCCGGACCGATCAGATCCCTCCCCGCGGGGCATCCGAAATCGGGATGTCCCGCGGGGAGGAACCCCCCAGGAGGCCCACAATCCTTACCTTACCGGCGATCCAATGGCGCATGCGCGAGACGCGGCCGCGTCTCTCGCTTCCCTCTAGCAGGGCGCGTTTTGTGAATGGCCGGCGCAGGCGCGCTCCCTGTTAGAGGGAAGCGAGAGACGCAGCCAATGACAGCGCTCTGGTATGCGCGTCCAAGCGGCTTTGGACGCGCATACCAGAGCGGCTCTGAGCGCTGTCATTGGCCGGACGAGGTCACGTGGGAGCGGGGAGAGGTGAGTTTTTGCGGCGATCGGGGGGGTTTCACACAGCGGGGCACCCCCGATCGGGGTGCCCCACCTAAGTGGACCAACACCCAGGATAGTCAAAATCCTGGGTGTTGGTCCACTTTAAACCGGACCAACACCCGTTATTACATTAACGGGTGTTGGTCCGGCTCTTTGCTGCTAGAAAGAAGCTCCAAAGTGTATCCTAAATGCAGAGGATAAGTATAATACTCACCTTTCTAATGAGCCAGTGCCGGGAAAGCCGGGAAACAAAGAGATTAGGGGACATTTTAGGGATAGCCGGAGGAATTAAGAATTAAACCAGACCAACACCTGTTATTACATTAAGGGGTGTTGGTCCGGCTCTTTGCTGCTAGAAAGAAGCTTGAGGGGGCATCCAGAACGCTGGAGTCCCCTCGCACCTAAATGCACAGGATACGTATAATACTCACCTTTCTAATGAGCCAGCGCCAGGAAAAGGAGTCCCGCGATTGGCCGCCGGCTGGTCACGTGGGCTGTAGTCGCGTTCTCTGTGCTGGCAGGACCCGCCCACGTTACCGGCCAGCGGCCAATCGCGGGACTCCTTTCCTGGAGCTGGCTCGTTAGAAAGGTGAGTATTATACGTATCCTGTGCATTTAGGTGCGAGGGGGCTCCAGCGTTCTGGATGCCCCCCTCGAGCTTCTTTCTAGCAGCAAAGAGCCAGACCAACACCCGTTAATGTAATAACAGGTGTTGGTCTGGTTTAATTCTTAATTCCTCCGGCTCTCCCTAAAATGTCCCCTAATCTCTTTGTTTCCCGGCTTTCCCGGCACTGGCTCGTTAGAAAGGTGAGTATTATACTTATCCTGTGCATTTAGGATGCACTTAGGAGCTTCTTTCTAGCAGCAAAGAGCCGGACCAACACCCGTTAATGTAATAACGGGTGTTGGTCCAGTTTAATTCTTAATTCCTCCGGCTATCCCTAAAATGTCCCCTAATCTCTTTGTTTCCCAAAAAACTATTGGTCTCTGTAAGTAGAGTAGGTGTCCACACTGGGCCCACCTCATTCCCTATACCCTGGGCAGCCCCTACGCAGGACTCAGGGCTGTGCAGTAACTAGGGCTAAGGTCCTCTTGTCGGCCAAGAGCAGATTGGCTACTGAGAGAGCCCTTCATTTCTTTGGGGGTTATTTAAGAAGGGATAGCGGCAGGTAGCGCCTCGTAGCGGCAGGTGGCGTCTGTGAATGCCGGGCGCTGTATGCAAAACCACATTAATGAAAGCGAATCTGGTGAGCGCCTCTTAACAGCGCCATGTAGCGTCCAATGTATTATTACAGGTGGCTCAGCATATAGCGCCAGTGCTCTAGCTTCCAGAGCGCCAGGTATTACCTTTCGCTCACTGTCGCTCTCTCATACATTTCAATGGCCGTTCATTAGTTGTGTTTAAACAACCTCGCTTCCATCTCACCCTCTGTACTGCGAACCCGTGACTTCCGGATTGACCTTTGGCCTGACCTCGACTCTTCTGTTTGCCTGTTCCTTTGGTGATGCGATATTATTGGATTGCCTTCGCGTGTATGACCCAGCTTGTCGACATTGCCCTGTCGGGCCCTTGGTTCATCTGCCCTCGCTCTCCCGTAAGCTCACATCCTTTGTGCTATCAAGTCCTGGGGGCAACCATGTCCGGTGAGGCGTATAAAGCGTCCCAGCAAACGGGGGCTTGTCTAAAGTGGAAGCTAGCAGCGGAGATTGGGGGTTGTGGGCTTACTCTGAAGGCGGGTGTCCCACGGGGCCTTACAATAGCGTTCAGTTCGCTTATGGTGTGTTTCTGTGACTTATCTTTAGAATAACTGCTTTGGTACTATGTTTTCCATAGCTGCGGTTTCAGATCAGGAGATAACATCTCAATAAAGACCATGCTGTATCTTTTTGCATTATGAACTAAATTAAACCGTACTGCTGTACAGTGCTTAAATTACAGTGCTTCACAAATGTATTTTTTCCTACCATTCACTTTAAAAGGGTCTCTGGGCCCTGATTGGCCAGTAGCTACCTATCCTCCCCCAGCTTCCCTTGCCCCTTATAGCGTTTAGTTAACTTGGGGTGTGCTTCTGTGGACATTAATCTCTGCTACTTCACTACCAACCATAGCCTGTCTGCTTTCATTAGAACTATGCCGTGACCAACATGTTGTCCAGACCTGACTGTTCAACTGGATTAAATCTTTATCTGTCACTTGGTGGACTGACTTACTGTGTTTGACTTCTGCTGACCTGTCTTTAGTATAACGCCTTTGGTGTAACCAGACCAACAGCCTGGCACAGTTGAAAAAAAAACTCAAAACTTCCTTCCCCCATCTGCATGCATGATACTGAATCATTGTCAGCAGTTACATTTACTTGTGCATCTACTCAAAGCTGAAATGCCACCTCATCGATTTTCATTTGGTCTCGGCCATCTTGAAGCACCCTGAGGCTTCCTTTCCCAGCATCCCAGTCGTGCTGCTGCCTGGATTTAGCCCAACATAACCCACAATGCATAGTGGTAGGAAGCCCAGCAGAACTTCCTCTTTGCAGGCTACCTGCAGGTCCATAAGACGCCAGTTATAAAATCAACCACAGCAGGAGTTACAAAAAAGAATTGCCCTAGGGATGCATATGACCTAAAAACACCTTCTAAGGGTGTTGGTCCCGTTTAAGTTCCTATTTTTCTATCATTCACTTTAAAGTGACCTTGAGGTAATGACTTGGCCACAGAGGATCTACCCTCTAAGTCCCTTGCTTGTTAAAGTGCTCGTAAAAGTGTTCAGGTTACTTGGGGTGCGCATCTGTGAATATTGATCTCTGCTACTTCATTGCCAATCATAGCCTGTCTAACTTCAATAGAACTGACCCATTGCCCGAGCTGACTGCTCAGCTAGATTAACTGTCACTTGGAGGATTGACCTACTGTGTATTACTCCCGCTCACTCGCTGACCTGGTTTCCCAGACAAATCACCTATGTAATGTGATCACCTATGTATTGAACGGGTCCAAAAGCCGGCAACAAAAGTGGAAGGACTTAAACTTAAAACTTATCAGGAGAGACTTAAAGAACTTAAAGGAGCACTATTGCGAAAAAATGGTCCAATGATAAAAATCTATATAAATATGCTGGATGGAGGGATGAGGGGTGACCTATACACCTGCTATAGAGAAATATCCAGCCAGGTTTATTTTTTTTATTTTAATTGAAGGAAGAGGACATCTGGGGTGACAGACTCTGTCACCCCTCATAGACTAAAGCTGTAACCCCAGGATTTTATTCCTACCAGTGGAAGAAAACCACAAATTTTATTCAGTTCGGGTGTATAAGTGACCCCTCCCCTTATTAGCGAAAGTGTTTATATGGATTTTTAATATTACACAATTTCGCAATAGTGCTCCTTTAATTTGTACAGTCTGGAGGAAAGAAGGGGGAGAGGGGACATGATTGAGACCTTTATATATGTGAAAGGATTGAATAAGGTTCAGGAGGGAAGTGTTTTTAAGAAGAAGCTTAATGATAGAACAAGGGGACACAACCTGAAGCTAGTCGGGGGGGAAGATCAGGAGCAATGTTAGAAAATATTATTTTACAGAAAGAGTAGTAGATGCTTGGAACAAACTTCCAGCAGAGGTAGTTGAAAAATCAACAGTCACTGAATTTAAACATGCCTGGGATAAGCACACATCTATCCTAAGATAAAGAGAACATACAGTATACACATAAGGGCAGACTAGATGGACCGTATGGTCTCCTTCTGCCGTCAACCGTCTGTGTTTCTATGTATTGCCTGTCCCTTCTCTGTTGTTAATCAGTCCTTGAGCTGTTATCCTTTGTCAGGGCAGTTACTAGGGATGGGCAATCGGGCCATTGGGGGCACCTTTCGCCCAGCTATCCTGTTTTCTGCAGATAGGTTAGGGCCACTCTTAGTTTTGCTGGCTATAGACCAGGAGGCTTTTCAGTATTTAGTCTGATGGGCCACAGGGACCGGCAACAAAGCTATCGGCGGCATTGGGCCCCCCGCGCCTGAGCAACCAAAGCCACCACAGGGCAGGGCGAAGAGTCTAGAGCAGCAAAGCCGCCGCCACCGATGCTACAGTGATGGGTGCAGAGCTGTCACTGCACATAAGCCACCAAGCACAGCCGCTGGCAGCTCAATGCAGGGAACTGTTTTCTGCTGGACCAGCCGGGCAACTACACCCCCCACCCAGAATGGCAAAGCAGGAGTTCCCGAGCAGCACACACCCGCACAAGGGACTCGATCTGACCTTCCATTAAGTAGTCGGGTGCCAACCAGCAGTCTGTTACTTGGCTGGACTATTATTTTAAAGGAGAAAAAATACTGTATCTGGGGCCTCTGCCATATTTTGTGCCCAGGGGCCTCCACCACACTTAATCCAGCCCTGGGTGAGGAAGGGGCAAAGGACCAACATTTTTTCCTTCCCCCACTGGGCACTATTTTGCCAAGAAACTGCCCTGTCCTTTGCACACTAAAGTCCTGAAAGGAACATTAGAGCAGGTGAGGTACACAATGAGATAGATATTTAGTGGTATTTCTTGAAGTTTGAGACGAGTCCCCAGGCCTAGCTACATTTTCTATTCAGGCACACACAAACTTCCTCTCCCCTTATCCCCCTTGGGAACAGTGTAAAATGAGCCATTTCAAGACATCTCAAAAACGTTTATAGATTAGGTAAGTAAATAGCGTATGTATTTTAAACCGGACCTTCACCCTGAATAAGAGCCTCAATCTTAATAAAATGATCAATTTAAAAAGACACAGAGCTTACTAAAACGAATACAGCAGGATAAAGTCCAATCAAAATAATATCCCAAAGTGCATGTGCCAGATGCCTAGTGTATTCTCATCTGAATTCAGATGCCAAATCCACAATACTTCTTTAAAAATGTGATATCCCGAATCTTTAGCTTTCTCATTAAATGTGCTTAAACCGGGCCTTCAGCATGATTTAATGAAAAGCCCAAACTCTTAAAAAACGGTTCCCCAGCATCTAAAATTAATATATTTTATGTTTTTAGTCACTAACTTATTATTCTTTCCCCCACTGGGCTGCAACTCTGTTCAGGAATTTAGGATACGGGCGCCGTCATCTTGACTCAGAAGCATCAAACTTACTGAGGAGAGGACAGTGGGATAAGGTACAGGGGGGCGGGTTATAGCTGTGCTTTGCTCAGACAGAGCAGAGCTGGGGTCAGGTAACGGTCAGCAGTCCCAGAATGCAGAGGAGCACAGTCAGGAGGCACTTCCTGTCTGCAGGCTGCCTGATTATGGAAGCCGCCATCTTGGATGTTTAAAGGCTCATAACATGCAGTAGATGCAGGTAGGATGATTTTTAATGTGAGCAATCTGTATGTACAGGGTGTGGGAAACATATAAGATAGACTCTTATTCAGGGTGAAGGTCCGGATTAATGTGAGCAATCTGTATGTACAGGGTGTGGGAAACATATAAGATAGACTCTTATTCAGAGTGAATGTCCACTTTAAGGGCTTTAAACGTATTGCACTAGTCCTTTCTTCTTATTTCCTTTACATGCATTTTGTGGATTCATTATTGGGTGCAATATATCCCGACTATGAGCGCTGCCTTGGGGATTTAAAGGAGCACCGACTGGAGTATTTAGCTGGAGTTCATGAATCAATTTCCCTGCTGTCATTTTAAGGATCTGTGGAATTACTTGCGCGCTGCTACATATATAGCTATATGAGCCATTTATCTGCCGTCATTCGGTAAGAATTTTGCACTACCGGATGATGGGAGCACACTAATAGAAGTTAGCACATGTGTTTTGGGATATCACATTTTTAAAGAAGTATTGTGGATTTGGCATCTGAATTCAGATGAGAATTCACTAAGCATCTGGCACTTGCACTTTGGGATATTATATTAATTGGACTTTATCATGCTGTATTGGTTTTAGTAATGTGTCTTTTAAAATGTATCATTTTATTAAGCTTGGGACTCTTTTCTACACGTCGAGCTGCTTTAGATTAATTTTAAACAATTTATATTGCTTGCCTTGTACTCTGTATGCGCTGTGTTTACACTACCTTTTTAAGGTGTATTGTTTTGCTGAATAAGAGCCTATCCTATATGTCCCCCCCCCCCCCGGTACATACAGATTGCCCATATTAAAAATCATCTTACCTGCATTTACTGCATTTTATGAGCCTTTAAACATCCAAGATGTCGGCCCATGGAGTATCAGGCTGCCTGCAAACAGGAAGTGTCCTCTGACTGTGCCGCTCTGCATTCTGGGATATTGCTGACCTTTTCCTGACCCCAGCTCTGCTCTGTCGGTGCCAAGCATTACTATAACCCGCCCCCCTGTACTTTTGCCCCCCTCTCCTCAATATGTGATGCTTGAACAGTGTTTCAGCCTAGTGGGGGGAAAGAATTAAAAGTAAGTGACTAAAATGTAAAATATATTAATTTTGCTATGCTATGCGATGCTGGTGAATAGTTTTATAGGGTTTGTGCTTTTCATTAACTGATGCTGAAGGTTCGGTTTAAGTAAAGTCACTGGCTTAAAGTGGACCAACACCCAGGATTTTGACTATCCTGGGTGTTGGTCCACTTAGGTGGGGCACCCCGATCGGGGGTGCCCCGCTGTGTGAAACCCCCCCGATCGCCGCAAAAACTCACCTCTCCCCGCTCCCACGTGACCTCGTCCGGCCAATGACAGCGCTCAGAGCCGCTCTGGTATGCGCGTCCAAAGCCGCTTGGACGCGCATACCAGAGCGCTGTCATTGGCTGCGTCTCTCGTTTCCCTCTAAGAGGGAGCGCGCCTGCGCTGGCCATTCACAAAACGGCCGGCGCGGGAGCGCGCCCTGCTAGAGGGAAACGAGAGACGCGCCCGTTGGATCGCCGGTAAGGTAAGGATTGTGGGCCTCCTGGGGGGTTCCTCCCCGCGGGACATCCCGATTTCGGATGCCCCGCGGGGAGGGATCTGATCGGTCCGGGAATCTTATAGATTCCCGGGCCGATCCCCCCTGGGTGTTGGTCCACTTTAACTTTCCATTTATTGGTGTGGTTACGCTAGGAAGGGCATGTCATCATAAGTCTTATGTGGTTGGAGCTAGCTGTGAGACCACTATGGTTTGCCATGCTCACTTGTATTGAGTAGGTGTTAGACCACTTTTTTTGCGTGGTCCTGGAGAAAAGGAGCCTTGCTTTCCTGCGCTGCAGGAAATGAAGGGGAGGTACATGTGACAGGCATACGGTGAGCTGCTTGCTGCCTTACTATTGCTGTTGCCTGGACTGTCTCTTTAAAACGGATTGCCTTTCTAAATGTAAGGTGTTCATTAAATTAGTGATGTTCCAAAAAAGCAGAGAACCTCTCCATATGATCATTCATTTCCTTTTTGTATCTCTCACTCCACATCAAGATACTTCTAAACCATTGTCTTTTCCTATTCAGACCTAATACTATTCTGAATCTTACAGCTACAGATTTGTACATTATAAAGATACCCCCCCCCCCAAAAAAAAAAAACAATAATCACTATGCTGTATCTGTCTGCATTATGAATGACTGTATATGGAACCATATACTGTACAATGCGTAACTTAACTATTGAAATGTATTGTTCTCCATCTTTCGTTTTAAAGTGACCAACTGTCATTTTCGCTAAAGTAACTTTTTGGGGGACATCAACATACCTCCTGTTACAAGCCCAGTGTCAGGCAGGCGGGTGAATGATAAAGATTTGGATGTTACTCACCATTCCCGAGACAGTGCTGAGTGGAAGGAGACAGAGAGGATCACTGACAAAAATCCACACGTGTACAGCAAACAGGGGTCCAGCCTTTAATAGGTATACATTAAAAGCATCGGTTCCATAAAAATCGTGGCATCCCAAGAAAACGGCAATGCATTTTGGATCGCAAGATCCTTTGTCCAACCCTAATAAATGAACACATTTTTAATTATTGGAGCAGTGCCCCATTTGTAGACCCTTGTCAATTTGTTTCGGTTTGTATGTTTCAGTGGCTTGACAGGTCAGGGTAGCACGCCTATACAATTGTACTACATGGTTATTGAAGCTGTGCCCACTGACTTTTGGTCTGTAATAATTATGAACAAATAATATAGTAGTGCAGCCGATAAACAAATGATGTAATAAGGCAGATGCCATATATGTTAAATATAATATAAAAAAACGGGAGTTCTGGCAGCAGTTATGGATTCCCTACACAATGATTGGCCAGCGCTTCCCAAATTGGACACTCAGTTATATTCAAACATCCAAACATATTAAATAAATATCGGCGCACAACATATGAATCATTCTCAAAATATTCCCAGCAAAAATATGCGGTTATATAGAGTACGGAGGACGCGTTAAGGCGCATAGCATGCGGCGCTAATACACATCAATATGTCCAATAGGGGTTGTTGGCACTAGAAGTGTCCTCAGTTATGGGAGCCGGCGGCCATCTTTCTGTAGCCCTGGCTGGGGTCAGTTTAAAACGCTCCAGCTGCACACTCTGCACCCTGCCCCCCCTAAAGTTCGGGTCCCCATTGACTTCAAAGTTTATTCCAAGTTCGGCTGAACTTGCCGAACCTGAACTTTCAGGGATTCTCTAGTTAGGACTTAGGACTAAACACACAATAAAGCTTGCCTACTAGGGGAAAATAGGAACAGCGCCATGTGTGGTCACGGGGGAGGTAGATTGTTCCCTTGTACACTTCTGCACAAGAAAAAAAAATTAAAAATGAAAGCAATGAAAACAAAAGCAATGTATGACATATGCGGAATTAACAACTGGACGAACCCATAGTTTAGTTAACCAGCATACAGGGCCAAATATTAATGATCATTTAGACTCCGCGGTCTATCAAACTGCATTCAGGCTGGCGGCGAACTCGGCTCACCTTCGATGCCGCTCGGCTGCTTAGCTGCCCAGGCGGCTTAGCCGTCAGAGGAGCCAAAGAGAGAAAAGCGCAGTTCAGCCAATAAGCACACTCTCTCTCGCCCGAGTCTGTGCCACGGGAGTAAAAGGAAGGTGAGTATATGGGGCGACATGGGAAATAGATACGCACAGCGGGGCATCCCAATTCGAGATGCACCGCCCGAGAGGAAGAATACACAGGAATGCCCAATGGGCATTGAAAGTTTTATTCATTGCTGACGGTTCGGTTGGACTTCCCCTGTTGTATTCTGGGTGCGGGGCAGAGAAAGTCCCCTGCAACCACACTCAGCTTCCGCAGATCACTCCAGATTCTATGCTCACTCCCATCATCACTCGTGCTATAAAAGAACCCTCCCTGCGGAGGCCGGTGAGCTGTCAAAAGCCACAGCACGGGGCAGAGAACGGCCCCAGGTCGCGCTGCTTTAGGGCCTGTGGGACCAATCCAATTTATGACTGCCCAGTCTCCCGTCAGCCCCTCTGTACCCCTAAGCTAGGAAACCCCAGCCCATCCTTGTACATACTTGTTAACCAACTGGGATGTACATTGGAGGCTTCACAGGCCAGTAATGGACGTGGGCTGGGCTTGATCGTTGGCCGGGGAAAAGAAAGTGACCCCCGCCTACCTGACCAGATAGAGGCTAAGGTAAGGATTTCGGAGGCTTGCGGGGGGCACTGTGCTGAAAATGGGTGTGGGACTGCTTTAATACTAATACTTCTATATTGAAGTATGCTGAAATGTCCACCCGGTGTGAAATGTCCTGTAGTGCACACTGATTGTACTCTGAAGGTACTCTGAAGACCATTTAAATGCATTTGGTTACAAGGTTTTGTCCACCATGCTTTCTATTTACTTGCCCTTTAATTGAGTGATAAATCACCCATGAATAAAGTAAAGCAGAAACAAAACACAGGATTTTGACTATCACAGGTCTTGTTTTCCTGCCTGGGGCATCCCAGTTTGGGAATCCCTGCTGTGTGAAACCCTCCAGATTGCCCATAAAAATTCAACTTTCCCCTCTACCCTACGGTGCATGGGTGGGCTCTCCTCCAATCGGAGCCTTTGCCGGGCATATTAATGCTCTGCAAATGGCTTTGTGCATGGCTCTTGGGAACACTACAACTGCCCCCCAGGCGCATGTGGGCTACTGCTCCCAACCTACCAGAATGGCTGGGGGGCGCGGGATGGCTATACAGCTCAGAGACACTGGGTATGTGGCTACTGATATTAACATCTGTGAGGGAGCCAGGAAGAAGGCAAGTTTTAAGCAACATGGAGGGATTCACACAGCGGGCATCCCGATCTTGGAAGCCCCAAGGGAAGGCCGGGGGCCGGCCCTGGAATCTTCTCAATGTTTTCGGCGACTTGCTGATACATGGGTGGTTTGCTGTTGCACACATACTGTATGCCAGGGTGAGATAGATTAGTGGGTTGTTTTTATGTTTTTCAGCCATTTGCAGGGTGTTTAATTTGATAGGCAACTGTCAGGTTCGTTCTAATTAGATCGGTTGGGGATTACCTTGTTTGGGTACTGGCATGCGGGACACAGAGACGGCTCTCAGCTGAGCAACCAATTCCTCCTTAGAGGACACAAATACAGTATGGACACTGCTAGAGGTCTCAGGAAAATTGCAGACAGAGACCAGAAATAGGAGTCACAGGCTGAGATCAACCTGAACAGGCCACCGATCAGGTCTGGTACCCGACATAGAGCCCGTAACCAACTCACATCTCCAGCTGAGTTCCTGGTGGCAGAGGTTGCACAGGGTCCTGGGCAGTCCTTTGGTGGTTGCAGATTTGGAGAATGGCAAACAGTAGACATACTTACAGAAGACATTGGAGGAGAATAACTAGGTAATGGTAGGCCTAAGCCCAGCATGGAGGGCAGAAGGCTTAGACCCAATAGGAAAACCTGATATCAAAGGGCTGGAAATCACAATGGTGGGCAGAGAGAGTGACACAATGATCCAGCAGGGAGGCGGGATTAAAGGGAGCAGGGAATTACAAACACCTGCGAGATGGCAGGTCACACCAAACAGACAACACAGGAGAAAGCCAGATATACACAGAAGCCATATAGTATACACAACAGCAGAAAGTACAAGAGGGAAAGTAGTGGACTTGGACTGATGAAAGCCCAGTCATCACCGGTTCAGGGCCCTGCTGATGCCAGTTCTGGTGAGTGTGAGTGCTGGGTCAAATCCAGAAAGGCATTTGTGGTGTAACAGGAATTGGCTTTACAGGAACATGAGTGCAGTAAGAGAAGGTCACCTTACATGGTGGATAACATAGACAGGAAAAAGATGTCATGGAGATCACCTTAACGTACAAAAAACATACCATGCAGCAGAGAATGTACAGCAGAGACTACACACAGATATATGAAACAGCGCCATCTACTGCCATAAATGTAAACTACATAAACCAGCAAAATAGATGCAGATTGCATACTAAGCTGAGGCTGTTGTATCTCCAACAAATCCTTACAGTACCCAAACCAGAATTGCCCAGGAAAAGGGGGGGGGGGACATGGTGGCCCTCAGGGGCAACTTAGTAATTGGGTCTTTTTTAAGGCTTGCTTCAATGGGATTGTCCAGGCTAAGTGTTAAAAAAAATCTTTGTTTGCTTAACTTCCAAGCACAAGATACATCCTGGGAAGCGGCTGAAAAAAACTTGTTGTTGCCGAGATCCACCCCCTATTCTGTAACCCAGCTCCTGGATTTTATTCATGACCACCTTTTTTTAGCACTGAAAGGTGGACCCATACAAAGAAGCAGAGAAATTACAGAAAAGCTGGGAGCAGCAATTGTCTCCTGCACACAGACACATCGGCGTGTCCCACACATTCTAATTCAAATGTGATGGAGATAGGTCCATCTCTCAATGCTAAATAAAATCTAGGAGCTGGTGGTAATGCATAAATAAAATCTAGGGGCTGGGCTACAGGAAAGGGGGTAAATCTCAGCAACAACAGCTTTATTCAGCAGCACGCTAGGATGAATCCCCTGCATGGCAGGTAAGTAATCAATGATTAGTTTTTACACTTGGACAATCCCTTCAGTGGTCTTACTCAGAGGCAGGTCTTTGTGGATTGTTTAGGTATTGTATGAATGCTTGAGATTTCAGAGCTTTCATCCTTTAACATTTTAGAATATACTTTTATTATTAATTGTACTTTGTGGCCAAGCTCTAACTGGGGATCTGCTTGCCCTAGAGCTTCCTTCATGCCAGGACTCCAGCCACACTGTGCTTAATTAGAGAAATTTATGGGGATATTAAATCTATGGGTTTTGGATTTGACGACTGAAATTAACCGCAGTACTTTATTTAGCAAAGGTGATGTCTCAGCAAAAGGTTTATAAGCAGGAAAAAAAAGGTTCTTTCCTTCCAGTTTCTCTTTCCAGAGAATTCAGCAATACAATAATTCTATATGGGTTAGAGAAGGCATTTTATTAGATAACGTTGCGTTATTCATTTCTAAGAAGGTGGTAACAGGTTGCCATTGTGCTGAAGTAGTGTCAGAAGTCAAGGCCAAATTTGTTAGTACAGGGTCTAGGTCACATGTGCTCAACCCTCCACCTCAAGGGCCACCAACAGGCCAGGTTTTGCGGATCCCCACAAAGATGAGCTAGCAATTGAGTCAGCTTTATGGAAACATGACATGTTGGGGGCCTTTGAGGAGAGGGTTGGCCACCTATGGTGTAGGTCAGTGTTCCCCAACCGTCTCCATGAGAGCCACCAACAGGTCACGTTTTGCAGATCTCCACACAGATTCACAGGAGAAGTAATGAGTGCTCAGACATAAAGCCACCCATTTGTAGAGCCACAAAACATAAGTTGGTGGCTCTCAAGAAGAGGGTTGGGGAAACACTGGTCTTGGTGGCGGATTGGGGCATAGCATGTGTGCTCCTTGCGTCCTACTATGCCCATTTTCGTGAGATTGCAAGCTTGCCCTTTAATTGAGTGATAAAGCACCCATGAATAAGGTAAAGCAGGAAAAAAATGTGATTTTGACAGGTCTGGTTTCATGCCCCAGTCAAAATCATAGTCAAAATCACATTTTTTGGGATTACACACTGTGTGAAACCCTCCAGATTGCTCTGCAAATGGCTCTGTGCAGAGCAATTGGAAGTGAAGCATCCGCACCCAGCCTATGTGAGTGGCTGGGCACGGCACACCACAGCTCAGAGATGCTGGGGATGGGGCTGTATGTCACAGTGTGAGAGATTAGTGGGTTGTTTTTATGTTTTTCAGCCATTTGCAGGGTGTTTAATTTGATGGGCAACTGTCAGGTCCGTTCTAATTAAATTGGTGGACACTGTGAGAGGTTTGGGGATGGCTGGCGGGACACAGAGGCGAGCAACCAATTCCTCCCTAGAGGACATAAATACAGTACGGACGCAGCTTGAGGTCTCAGGGAAATTGCAGACATAGACCAGGAATAGGTGAGTGGAGCCACAGTCTGACCACTGATCAGGTCTGGTACTTTACAGAGAGTGTAAACAATTACTATTATAAAAAACATCAATAAAAATATCAATGATTAATATAACAATAAATGCCCACTGTAGGTTCTAGGTTGTGGATGATGTAAGGAATCACACCAATGTAAATGTATAAAAGATTGTATTGTGCACAGACCTATGATACAGGACAGCAGTACATATGTAAAAATAATACAAAAGATATATACAAATAAGGGCCTAAACTGTTAAATTAACCACCTAGACAGTTTAGGTATCACAGGGACTAAACAAATACATAAAACTATTTCTAACATGTACTGTTACAATTGCCAACTAGGCCTAAAGTTGCTTGCTGATAGTTACCAATACAGGGCCCTCATGCCCACGCTTCCTTGCTCTTCCTTGGTCCCCTCCCAACTGCCCCAAAAATTACTCCCCTTCATTCTAGGCCACCTCACTTCCTGTTGGAAAGGACTAGCCCCTCCCTTTAGAAAGCACATCTATTCACAAAAGGACTTCACAACCAGGTATTGACTTCATTTATATTACATAGTTAAGAATCCTTTATACACCCAAATCTATTGTATCCACCCGACCGCAGCCAAGATGTCTGGGATGATACCAAATTAGCATCTAAAAGGCCCAATTACCATCCTAGCCAGGGAAGCTACTTGGAGAGCTATTTTAGATATTCAAAACTTATATATCTAATATTTTATGGGAATTCTCTATTTCTTACAAGAGCCCGTAACCAACTCACATCTCCAGCTGAGGTCCAGATGGCAGAGATTGCACAGGCTCCTGGGTGATTGCAATAAAAAACAGATTGAGAGAGACGAACAACCACAAGTTGAATTGCAAAAAGTGAAGGGATTTTAATTGAGGAAAAAAGGGATCACAGGTGCTGTACAAGCATGCAGAACAGTATCTTGACACAGTATACAAGCATATTGCAATAAGGGGTAAAAGCCCCTAAGAGTGACCGCTATGTGGCGCTCCTGTATACATTTACAGAAAATGCATAATATAGTAAGTATGGATACAGCATAGAAGACGAATGTGAACCAAAATAGTGGTGGAAGGAGTGCTATAAACTCCCCAACATCCAGACACTATATAGAGAAGCAATTCAAGAAAACAACAGTTCAAACAGGCACAAAAAGATAAGTCTTATAGGCAGGCGCGGGTGGAAGTAATACCCTCCACGTTTCGGCCGCTCTGGCCTTTCTCAAGAGGGAGCGGTCCTGGGTGATTGCAGACTTGGAGAAGGGGAGATAGAGGGCAAACAGGAGAATAACTAGGTAATGGTAGGCCTAAGTCCAGCACTAAGGGCAGAAGGCTTAGACCCAATAGGAACACCTGATAGCAGCCAGGACATTGCAGGTCTGGGAATCACAGAGTGACACAATGACCCAGCAGGGAGCCAGCTATATGGAAATATGACATGTTAGTGGCCTTCAGGAGAGGGTTGGCCACCTATGGTCTAGGTCAGTGTTCCCCAACCTTCTCCATGAGAGCCACCAACAGGTCACGTTTTGCAGATCTCCAGGAGAAGTAATGAGTGCTCAGACATAAAACCACCCATTTGTAGAGCCACAAAACATAAGTTGGTCTCTCTCGAGGAGAGGGTTGGGGAAACACTGGTCTCGGTGGTGGATTGGGGCATAGCATGTGTTTTCCTTGCTTCTTACTATGCACATTTTCTTGAGATTGCAAACTCTTGCTGGCAGGGTTTCCTATTGTTTAAAGCGGACCTTCACTCTAAATAAGAGTCTATCTTATATGTTTCCCACACCCTGTACATACAGATTGCCCACATTAAAAATCATCCTACCTGCATCTACTGCATGTTATGAGCCTTTAAACATCCAAGATGGAGGCTTATGGAAGCTGCCATTTTTGCAGGCAGCCTGCAAACAGGAAGTGCCTGCAAACAGGAAGTGACTGTGCTGCTCTGCATTCTGGGACTGCTGACCTTTCCCTGACCCCAGCTCTGCTCTGTCTGAGCAAAGCACAGCTATAACCCACCCCCCTGTACCTTATCCCACTCTCCTCTCCTCAGTAAGTGTGATGCTTCTGAGTCAAGATGGCGGCGCCCGTAACCTTAAATTCCCGAACAGAGTTGCAGCCCAGTGGGGGAAAGAATAATAAATTAGTGACTAAACATGTAAAATATATTAATTTTAGATGCTGAGGAATTGTTTTTTAAGAGTTTGGGCTTTTCATTAAATCATGGTGAAGGTCCGGTTTAAGTGTTTGCTAGGAAACTGCACATACCATAAGAACCAGGATAGGAAGGGGGAGAGCACCTATTAGGGCAAAATAATTTAGGCAATGTCAATGGAATTCATAGAGGCAAGGGAGGCAGCTGCTACCTGGTCCCTGGCAAAAGAGGGATTGGTGCGAGCTGTCCCCCCCTGCCTTGCAGCTTTTGTGGCAACACTGTCCCACTGGGTCACCAGAGGACTGGTGGATCCTCCGTTGGGCTCCAGGTATGGACGGACTGCCACAGTGGGGCCTGGTGAGATCCAATTTTTCCTGGGGTGCCATCGCAATATGTAATATCTGCATTCTGTCTGCAGGGAGCGCTGCGGGCCAGATCCATAGGTCCCACAGGGCTGGGAGGTCAAAGTGCCCTCCCAGCGCAGCACTGTGTATAGAGTCCTCAGGGAAACAGGGGTGCTGTCATCTTAGGGGGTTTTTTAAGAAGGGATAGCGTCAGGTAGCGCCTCGTAGCGGCAGGCAGTGTCTGGTGTACGCCGGGCGCTGTACGCAAAACCACATTTATAAAAGCGAATCTGGTGAGCGACTCTAACAGCGCCATGTGGCGTCTGATGTATTATTACAGGCGGCTCAGCGTATAGCACCGGCGCTCTAGGTTCAGGGGGGGCAGGTATTACCTTTCGCTCAGTGTCTCTCTCCCATACATTTCAATGGCCGTTCATTTGCTTGTGTTTAAACAGCGTGTTTTACATTTTTTTTTTGTTCAAATCATTGTGTGACCTCTCCTGGCTGCAATCAAACCCTTTTAGAAGCTTTTTGGACTTTTTATATTTTTATGCAGAATTGTCATTACAGGTCTGGCACTAAAGTTACAATGTTAAATCAATGTCATTCCATGTGTTTTTGCTTTGTTACTGGTGGATATGTGTTCAAAAACAGACTTTAATCACATATGGGTTGATTCAAAGAAACATGTAACAGCTTGGATTTGGCTCACGATCATCCTATTTTTCACGTCCGCTCGTGCGTTCGTATGAACTTGCGAGTGATTCAATAAGCAAATACGCTTCTATCCTAAAATATACGTCCGTTCGTATGGCAGTTCGGGAATCAGACCTATGTCAGTTTCCATCCTGAATTTTCCGTTTCATTTCTCAGGTTGCAACATTGGTTTTGCCCTTTTTCCTTTTTTGTCTGGACGTAAATCCTTCTGATCTTGCGGCCGCGCACTACAAACTTAGCTCATTAAAGTGCATTCTAAATATTTGGTCTTATTTTTCTTTATTTCATTCATTTTGTTGAAACCAACCATTAATGAATGCATTTGCATAATAAAATCTTACTTTGTTTAATTTTTAGTTAACTTGCATTTTTTACTTGTGGATTTAATTTTAATATTTTGGCTTCAAATGGTACAACTTAAATTTTTGGTGTGTGGTTACCCACACCCTCTACATACAGATTGCTCTCAAATATTAAAAAACACCCAGCTACTTCTGCATGTTATGAGTCTAGAAACAGCCAAGATGGCGGCTCAGGTATTCTCGGGCAGCCTGCAAACAGAAAGGGCCTTGTGACTGTCCGTGCCCCCAGCTCTGGGGGCAAAATACAGCAGTAACCCACATCCTGCACTTTATCCCGCTCTCCTCTCCTCAGTAAGTGTGATGCATCTGACCAAAGATGTGCTTAACTAATTAAACAAAGCAAAGGTAAACAACTAAAACAATAAATGCTATCTAAAAATATTATTCTAGTACATCAATTTAACAATAAATAACAAAGGACATAAGTTTCTTTAATTAACGCAAATATATTGCAAAATAAAGGTTTACATGCAAAGGACTAATTAAGGTCCACATTAAAATGCTTTTATAAGGCATACATGGAAATGTATTAAATCAGGCATGCATTGCCATACAATTAATGGCCTCGGCCATGCTGATACATGCAGTTCATTGGAGCACAAGACGCGCAGACTCCTCCACATAGCCAAAAAACCTGTTCACGAACAGCAATCCGGCTGCTAAAAGGTGTCGGCTGTGGCTTTCTTTTAAAACGCGTTTACAGGTTTCTCTGAATCACACCTAAACACATCCAATTATCCTAAGTTTTACGTTTTCATCGTAAGTTTTAGGATTTGATCCTAAGTTTTACGTTTTGATCCTAAAATTTAGGAACGGACTTCCGCTGATCGTAAGAGCATATACGCATACGTACGTAGGCTCGTGCGAGTCGGAAATGGCCAAAAAAACAGGAAAAAATGACTAACACCCACCCAAACTTACGATTCTCGATACGAAATCAATTAACTTTTGCTCTTTGAATCGAGGGGATAGCGTCTGGCGCTCTATGCTATAGCGACCAGATTTAGAGCGCCGACACTGTGAGTGTTTCCTTTTTTTGATAAGTATGGTGTGGAGCGCAGAGAGTCGGTCGCACTGAGCTGGCGCTACCTTTCACTTGCTGCAGTGCTGTACTGGTGTTAGAGTGCCCAACATACATCAAATTCATCAATGCGGGCCAGGTTACTAGAGCGACTGAGGCGCTCTGTTACAGCGCCCGATACACGCTTACATCGGCTACTAGTGGTCGCTCTAAGCGCCGCTATACAGATGCGCATCTGCCGATACCTGGCATTAGTAATGAATCAGCCTCTACGTTCCAACCTACAGCTCTGCCCCCCCCCCTCCACTCCCAGCAGACAGCAAGCTAACACTGCATAACACCAGAATTTGGGGGTTATTCAAAATATTTTTTCTCAAAAGATTGGCTTTGTAGAGGCAGTGTAAGGTTTTCTCATTCTGCACACAATAAAGAAATAGAATCAGAATTAGTTTTCTTCTATGTAAATATCCTGCACATGTGATGAGGCAGTTGCACGGTCTTGGAAAGTTGTACAACAGTGGGTCCAAGTGGTGCAGCTGCACTGAGCAAATGGGGAGTAACACCCTTTTTTTTGGGCTAAACAATTCCATAAAGGTTGCACTTAGGCAAAGATCAGGACTTTTGACACATAGGTTTTCATATCTCCCAAGTGTCCCTGATTTAGAGGGACTGTCCCTCTTTTGAATCCATGTCCCCCTGTACCTTGTTGGTCTCATTTGTCCCTCTTTGAAGTGTAACGTGCAGATCTGCATCAATAAATGATGAATATGCCTATTCATAGTGTTTATATTGTTGTAACTGTTACACCCTATCTCCAATCCATCCCTCAATGAGGGAGCGTGGCCTAATTTAAAGCGGACCAACACCCAGGGGGGATCGGCTCTAGAATCTATAAGATTCCCGGGTCGATCAGATCCCTCCCCACGGGGCATCCGAAATCGGGATGTCCCGCGGGGTGAAACCCCCCAGGAAGCCCACAATCCTACCTTTTCCACGTTCCAGCGGCGCATGCGCGTCCGCCGCCTCCCGCGCGTCCCTCTAGCAGGGCGCGCTCCCGCGCCGGCCGTTTGTGAATGGCCAGTGCGGGTGCGCGGGAGGCGGCGGCGGACGCGCTCTGCTTGTCTGGCGCTGCCTCTCGCTTGTCCGCCGGCGGGGATTGGCTGCAGCGGTCACGTGGGAGCGGGGTGAGGTGAGTTTTCGGGGCTTTCTGGGGGGTTTCACACAGTGGGGCACCCCGGATCGGGGTGTCCCACCGAAGTGGACCAAAACCCAGGATAGTCAAAATCCTGGGTGTTGGTCCACTTTAACAATTTCCCACCCTGAAAAATTGGTAGGTATGTTTTTATTACCAGAAGACATGTCTCTCACCAGCAGGGCCAGCTCCAGGTTTATGTGGGCCCCTTGCCGCTGTGGTATGATACTCCATATATGGTAATAAAATTTGCATGTATGAATATAAAATATAAAAAAAATGATAATAAACAGAAAGAACACATTCGAATGAATTAGAATAAATGCAAAAACATTAGAATGAATCACAGAAAAAAAGAAAGAAATGACAGAGAGAAAGGAGGAAAAAAATAATAGCAGGACAAATAATAGAAGAAAAAAAGAAAGAAAGATAGAGAAAAGCAAGAAAAGAGGAACAAAGAAATAAAAGGAATAGCAGAAAGAACAGTAGACAGAAAGATGGAAATAGAATAGAATAGAATAAAATAGATGGAAAAAAGAATGAAAGAAAGAATGAAGAAGAATAGAAGGAAAGAAACAAAGAATAGGACTGACAGAAAGAAATGATCTCCCATGGGTAGACAGTCCTTAGTCCTAGTTACTGCACGGCCATGTGTCCTGCAAAGGGGCTGCCCAGGGTAGAGGAAATGAGGTGGGCCCTTTCAAGGTGCAGGGGCCTCGGCATCTGCCCGGGTATGCCTAGTGCTGACGCTGCCTTGCTCACCAGAGAAAGCTGCCTGCATGGTGGTAGAAAATGGTATATTGTATAATTTTGTCAATTTTCACTTACTTATCAATCTATCAAATATCTGTGCATTGAATATGTTTAGAGTGTCAGGCTGATTCATTACTAGCGCCAGGTACCGACAGATGAGCATCTGTAGTGAGGCTTTGAGAGCGGCCGCTAGTAGTCTCTGTGCTCGGCCATGGTTCGCTATTTCAGAGCGTCTCAGTCGCTGGCCGGCATTGATTAATATATTGTGTGAGTCGCTCTAACACCAGTACAGCGCTGTATGGGAGCGAACGGTAGTGCCAGCTCAGTGCGACCGACTCACACCATATTCATCCAAAAAATAGCCCCTCACAGCGCCAGTGCTCAAAATCGGATAGTTGTAGCCTAGAGCGCCAGAGGCTGTGTGATTAAAGTCTGTTTTTGAACACATATCCACTAATAACAAAGCGAAAACACATGGAATTACATTGTTATTACATTGTAACATGAACACTTTAATACCAGACCTGTAATGACAATTCTGCATAAAAAAAAAAAAAAAAAAATTCAAAAATGTATTTTAATAGGCCAGGAGAAGTGACGCAATGTTTTGATATAAAAAATATATATATTAAAAGAAAGCCCTGTTTAAACATAAGAAAAGAAATGTCCATTGAAATGTATGGGAGAGCGACAGGTAGCGACAGGTAATATAGAAAGCCAGAGCACCGACAGGATCCGCTGAGCCGTCTGTGATGATGAATCAGTCGCTACGTGATGCTGTTAGAGTCGCTCACCAGATTCGCTTTCATAAATGTGGTATTGCGTACAGCGCCCGGCGTTCACCTGCCTCTACCTGTCGCTTACAAGGCACTACCTGGCGCTATCTCTTGATGAATAAAGCCCTTAGTGTCTATAGCGTCTTTTACAGTTGCAAAAAAAAAATGGTCCATTATTAAAAATCCACATAAATATGCTAGATAGATGGCAAGAGGAGGGATGACTCAGAAACAGGCTGTCAGAGAATTTTGAACATACTATCCCTCGAGCTAGCCTACGTTGGAATAATAAATGTTTGCCATTGACATTCTTGTGATGTGTTTAGATGCTTTAGGCGGACATTAGGGTGCAAAATGATACTGTTTTCCACAGGCTGGCTCAGAAGACAGACAGGCATTGGAATGAAGCAGATCACCCCTGTAAAAGTGAAATGGCACATTCAAAAACCTGTCACCCCTGGATTTTATTCCTACTTGCAGGGACGGCCTTACCATGGGTCCCGGTGGGTCCATGGTCCCAGGCGGCACTTTAAGGGACTTTGCTGGCAGCGGCGGGAACATATTTGGCGGCGGAGGTGGGCGGCAGCAGCGGGCAGGAACATCGTGACTGCGGCCAGGGCCGTATTTGCCGCTAGGTACAGCAACCATTTAATAAAAAAAAAAGAAATCATCTTGCATGCAGCAATGCCTCCTTCTTGGCCGCCGATGCAGCGAGGGCGGCAATCCCTCTATTACTCCCCCCACTTTCTGCTCTTTACCTCTACGCAACTGTGCGCGCAATCCCCAGCCCAGCTCAGCTCCGCATCCCCCAGCCCATTCCAGCTCCGCCTCCGCCTCCCCCAGCCCATTCCAGCTCCGCCTCCACCTCCCCCAGCCCATTCCAGCTCCGCCTCCACCTCCCCCAGCCCATTCCAGCTCTGCCTCGCCCAGCCCCGCCTCCGCCCAGCTCACCCAGCCCAGCTCCACCTTGCCCAGCTCCCCATACCGCCCAGCTCAGCTCCGCCTCCCCAGCCCATTCCAGCTCCGCCTCCCCCAGCCCAGCTCTGCCTCCCCCAGCTCCGCCTCCGCCCAGATCCACCTTGACCAGCTCCCCCTACCGCCCAGCCCAGCTCAGCTCCGCCCCTCCCCTGCTGGCAGCTGCCACCTGTCTCCTTCCTATGACAGGAGTGGCGTGTCAGCTAAGTGCCGGAGTTGGGGGCGTGGTCTCGGCAGGCGCTCCATCAGATGTACACGCGAGTGGGGGAGCACCTCCAAATTTGCCAACCTTAAGGTAAGTCTTACCGCCTGAGGGCTCTGGGGGTTAAATTAGTGGGGGGGTGTAGAGTGGACCATCCGCCGGGGCAGGCTGATCAAGTGACCTTGGGGCATCCCTTTCCAGGATATCTGTAAAAACCAGTTGATTTCCCTCTTTCCAAATGCCCTCATTGCTCTGCGTATACTGCTAACACTCCCTGTAACCGTTGCAAGTGGAGAGCGAAGCTTCTCAAAGCTGATAAAAACTTACCTGCGCTCCACAATGACGCAAGAAAGATTGCTGGCCTGGCAATAATATCAATTGAACATGAACTAACCCAAACAGTCCACCTGAAGGAAGCAGTTTGTTTATTTGCAGCCAAGAAGGCACGGAAAGCACCAATCTGATTTCATGTATAGTTGATTGCAATGTTTTTGCAGGGTCATGAAAATAATGTTTTAATGCTTTACTCCATGTCATGGTCAAGTTCACAGGCCAAATAAACTTGCATCGCTTGTAGAAATGCAAACACGGGTACATTTGCTTCATGGGGATGTTTCAATAAAAGGGTTGTTTCCATCAAGAATCAAACACAGGTACTCTTGCTTTTCAGCACGTTTCAGCATAGGGGCTAGTCAGTACTATATTTCACAATTAAATGTAGACCTTTTCCAGAGAGGGAGTCGAGTGACCACCACCCCACTTTGAACTGTGCATCCCTTCGTAGTGGAGACTGTCTATGGGGTATCCCAGGCTGGGAGGGGGAATTGCCCAGCATCAACAGGTGGACCGTTGTACTTCCAGCAAGTAAAACACAGTGAACCTCAAGGCCTACCGCCCCCCAACATGAGGACTTCTCTCTCACACAACAGTCACTACAGGGCAGAGTTCTCAGACAGGGGCAGCCACACCTTACCAGTGTCTCATGCACAGTGGCTCCTGCATTGCAGCTTTTCGATCTCTTTGAATCCTCTCTACTCCTAAGGGGTGCCTACTCTGTCACATCCATGTCAGAACCCCACCGGACCTCAAAACTCTCTCTGCATAGACCACAGCTCTCTATCTGCAACTCAGGGCGGCTCTGCTTGCACTACAGCCATGTCTTCTTACTCGTTTCCAACTGCACCGTGGCCTCATCTCTGTAGTAGCCTCACCAGCCATGTTACACAGGTAAGCTACACCAGGCTTCCTCTTAGCATGGTGATGGACAATCTTCTCGCCTAGCCCTCTGGCTTCACCTTATATTACCTCTGTACTATACAATGTTGCTGGTAGTTTTCCCGCGGAAAACCTCCCAACCAATATCAGCAGTTTCCTGTTGTACTTAAGCATCATAAAGGGCAAGTCTGAGTTATAATTCTGGGGTTTTTTTTTCACCACCACGGCTGAACCTACCTTGCATTGTTGAGATCCGATTGTCTGATTCTAAGAATGTGGGCAGGCATGACCGGCATGCCGGCTGCATCCCGGGCTTCCCTATATTCTGGGAAGTTCTCCTGGCCGGTAGTTTAGCACAGCAGGGCATCCTAATTTAAGATGCACCAGGGGGGTAGTCTAGCAGATGGCCCTGGAGACTTTTAAACCAAGGCCAACGTGTGAAGGTTTATAACCGCTTTATTCTCATGTGACCAGAGCACCTTATTGCACATGCTTGCTGTGTCCCCTACCTAGCTTGATGTAAACTGCAAACATGACTTCTTATGACTTGCTTTCAAAAATGGCGTCTTCTTGTCACTCTTCCATATTTGTTAAGGACACAACTAATAGCTGTCCTGTTGACAGATTCTCCTACCTGAGCTGTAAATTTCTGCAGCTCCTCCTGAGTGACTCTGGGCCTCTTGGCTGCTTCTCTAATTAATGCTCTCCTTGTCTGGGCTGTTAGTTTAGGTGGACGGCCATGTCTTGGTAGGTTTGCAGTTGAGCCATACTCCTTCCATTTACAGATAATGGATTGTACAGTGCTCTGTGAGATGTTCAGAGCTTGGACTATTTTTTTTATAACCTAAACCTGCAAAACACTTCACCACAACTATATCCCTGAGCTGTCTGGTGTGTTCATTGTTTTTCATGATTCTGCTTGTTCACTAATGTTCTCTAACAACCTCTGACTTTCTCACAGAACAGCTGAAGTTATACTGAGAACTAAACACAGACGGAGACTATTTATTGATTAGGTGACTTCTGAAGGTGATTGGTCACACTGGATTTTATTTAGGGCAGGGGGCTGAATAGATCACTCCACACTTTTCAGTGTTTTTTTTTTAATTTGGAAAAGCAATAATGTTTGCCCTGTGCTGGCGCCGGCCCTGGTGACAGGTGCTGGGGCTCATCTACAAAGAGTATGAAGATAGTAGAAAGGCTACTCACAGCAACCAATCAGCTTGCTGGTATGATATTCTCAGAGGAGAAACCTGATTGGTTGTTATAAGTGACTTTCTATTTATCTCTTTGTGAACTGATCTCACTATATGACAGCTTTGCCTTCAATAACATTTTACTTTTGCTGTGAAACCAATTCTGCTGCCATGACTGAACGGCTGCTTTTACAATTAATAGATTGCCTATTTTACGAGCACCAAGTCGCTCTGCCATTTTCTAATGATTGAGTAGGGCTGGAATTAATTTCAGGAAAGCACACACACATTTGTTTGCGTTTATCGATGGTTTCATTACTTTTTTGTCCTTCACTGTTTCAACCTATTTGCTGATACGTATTTATGGTGAGACCTAGAAGTGCATTTTGATTATGGCATAACTTGTTTACTGATTAGTTGCCATCTGTTAGGATCCGATGCTCCGCGCAGGAATTAGAACATGTTTTGTTCGGCTTTGACTCCGGTCCAACTTTTTTACAGAGTGTGAAGTTTAAGTGATGCATGCGTGTAATTTCATGGAGGATCTATTTGCATTTTCTCTGTGCTCAAAATATATTTGCTTTTCTTGGCCTGCCTATAAGATGGATTTGTCATAAGAGACATACATTTATTACAACACCACTGCAAACCTATAAACCCCCCATGACATTATTTCTGCAATGCCATGCCATGACAAAGGTACAGCTTTGAAAGGGCGATGGTGCAGCGGGTAATAAACCATTCCTGGATTTTAATGGTGTGATTAGGCTCGATTCATGGTCGGAGGCCTGAAATCTCAAAAGCAAGTGCCAACCCTTCCGCAAGCACCTAGGGGCCTGATTTATGGATTGCGTGCGCATGCATGCCTCACACCAAATGGCATGCACACGGGGCGGGCACAAAATTCCCTTTTCATTCGCCTTCTGTGTGAAATTCTGCTCTTTTGAAGCGCAGATTGTCCTGCCCCATGCGCATTTGGCTGGCTAAGCTCCTAACTGGTCCCAATGCCCCCCCCCCCATGTTTCTCCCCTTTCTTTTATGTTGTCTCTCTTCCGTGTAGTAGGCGACTCTCTATTCTCCAAATCGGAGTGTCAGCTGTGTCTTTTTTAGGCGTTTTATTGGGGATATCCTGATTCCAGTTAACCTCCAGTGCTGTCTTTCCCCTTGTTTTGTCCCAGATGTTCTCTTTACCCCTCCCTCCCTGCTTTGTTTTGCATATTACAGCTGATTAATTGAGCTCCTAATACTTTTTTTTTATTGTATTTTAAAAACTTTAGGACCCAATGTCCACCTTTTTGGTGTTTTTAACCATTTAACATTTGTCAACTTTGACATTTTTTCTCCCCACCCCCCAAAAAAAATCCTGAAAAAGAACTTGCTGCCGACACTTTAATTGCTAAAAAACAGGCTGGATGCGTTCCAAAAATAAAGTATATTTAACAGTAAGGTACCAGGTTATAAGGCAATGAAAATCTAAGGCAGATAATGTACTGATAATCTTCTCCGCAATTCGCACTATTCTTTGCATTAATACCAGCTTAGAAAGAATAAGCACAGAACCGATGCAATAGCTGCATTGTATCAACATATTCTTGCCCATAACTCTTGAGGTAGCACAAGTAGAACTGGAGTCATTGTTGTGCTCTTCTCTGTACAGCTGCAATGTTTTTTTCCCATTGCAGGTCCTTAGATATAATGGTGCCAAGGAATTTTGTGCTCCTAACCCTGTTCACTTTTTGACCATAAATAGTGACAGCGCAAGGCTCAGGTGGGGATTTCCTAAAGTCTAACACCATTTCAACCATATTGGCAATGTCCAGTACCAGGTTGTTCATCTTGTATCACTGGTTCATTCATTCCACGACAGAATGATAAGAACTTTAACTGTTGTTTTTTATTAGACCGACGAGTGTGGTATCGTCATTGGTGTATAATTTAAATAACAATGGTGATAGAACGCACCCCTGTGAGGCACTGATGTTAGCGAATCTGGTGCGGGACAATACTGGACCCAGTGTGACACACTGAGAACGTCTTGTTAGGAAAACTCTGATCAAGTCACAGATGTTGGGTGGTACGTCGATGTTTGATAGTTTGTCATGTAGGACGTCAGGGACAATAATATTAAAGGTGAAGGAGAAATCCACAAACAGCATCCTGATGTAGTAGCTTTTTTTTTTAATGCTTCAGTGCGTATTGAAAAGCGAAGTTCGCAGTGCCCTCGGTGGATCCGCTGTACCGGTAGGCAAACTGGAGAGGATCCCATGACTTCTGGGTGATTGCCTTCAGATGTGATCACCAGTCACTCAAACACCTTCATGGTTGTAAGGGTGAGAGCAACTGGTCTAAAGTCATTAAGGTCAGTAGCACCAGTGTTCTTGTTTAGTGGGCGTCAAGTAACCCACAATTTTTTCGATTCTTGTGAATTAGTATGATTATTGATTTTTTGTGAAGCATGTGGAAACTTTGCACTCCTCCAACGATCTTTTGTGGATTTTTGTTAGCGCGGGGGTTAGCACAAGACTGTAAACAGAAAGGTACTATGCCATCCGGGCCTGCTGCTTTGCCTATTCCCATTTTCTGAGGAATTTGCTTAAAGGGCCAGTCCAGCCAAACACTTACCTGGCCCCCAATCCAGCGTTAATCATCGGGTGAATCTAGTGCTAGCTGTCGACATTTTGTTCTTCAGCCGTTCGAGCCGCTGGGTGCCACCAGGAGCGAAGCAAAAATACAATGGGCGGGAGCGAAGCAAGAATGGCAAGGGCCAGCCCCAGAATCGCCCGATGATTGGCACTGGATTGTGAGCCAGATGAGCGTTTTTTTAAGTAACTCTCCCTCCCTGCTTCAGCGCCAAGGGAGGGTAGCAGTTCGGGGGGGGAGGGGGGCCTAAAAAACAGTCTGTCTGGCTGGATTGGCCCTTTAATGTCAGATGTATTGATTCCTAAGAGGTAGCCTCATAACTTGAGTCATGCAATCACCATCTCAACTCCATGCTGGTAGACAGATGATTTAGACAGGATCTATTACTGCTGCTAGATTCCTGTACAAGTCACTCTGAATTGAGAAAGTCAGTTGGATGACTAGTGAAACATCTTCAGGAAACCTCAAGTCCAGTTGCCTTGATGCATCCTATTAAGGACTAAGGGGCTACAAGGTAAGACTAAAGAGCTTTTAACCCCGAAATGCGTAACCTTGATAAGGGGGGCGGATTGGATTTACACCACTGCACGGGAGACTATGTTTTTAGATTCTTTATTAAATATTACGTTTTAAAGGGACTTAGTGAGCTGGACACAACAGTTGGGTTACATTAGGATTTTCAGAGGTCCGTCCGTGCTCCCAGGAGACCACCCTGGGGGTTTTGAGCTGTCTTTATACAAAATGCAGTTTGATGCATCCTATTACCCAGCCCTAGAGTCTAAAAATCTCCAGGTCTAGGTGAAACCCTCCATGGGGGCATCCTGATTTAATCTAGGGGAGAGGGGTTTCACACAGCGGGGCATCCCAAATCTGGATGTCCTTGTGGAGATGAACAATCACCAAGGTAGTGACATTTCTGGTAATGGTTTCTCTTTAAAGTCCAACTCAAATACATTTTAATACATCATTCCCCCTGCACAAATACCCCCAGCAAAAATACTCTTTTTGTCTTCATTCTTCATATTGCCAACCTGGATGCTTGGAAAGTTTGACAGAGATGAAACAAAATGTGACAAGTTAATTTCAGATAAATACAGTCAAAACATTGGCCCACACTTGTCCCTACAAAGAAGACTTGCCATGACCTCCTATTATGAGACATGGGTGTCCTCAATGATCAGAAAGTCCCCCATTGCAGCAGATGCAGGTACACATCTGAAGCTGGGCTTTAACACCCTGTACTCTATCCACAACAATAGCCATGTGCATTGTATTGTAACATCTATTTTGTATGTTCCTTATGGTGTTCTTTCTAGTACATTTTCTGTTGGTTAAATTCATATACTCTAAGGAATAACGGGATAAGCCTGCTGCCTAGAAAATCGGCTGCAATTATAATTAGTTATTTATAAACCCCCAAAATACACCTGGGAGAGTTACAGTGTTGCACATCTTTGATCATAAGCTTTAGTTTTGCACAATAAATATAGGTTGTTATTTACATAGAAGAGTTTTTTCGTCTTGTTGCTTACATGGAACAGCTTTTTATTTTTTACAATAACCCCATCTCAGACCCCTCACCCTCTACTGGTTTCTCTTTTTTGGAGTGCAGTCCTACCCACGCCTTAAGGTGGACCAAAACCTGGGATTTTGACTATTTCGGGTTTTGGTTCTTGCCCCTGATTTAGGATGCCCCGCTGTGTGAAACCCCCAGGTCACCCAGTATAACTCACCTTTTCCCAGTGCTACGACGTATGCGCTGGCTCTCGTCCAATCAGCGGCCTAGGCTCAGCTTGGCTTGTCAATTTTGACTAGGAAGGGCTAATCCACAGTAGCTGCGTCGGCCATCCACAAATGCTTGGTGTGGGCACATCCAGTAAAAGGTATGACTTACAGTGGCCGCTTGCAAATACACAGTTGGATTGGGGAGAAGGTAGGCTTTTACAGACTCAGGGGGTTTCACACAGTGGGGCATCCCGAATAGGGGAGGGAATCAGGTGGCTCTGGAATCTTATAGGTTCCTGGGCCTCCAACCGTGGTTTTTGGTCCACATTAATCAGATATTTCATATATGGCTTTATGAAAAACTGAATACAGGTTGGGCTAAGAAGAGTGGGAGGTGAGGATTTTTTATAGTTTTATATGTAAAGAACATAACTGTATTTGCTGAAATAGACAATCATGACCTCTTTGCAATGTAATACTAAAAGGGACAGGCTAAAATACTTACCACTTCAACATTCCAGCATGGTTCCCTTTCTCTGCATAAGACTAGTGTTGGGCGAACCCAAACCGCATAATACTGAACTTTGTGAGTTCGGGTTCCTAAACCTAAACACGGACTTCAGACAGAAGTCCGTGCTTGAGTTCGGCCCAAACACAGAAAAAGCTTGCTGATGTAAAGTGTGCAGCATGGAGGTTCTTAACTGAGCCTCACAAACCGGTCCCTGGTTGGCGGTTGGCCTTTCAACTGTCGAATAGGCTACGGACAGGGGCTACAGAAAGATGGCTGCCGCTCTCATGAGTGAAGACACTGGTAGCTGGCACTAGAACTGCTGGCACTAGGAGTGTCCTCAGTCATGGGAGCGGTAGCCCATTTGCCAGCCAGAACGCGGACCTCCGACCAGGGACTCAGGTAAGTTATAACTGCTTCCTACTGCACACTCTGCATCCCACCTCCCACCGCCATCACAGAAAGATGGCTGCAGCACTGCCAGCTGGCACTAGGAGTGTCCTCATGGGTTTGCAGGGCTCCAGTAAGTTGTACAGCAGTTGTACGCATCCTGCTGCACACTCTGTGCCCCCTACCCAATCCCCACACCCATTATCATATTTTCTTTTTATATATTTTTTTTACATCCCGTCTCTGGGGGCCCCTTGACAGATGGCCCCCCTTCACGCAGGTGGGTGAGTTTTGGTCCCCATTGATTTCAGTCGGGACCAGGTTCGTTTTGGGAACTTTTTAAACCCGAACTTTGGGGTTTGCTTATCCAGTTTGGATTGCACTAAAAGGGTGTAAAACATGACCGTTTGCACTGTCCAAAGGGGTGTCATTCAAAACACTGTTCCCAATATTTACTACCATTTTTGGATATCCCCCAGCCCCCTGTGAATGTGCAACGATAGCCAGGGTCGTTTCTAGGAGAGGGTGAGCAGGGAGATTGCCCTGGGTGCCAAGTCCATTGTGTATGTGGGGGCTTTATCCCTGTCATTCTGTTTTCCTTAGATGGCTCAGGGACAATAGTAGTGCTACTGACCATCCACCAGGTCCCTCATTACCCCATATTGGGCTCATGTACCTCTAAGTAAGAGGTACAGCATGGTATGGGCTGGTATGGGTATGTACAGCAGCACCTTATAATGGGTGAGTGGGTGCAAAATTTCCCGCACTGAGAGCTATTTCACCTAGAAACTGCCCTGACGATAGTGATATCTTATCCGCCAAGTGCTAAGATGGGGTTCCTCCAATCTGAACACACGCACCAATGTGGGGAGGGGGCATTATCCCTGTCATTTCGTTTTCTGTAGATGGTTCAGGGACGCTAGTAGAGCTGCTGGTCATCCACCAGGACCCTCATCACCCCATATTGGGCTTATGGGAAGGGAGCATTGCCCACTGCTAAGGAAGAGGTACAGCATGGTATGGGCTTGTATGGGTATGTGGAGCAGCACCATAGGATGGGTGAGTAGGAGCAAAATGTTGTCCCTTCCCATACTGAGAGCTATTTCACCTAGAAACTGCCCTGACCATAGTGATATCTTATCCGCCAGGTGCTAAGATGGGGTTCCTCCGTTCTGGACACACCCACCAATGCGGGGAGATGGCTTTATCCCTGTCATTCTGTTTTCTGTAGATTGTTCAGGGACACTAGTAGTGCTGCTGGCCATCCACCAGGTCCCTTATCACCCCATATTGGGCTCATGGGAAGGGAGCATTGCCCACTGCTAAGGAAGAGGTACAGCATGGTATGGGCCGGTATGGGTATTGTGATGATTACCTCTGGTAGACAGTAGGATGTTTGCAGTATAGAGGCTCAGAGGCGAAAAGTTAAACTTAAAGTCCGTGTTTATTCACACCAAAATCCTTAAAAGCATATGCCCTTTCTGGTTACATCACCTTTTCAGGAAAGTCAATCAGACAGGCAAACAGCGTTTTTAGCCCTTGGGCAAAGTTGCGGCTTTGCAACCGAATCCACCTTGGGTCCGCATGAAACCGCCTGCATAGGAGTTTTCAGCCAGGCTCACAGAGTCTCACTCCACAAGTGAGCTCCAGTCACAGACAGTGCACAGCTGATTCCCCAGGCTATTTATGCGACCTGTAAAACCCGGACCTGGGTGGTGGGATGGAGTCCCACCCTGCTCTACTCCATCCCAGTAAAACCGTCCTGGGTTAGCCTTTCAGCTATACTAACTTCAGCACCAGACTGCCATTAGCAGCTGATGCTGGGAAACAAAACACACGGTTTTACTGCACCAAGGCCAGGTAGCTTGGTGCCACATACCTTCCGTCAATGACGGCCCCTTGCACCTTACCACAGTATATAGAGCAACACCATAGGATGGGTGAGTAGGGGCAGAATTTTGTCCCTACCCGAGAGCTATTTCACCTAGAAACTGCCCTGTCGATAGTGATTTCTTATCCGTCAAGTGCTAAGATGGAGTTCCTCCAATTTGGACACACCCACCAATGCGCATACGCAAGTTGGGCTGCATAGAAGTACATGTGCAAATGTGGAAGGGTGAACCTCCCTCCACCAATTCCCTCCCTGATCTTACTCCTGGGATTATGTTACATGCCTACAGATAGTCCTTCACATTGAGTTGAGATGGCCCAGGCAGAGAATAAGGAGGGCTCTCGGGTTGCTGAGGTTGGGCACAGTCAGGCGAGCAGCTGTTGCTGTATGATCAGCTGCTGCACTCGCTCAGCTCATTGTCTCTATGGGGTCCTCAGCAGCTGGATAAATAAAAACAAAACATTCATGACATTTTTGGAAAATGTGTATTTTTTAGTCCAAACTGATGTCCTCAAGGTGCTGAGCTGATGTCCTGTTTTTAAATTGTTGGCAAATGTGTGTTTTATGGAAACATGTTTCACTACCTGCAATCTGTTGCTTTTGGCAACGTACACCAAGGGGTTTATTCATCAAGCCATAGCGCCAGGTAACGACTGGCAGCGACAGGTAGCAAACCGTGACCGCCGAATCTGGTGATCGACTCTAACAGCGACACGTAGCGACCGATTCATCATCACAGACGGCTCACCATATACCGCCGGCGCTCTAGCTTCCAGAGCACCTGGTATTACCTGTCGCTACCTGTCGTTCTCCCATACATTTCAATGCACGTTCCTTTTCTTCTTTTTAAACAGGGGTTTTTATGTTTTTTTTTTAATTATCAAATAATTGTGTCACCTCTCCTGGCCTAGAAAAAGTCATTTTTGAAAACTTTTTGATTTATAATATTTTTATGCAGAATTATCATTACAGGTCTGGTATTAAAGTGTTAATGTCACAATGTAATAACAATGTAATTCCATATGTTTTCGCTTTATTACTAGTGGATACATGTTCAAAAACAGACTTTAATCACACAGCCCCTGGCACTTTGGGATACAACGACCCGATTTTGAGCACCGGTGCTGTGTCGGGCTATTTTTTTGATGAATATGGTGTGAGTCGGTCGCACTGAGCAGTCGCTACCGTTCTCTCCCATACATCGCTGTACTGGTGTTAGAGGGACTCACACAACCTATTCATCAATGCCGGTCAGCAACTGAGACGCTCTAAAACAGCGAACCATGGCCAAGCACAGCGACTACTAGCGGTCACTCTCAATGCCTCGCTACAGACACTCATCTGTCGGTACCTGGCGCTAGTGATGAATCAGCCTGTTAGTCTGTACACCAAGAAGAGAGAAGTGAGTCCTGTACACACAGAACACTGCTGCTATGGCCTCTGCTGAGATGAGGGAGCTCACTTACACTGTCCAGCAGCAGTGTTCCATACCTCCCAACATTTCAGGGTGGGAAAGAGGGACAATTGTTAATTTAGGCCACGCCCCCTCATTGAGGGATGTATAGGAGATAAGGTGTAACAGTTACAACAATATAAACACTTTGAATAGGCAAATGAATCATTTATTGCTGCAGATCTGCTTGTTATACCTCATAGAGGGGCAAAGGAATACAAAGAGGGATGGGGACATGGACTAAAAAGAGGGACAGTTCCTCCAAATCAGGAACAGTTAAGAGGTATGGTGCTCTGTGTGTACAGGGCTCACTTCTCTCTCCTTGTAGATCTTGGTGTACGGTTGCTAATAGCAACTGATTGCATTGAAACCTGCTTCCATAAAACACACATTTTCTAATATTATTAGACCAGCTCAGCACCATGAGGACATCATTTTGGCACACAAAAAACAAACTTCCATAGAAAGTGGACTTTTCCTTTATAGTGGAACAAAACCGGGAATTTGACTAACCTGGGTTTAGCTCCTTGCTCCCCGGGCATCCCGATTTGGAATGCCCCCAGACTGCCCAGTAAAATTCACCTCTGTCCAATCCTCTGGCTTTTGTCCAATCAGAGCCGTGCATATTTAATGTATGGCAAATGGCTCTGTTTTAAAGTGGACCAAAACCCACAGCAATCGGCCCGGGAATCTATAAGATTCCTGGGCCAATCGAATTCCTCTCCCCGGGGCATCCGGGTTGTGAAACAACCCAGGTCGCCCATACACTTACCTTTTTTCCCAGTCCAATGGCGCATGCGCGAGCCGCGGCTGCATCCCCGCTAACGCTCTAGCAGGGCGCATGCCCGCGACAGGCATTTGTGAATTCCTATTAGAGGGTAGCGGGGGATGCGGTTGTCAGCGCGCTCAGAGCCACTCACCTTAGAGGAAGCCTTAGACGACGTGACGTCAGCGGATCTGAGCGTGCTGATTGGATGAGCGGCCGCACAAGCGCCGCAGGGCCGGGAGGATGTAAGTTGGTTTCGGCGACCTGGGGGTTTCACACAGTGATCGGGGTGCCCCGGGTGAAAGGACCAAAACCCAGGATAGTCAAAATCCTGGGTTTTGGTCCATTTTAAGACAACTGGGATCGAAAAGGGACTCACCCGCACTCCTGCTCCCACCCCCAGCCTATCTGAATGACAGGGAGCGGGAACACGCTCAAAGATGCAGTGATGCGGGGGAGTCAGGAAGCAGGTCACTTTGTGGTGCCTGGGAAGTTCACACAGCAGGGCATCCTGATTTGGGATGCTCCGGGAAAACGCAAGCAGCCTTGCTGGGTTTTGTTCCGCTTTAAAGAAATATCCTGTAGCTATTGCAGTAATGGCTTGTACTCACTTAAAGTGGTCCTTCACTCTGAATAAGAGCCTATCTTATATGTTTCCCACACTCTGTACATACAGATTGCCCACATTAATCCAGACCTTCACCCTGAATAAGAGTCTATCTTATATGTTTCCCACACCCTGTACATACAGATTTCCCACATTAATCCAGACCTTCACCCTGAATAAGAGTCTATCTTATATGTTTCCCACACCCTGTACATACAGATTGCCCACATTAATCCAGACCTTCACCCTGAATAAGAGTCTCTCTTATATGTTTCCCACACCCTGTACATACAGATTGCCCACATTAATCCAGACCTTCACTCTGAATAAGAGCCTATCTTATATGTTTCCCACACTCTGTACATACAGATTGCCCACATTAATCCAGACCTTCACCCTGAATAAGAGTCTATCTTATATGTTTCCCACACCCTGTACATACAGATTGCCCACATTAATCCAGACCTTCACCCTGAATAAGAGTCTCTCTTATATGTTTCCCACACCCTGTACATACAGATTGCCCACATGAATCCAGACCTTCACCCTGAATAAGAGTCTATCTTATATGTTTCCCACACCCTGTACATACAGATTGCCCACATTAAAAATCATCCTATCTGCATCTACTGCATGTTATGAACCTTTAAACATCCAAGATGACAGCTCATGGAACATCAGGCAGCCTGCAAACAGGAAGTGCCTTCTGACTGTGCCGCTCTGCATTCTGGGACTGCTGACCTTTTCCTGACCCCAGCTCTGCTCTCTCTGAGCAAAGCACAGCTATAACCCCGCCCCCTGTACTTTATCCCCCTCTCCTCTCCTCAGTAAGTGTGATGCTTCTGAGTCAAGATGGTGGCACCCTAAAGTCCTGAACAGAGTTGCAGCCCAGTGGGGGAAAGAATAATAACTAAGTGACTAAAAACTTAAAATATATTAACTTTAGATGCTGGAGAATCATTTTATAAGGGTTTGGGCTTTTTAATAAATCATGGTGAAGGTCCGGTTTAATTTCAGTTCAGCGTAAATATACAGTATCGGCGATTAAAAAGGTTTTTGTGTTGTCCTGTATGAGACTAATTTATTATGGAGTCACTTCCTGTCTGCAGCGACCACACTGGAAGCTGGTCTAGTAACATAGAATCTGTGGTTGCCATAGCGGGTTCCTGCGCCGCTGTCTCACAGAGGTGAGCTTCCTGTTTGGTCACAACAGACATGAATTAGAAAAAAAAAAAAACAGAGTTAGAAGTAAATCAAGACAAAATGTTAGTAGTTATGATTGAGAGGTGAAAGGTTAGATCCTCCCTATGATTAGAACTATCCTGAATTTTGCTCCATAGCCATCAGGGCATCCTGATTCGGGAAAGGTCGGCGCGGGCCTGTGGCCAGCTGCACGCTCACTCCAATCAAGAGAAGCTGATTGGCTGCCTGTCTGCTCCTGGGTTGTGGAACGCCAGAAGGGTCCATACACACCATCCAACTTTTCAGGGTGGAAAAGAGGGGCATTTGTTAAATTAGGCCACGCCCCCTCATTGAGGGATGGAGAGAAGGTAAGTGGTAATAGTTACAACAATAGAAACACTTTGAATAGGCAAATGAATAATTTATTGATGTTGATCTGCATGTTACACCTTAAAGAGGGACAGAAAAGAACAAGGAGGGACACGGGGACATAAACTTAAAAGAGGGACAGTCCCTCCAAATCAGGGACACTTGAGAGGTATGGTCCGTATTACCATCAATCCACGGGGATATACACAACCGGTCATCTGAATGGGGATGCCCCTGCTAAGTGGACCAAAACCCAAGTGAGCGAAAAACCTGGGATTTGATCCACTTTAAACAAAGCCTGTTCCCAATAGCTTCCAAAGTACGTTACCCTAGGCACTAACCCCTCTCCCCGCCACTAACCTGGAGCCCTTCCTGTGGCTTACTCCATCCAGTACCATGTCTTCTCTGGGGGAGAGGGGGGACCAGAAGCTCTTGCACATGCAGCCAACCTCTGATGCCATTTAAAGCGGAACAAAACACAAGTTTGTTTACTTTCCCGGGTTTAGTTCTACTTCCCTGGGGCATCCCGAATCGTGTGAAACCCCCCAAATCCTCTGATCTGTTTTTCTTCATCCTGGTCCAATGGTGCATGTGCGCGCTCCCGTCCAATCAGAGCCATTTGCTGTGATGATGTTATTCAGCAAATAATTGCTGAATTTCAGCTCTAATTGGGATGGCATCCCCCACTTGACTGGTCGTTTGAGCAAGCGGCTCGGATTGGACGGGAGCCTGCACATGCACCCTTGGATCAGGAAGAGGTGAGTGTATATCAACGCACTGGGGGGTTTCATACAACGGGTATCCTGATTTGGAATTCCCCCAAGGAAATCTAGTGCCAGGTCGGCCAATGCTGGGTCTTGTTCCACTTTAAAGGGGAACAACTGCCTCCATGGGGTATAAAGGATTCTAGGGAGGCTGATTTCCTCATCCCTGGGGCATCTCACCACTGTGTGAAACCACTATTAACCTCCAACATACTCATGAATCCGGCAATCCCACGGCACATGCATCTGCATCCCTGCTCACCTCACCATTAGCCAGATGCTGCCCGGCAGGGGACAGGAGGAGGAAGATGCAGAGAGGTGAGTCTTTTTTTTATGTTGAGACCCCTATAGCAGTTCACACTTTGTGGTGGCCGGCATACCTAATCCCTGCCGCTGCCTGCCCTGGAGTCTTTTCTGAGTAGGTGCAATTCGGGATGCCCCATGTTAACCCCCCCCCCCCAGATCGCCTACAAACAGCTTACCTTTCTGCTGGTCCCTCGCCGCCACCACATGCCACATCCCCGGCATCACTGCGCGCCCCTGCACCAAGCCCTTTAACCAATTAAGGCTGGGTGCAGGGGGCACTCCGCATTCACTCTGCAGGGAACCAGTGATGTGACTGCCCCAGCTCTCTATGCTGACGATCAGATCAAAACAACTGCTTTATGCCGTGCATTAGTATGCACATCATAAACCGCATGGGCCATGGGAACAGTGGAAAGGTGACTGGAGTGGGCAATCCTGAGGGGGTTTCACACAGCGGAGCATCCCTCATCGGGATGCTCCTGGGGCAAGAACCAATCAGATCCATCATATAGAGAAAATTCTTCACCCTTTTTGGTGAAGAGTTGCGTCACATAACCAAGGGACTCCCGAAATCTGGATGCCCCCCTAAGGATCATGCTATTTGGACCAAAACTTTAGTTTTGAAGTGCACCAAACCCCTTTAAACCTGACCTCGGAGTCTAAACAAATCTAGATCCTCCTGATTTTGGATGCCCCTGTGTGTGACCCCCCCCCCCCCTTTGTTCATTACTTTCCTTGAACTAGTGAATGCACTGTGGGATCGCCAGTTTGAGTTAACGGCCAAACCAGAGGGGTATTTTCACAAACAAGGGCATTCCAAATTGAGATGCCCCTATAAAGCGGACCAAAGCTCAGGGGTGCAATTGCTTGCATAGTGGGTATGCCAGCGATCCGACGGGGTTTCACACAGTAGGGTATCTCAGATTGGAATGGCCCAGGATAAGAAATCAGCTGGGCTGGGCAACTTAAAAGCAGAACAAAACCCAGCACTTCCTCCCCAGGAATCTAAATCGAGATGCCCAGTTGTGTGGAACCCTGCATTCGAGGAGATGTGGGCACCAGCTGTGGCAGTGCCCAACATAAAGCTGTTGCTTTGGCTTTCCTGCGCAGTGCATGCCCCCTGTGTCCGGCCCATATGAATGGCTGGGAGCGGGAGTGTGCAGAGCTGCAGGGATGCGTTACGCAATTGTGGTGATGGACTGGCGGAAAGTAAGAGGTTTCAGGTGTCTCACGAAATTAGCACCCGCCCCCTCACCTGGCGATCAGCTGATCTTACCCAGGGCTTTGCACTTACCACTCCTATGGATGCCACAGTTCGCTGGTGCCCGCTTTTAGCAATTGCCGACCGCTGCAATCGCTGGCGTCACTTCTGGTCTTGGTTTGGAAGGCATTGGCATCCAGGCTTGGAGAAGACGTCACCTGGTGCGAAACAGACTGGAAGTGATGCCATGCTGCCGTGGGCCACGCCCGTAAACCATGCCCTGTGAATAAGCCATGGCCATAAACCAGACCCCTACCACACCCGGTAATCTGCTGCCGAAGGTTGGCATCTTGCATACATCCCAGGTGTCCCTGATTTGGAGGGACTGTCCCTCTTTTGAGTCCATGCCCCCCTGTTCCTCGCTGTCCTCTCTTGTTCCTCTTTGAGGTGTAACATGCAGATCTGCATCAATAAATTATTTATTTGCCTAATCAAAGTATTTATATTGTTGTAACTGTTCCAACCCATCTCTTATCCGGTCCTCAATAAGGAGGCGTGGCTTAAAGCAGAACGAAACCCACCTGGCCTGGTGCTGGAGCCGGCTGCTGGCCTTCCCCTGGGGCATCTTGAATTGGGATATCCTGCTGTGTGAAACCCCCCAGCGCACTGGTAATCACTTACCTTTTCCGGGTCCAACAGCGTCTGTGGGGGCTTTTCGTCCAATCAGAGCCGCCCGTTGAAGTGTCGTAATTTGGCAAGGCGGCTTTGATTTTTGTGAATGATGGGCGAGGGGCGAGTGCAGCCACATCCCCGCATCCTCAGGCTGTGTGCATGCTCCTTTCCCAGGCATCCAGATAGGCTGGGACTCGATCGCAGGGAATTTGGTCGCTCTCACTCCCTATTCACATTAATCATAGCTGCTCAATACGGCACTTCACCGGGCAGTTCTGATTGGACGAGCGCCCACACAGCTGGACCAGGGAAAGGTGAGTTTGCAAATCAGCCTGCCCCGGAGGTGCGGAAAAAACCTGGGAAAGTAAAAATCCCGGGTTTTGTTCCGCTTTGATGTACAAATTGCCCCTCTTTCCCACCCTGAAAAGTTGGAAGGTATGTCGCTGGGTTTGCGGAGGATCTGGGTGGGTGGGTTCACACAGTGGGGCATCCCAAATCAGAATGCCCGGGGGTTCACACAGTGGGGCATCCCAAATCAGAATGCCCGAGGGGTTCACACAGTGGGGCATCCCAAATCAGAATGCCTGAGGGGTTCACACAGTGGGGCATCCCAAATCAAAATGCCCGGGGGGGGGGGGTGGTTCACACAGTGGGGCATCCCAAATCTGAATGCCCGGGGGTTCACACAGTGGGGCATCCCAAATCAGAATGCCAGAGGGGTTCACACAGTGGTGTATCCCAAATCAGAATGCCCGGGGGGGGGGGGGGTTCACACAGTGAGGCATCTCAAATCAGAATGCCCGGGGGGGTCACACAGTGGTGTATCCCAAATCTGAATGCCAGAGGGGTTCACACAGTGGGGCATCCCAAATCAGAATGTCAGAGGGGTTCACACAGTGGTGTATCCCAAATCAGAATGCCCGGGGGGGGGGGGGGTTCACACAGTGAGGCATCCCAAATCAGAATGCCTGAGGGGTTCACACAGTGGGGCATCCCAAATCAAAATGCCCGGGGGGGGGGGGGTGGTTCACACAGTGGGGCATCCCAAATCTGAATGCCAGAGGGGTTCACACAGTGGGGCATCCCAAATCAGAATGCCAGAGGGGTTCACACAGTGGTGTATCCCAAATCAGAATGCCCGGGGGGGGGGGGTTCACACAGTGAGGCATCTCAAATCAGAATGCCCGGGGGGTCACACAGTGGGGCATTTCAAATCAGAATGCCGTGGGGGTTCACACAGTGGGGCATCCCAAATCAGAATGCCAGAGGGGGTCACACAGTGGGCATCCCAAATCAGAATGCCAGAGGGGTTCACACAGTGGGCATCCCAAATCAGAATGCCAGAGGGGTTCACACAGTGGGGCATCCAAATCAGAATGGCCGGGGGAGTTCACACAGTGAGGCATTTCAAATCAGAATGCCGTGGGGGTTCACACAGTGGGCATCCCAAATCAGAATGCCAGAGGGGGTCACACAGTGGGCATCCCAAATCAGAATGCCAGAGGGGTTCACACAGTGGGGCATCCAAATCAGAATGGCCGGGGGAGTTCACACAGTGAGGCATCCCAAATCAGAATGCCCGGGGGGGTCACACAGTGGGGCATCCCAAATCAGAATGCCCGGGGGGGGGGGTCACACAGTGGGGCATCCCAAATCAGAATGCCAGAGGGGCTCACACAGTGGGACATCCGAATTCAGAATGCCTGAGGGGTTCACACAGTGGGGCATCCCAAATCAAAATGCCCGGGGGGGTCACACAGTGGGGCATTTCAAATCAGAATGCCAGAGGGGGTCACACAGTGGGGCATTTCAAATCAGAATGCCCGAGGGGTTCACACAGTGGGCATCCCAAATCAGAATGCCAGAGGTGTTCACACAGTGGGGCATCCCAAATCAGAATGCTCCGGGGGGTTCACACAGTGGGCATCCCAAATCAGAATGCTCCGGGGGGTTCACACAGTGGGCACCCCAAATCATAATGCCCGAGGGGTTCACACAGTGGGCATCCCAAATCAGAATGCCAGAGGGGTTCACACAGTGGGGCATCCCAAATCAGAATGCCGGGGGGGGGGGTTCACACAGTGGGGCATCCCAAATCAGAATGCCAGAGGGGTTCACACAGTGGGGCATCCAAATCAGAATGGCCGGGGGGGTTCACACAGTGAGGCATCCCAAATCAGAATGCCCGGGGGGGTCACACAGTGGGGCATCCCAAATCAGAATGCCCGGGGGGGGGTCACACAGTGGGGCATCCCAAATCAGAATGCCAGAGGGGCTCACACAGTGGGGCATCCCAAATCAAAATGCCCGAGGGGTTCACACAGTGGGCATCCCAAATCAGAATGCCAGAGGGGTTCACACAGTGGGGCATTTCAAATCAGAATGCCCGAGGGGTTCACACAGTGGGCATCCCAAATCAGAATGCCAGAGGGGTTCACACAGTGGGGCATCCCAAATCAGAATGCTCCGGGGGGTTCACACAGTGGGCACCCCAAATCAGAATGCCCGAGGGGTTCACACAGTGGGCATCCCAAATCAGAATGCCCGAGGGGTTCACACAGTGGGGCATCCCAAATCAGAATGCTCCGGGGGGTTCACACAGTGGGCACCCCAAATCAGAATGCCCGAGGGGTTCACACAGTGGGCATCCCAAATCAGAATGCCCGAGGGGTTCACACAGTGGGGCATCCCAAATCAGAATGCCCGAGGGGTTCACACAGTGGGGCATCCCAAATCAGAATGCCCGAGGGGTTCACACAGTGGGGCATCCCAAATCAGAATGCCAGAGGGGTTCACACAGTGGGCATCCCAAATCAGAATGCCCGAGGGAGTTCACACAGTGGGGCATCCCAAATCAGAATGCCCGAGGGGTTCACACAGTGGGGCATCCGAAATCAGAATGCCAGAGGGGTTCACACAGTGGGGCATCCCAAATCAGAATGCCACAGGGGTTCACACAGTGGGGCATCCCAAATCAGAATGCCCAAGGGGTTCACACAGTGGGGCATCCCAAATCAGAATGCCCGAGGGGTTCACACAGTGGGGCATCCCAAATCAGAATGCCTGAGGGGTTCACACAGTGGGGCATCCCAAATCAGAATGCCCGGGGGGGTTCACACAGTGGGCATCCCAAATCAGAATGCCCGGGGGGGGGGGTCACACAGTGGGGCATTTCAAATCAGAATGCCGGGGGGGTTCACACAGTGGGCATCCCAAATCAGAATGCTTGAGGGGCTCACAGTGGGGCATCCCAAATCAGAATGCCTGAGGGGTTCACACAGTGGGGTATCCCAAATCAGAATGCCCGGGGGGGGGGGGGGGTTCACACAGTGGGCATCCCAAATCAGAATGCCCGGGGGGGGTCACACAGTGGGGCATCCAAATCAGAATGGCCGGGGGGGGTGGTTCACACAGTGGGGCATCCCAAATCTGAATGCCCGGGGGTTCACACAGTGGGGCATCCCAAATCAGAATGCCAGAGGGGTTCACACAGTGGGGCATCCAAATCAGAATGGCCGGGGGTTCACACAGTGGGGCATCCAAATCAGAATGCCAGAGGGGTTCACACAGTGGGCATCCCAAATCAGAATGCCAGAGGGGTTCACACAGTGGGGCATCCCAAATCAGAATGCCCGGGGGGGGTTCACACAGTGGGGCATCCCAAATCAGAATGCCCGGGGGGGTTCACACAGTGGGCATCCCAAATCAGAATGCCCGGGGGGGTTCACACAGTGGGCATCCCAAATCAGAATGCCCGAGGGGTTCACACAGTGGGGCATCCAAAATCAGAATGCTTGAGGGGCTCACACAGTGGGGCATCCCAAATCAGAATGCCCAGGGGGGGTGTCACACAGTGGGGCATCCCAAATCAGAATGCCCAGGGGGGGGGGGTCACACAGTGGGGCATCCCAAATCAGAATGCCAGGGAGGGGTGGGTCACACAGTGGGCATCCCAAATCAGAATGCCCAGGGGGGGGGGGTCACACAGTGGGCATCCCAAATCAGAATGCCCAGGGGGGGGTCACACAGTGGGGCATCCCAAATCAGAATGCCCAGGGGGGGGGGGGGGGTCACACAGTGGGCATCCCAAATCAGAATGCCCAGGGGGGGGGGGGGGGTCACACAGTGGGGCATCCCAAATCAGAATGCCCGGGGGGGGTCACACAGTGGGCATCCCAAATCAGAATGCCAGAGGGGTTCACACAGTGGGGCATCCCAAATCAGAATGCCAGAGGGGTTCACACAGTGGGGCATCCCAAATCAGAATGCCAGAGGGGTTCACACAGTGGGCATCCCAAATCAGAATGCCAGAGGGGTTCACACAGTGGGCATCCCAAATCAGAATGCCCGGGGGGGGGGTCACACAGTGGGGCATCCCAAATCAGAATGCCCGGGGGGGGGTCACACAGTGGGGCATCCCAAATCAGAATGCCCGGGGGGGGTCACACAGTGGGGCATCCCAAATCAGAATGCCCGGGGGGGGGGGGGGGGTCACACAGTGGGGCATCCCAAATCAAAATGCCAAATGCCAGAGGGGTTCACACAGTGGGGCATCCCAAATCAGAATGCCCGGGGGGGGGTTCACACAGTGAGGCATCCCAAATCAGAATGCCCGCGGGGTTCACACAGTGGGGCATCCCAAATCAGAATGCCCGAGGGAGTTCACACAGTGGGGCATCCCAAATCAGAATGCCCGAGGGGTTCACACAGTGGGGCATCCCAAATCAGAATGCCGGGGGGGGGGGTTCACACAGTGGGCATCCCAAATCAGAATGCCAGGGGGGGGGGGGGGGGTTCACACAGTGGGGCATCCCAAATCAGAATGCCAGGGGGGGGGTTCACACAGTGGGGCATCCCAAATCAGAATGCCGGGGGGTTCACACAGTGGGGCATCCCAAATCAGAATGCCGGGGGGTTCACACAGTGGGGCATCCCAAATCAGAATGCCAGGGGGGGGGTTCACACAGTGGGGCATCCCAAATCAGAATGCCAGGGGGGTTCACACAGTGGGGCATCCCAAATCAGAATGCCCGAGGGGTTCACACAGTGGGGCATCCCAAATCAGAATGCCCCAGGGGTACCTAGTTGGCTGGCCCTGGAGGCTAAATGTGGCCTGGACGCTGATTGGTCCAATTTAATCTGCACGCAATATATTCTAATTGGAGGAGAGCGCGCACATGCACTGTGGGAGCGTGGTAACATTTCGGACAATCACAAATGGGAGTGAAACACATTAGAGTGAAATTCATGGGTTTTGGTCTGCTTTAAACCGGACCTTCACCATGATCTATTGAAAAGCCCAAACCCTTATAAAATGATTCCCCAGCATCTAAAATTAATATATTTTAAGTTCTTAGTCACTTACGTATTATTCTTTCCCCCACTGGGCTGCAACTCTGTTCAGGACTTTGGGATATGGGCGCTGCCATCTTGACTCAGAAGCATCACACTTACTGAGGAGAGGAGAGCAGGATAAAGTACAGGGGGCAGGGTTATAGCTGTGCTTTGCTCAGACAGAGCAGAGCTGGGGTCAGGAAAATGTCAGCAGTCCCAGAATGCAGAGCGACAGTCAGAAGACACTTCCTGTTTGCAAGCAGCCTGCACCTCCATGGGCTGCCATCTTGGATATTTAAAGGCTCATAACATGCAGTAGATGCAGGTAGGATGATTTTTAATGTGAGCAATCTGTATGTACAGGGTGTGGGAAACATATAAGATAGGCTCTTATTCAGGGTGAAGGTCCGGATTAATGTGAGCAATCTGTATGTACAGGGTGGGGGAAACATAAGATAGGCTCTTATTCAGGGTGAAGGTCCGGATTAATGTGAGCAATCTGTATGTACAGGGTGGGGGAAACATATAAGATAGACTTATTCAGAGTGAAGGTCCGTTGTAAGTCTTTATAAACTTTAGAATGGCTTTCGTTGGCAGATTCGAGTTATTTTTGTTATATTTTCTTTATATTCCTTATAGCAGAGTGGCACGTGCCTGTCATTATCATTGTGTGAGGGCAGATCCCATCAGGTGCCCACCCCGCGGCGAGCTGTCACGGAGCGGCCACTCGTGGGAGGCGGGAGAGGGCGGCGCACGCGCACTCACACTCCCCCATCACCGGCGATCCCATACACACACACTCGGAGGTGGGCGGCAACCTGCGCGCGCGGAAGTCTCGCGTCACCGGTAATTGGTGGCGACGCGAGAGTTGGCGGCGCATGCGCGGTCGCCGAATGGTGAGTCCCCGAGAGGTGCCGGTACTCAGTGCCGTTGAGGAGCGGCGGAGGTAAAGCAGCCGTGTTTATGCCGGGCGCGTGACGGGCACCCGGGCTCCGGTGACTTGGGTGCAGGGTGGGTGCCGCGCTGGCTGCTGGGGGAAGTCTGAAGTTTGCATGTGACACTTTTTGCAGGCTGCTGCCCGGGGTGGGGGACCCCGGGGGAGCTCATGTCAGGGGAGCGGGCAGGGGCACCCGAAGGCCCGAGCCTGGGGCCTGTCATACGCACCTCACCCCTGGGGGTGCCACCCACAGGGTGTCACATTGGCTTTGACCTGCAGGCTAGGCCAGGCTTAAAGGGCCAGCAGTCTCCAGAGATTCTGTGTGTGTGCACATCCCCAGGGCATTGCTGTGAGCCAACTAAATGCCTGTGCCAGAGCCCCACTTGCGCCTTATTGCTGGCGCTGCTTTGCATCTCTTTCACCGCTATTGTACAGGTGCTTCTCACGTCTGGATGATTTGCCTAATTTTTTTTTGTTATATAGTTTATTATAAAACTCCCTGTCTCGGCAAGTAAAAAAAAATAAACACTTGCCCAGTGCAGGCTTACAGTGGGCCAACACCATGAAGGATATTCCCGGGCCGATCCAATCCCTCCCCGTGGTGCATCCAACATCGGGATTCCACCCCCCCAGGATGCCCAGAAACCTTACCTGGATCCCGGTCCAACGGCGCATGTGCGGGCCGCATCTCGCGCTTCTCTCTAGCAGGGCGTCTGCCCGCGCCGGCCATTTGTGAATGTCCGGCGCAGGCACGCTCCCTGTTAGAGGGAAGCGCGAGATGCGCCCGCCAGCGTGCTCGGAGCCGCTGAGATAAGACGTCGGTTTGACGCTCTAAGCGCGCAGATTGGACGAGCGGCCGCGCATGCACCATAGTAGCGAGGTGAGTTTTATCGGGAGATCTGGGGGGTTTCACATAGGGGAAGTGGACCAAAACTGAGGATAGTCAAAATCCTGTGTGTTGGTCCACTTTAATCCCACATATTCCAGCGCTATTAGCACAAAGGCTAATGTGTTCCCCGGCTGACATGTCTTACTGCCGGTCGCTGCAAAAAGATAAAACAATATTAAACATCAAAAGTGCATGCAGGGTGTATGTAACCCCAAAAATATTTGGGTGCAGTCGTGGCCCGTAGTTATGGAAGCGATCCTGTGACCGGAGGGTTGCAGGTGCCATACCCGGCCATGGGACATGACTGAAGTGCTTTTGAGCGAGGCACCTAACTGCTGCCATTGCTAAGGCAGACCACCGCTCTGGGTGTGTGTACACTTCCTGTAGCTATGGGTTAAAGAGGACCAAAACCTGGGATTTTGACTTTCCCGGGTTTTAGTCCTTGACATCCAGGGGCCCCCTGATCTAACAGGGAGCGTGCCATTCACAAATGCCTGGTGCGTACCCTGCTAAAGGTATAGCTGCTGCTCGCACATGCACCGTTGAATCAGGGGAAGAAGGTGGGTTTATTGGGTGACCTGGGGAACCTAAATCTGGATGCCTTGGGGAAAGTGAATCAGGCGGCCCTGGAATCTTATAGATTACAGGGCTGTCAACTATGAGTTTTGGTCCACTTTTTCGGCCCTGGTATCTAAAAGATCTCAGGGTCGGCCGCTGACCCACAACCCCACCCCGCCTGTATACACTCACCTCTGCCCACTCCAATATGTATGTGCAGGCTCTCATCCAATGTAATCCATCTGCTGTAACTGTCATTCAGCAAACGGCTCTCATTGTTGTGAGTGGGGAGCGTGTGCTGCAGCATCTGAGTGTGACCGCAGACGGATCTCACTGGGCGAGAGCCGGCACGTGCGCCTTTGGAAGCAGGAAGAGGTGAGTAAAAAGCAGCGTTCTGAAGGGTTTCACACAACCGTGCATCCCAAATCGGGTTGCCCCCTGGGCACAGAACAGAACTCAGGAAAGTAAAATTTCCGGGTTTTTGTTCCGTTTGCAGTGTTTTTGAGCAAAGCACCTTAACCCCCCAACTGTTCCCTGGGTGCTGTGATTTGGGCATCCCACTGCTCTGGGCATTTGTACACTCCTTGCCCAGATGGTTTAAATGTGGAGCTAAAATTTATGTGCGTGCACAAGCATGCAATGACCCTATATCGCCTAAAAATCAGAGACATTTGATTGGCTACATTAGGCGCATCACACAACGCTCTGTGGCTCATCCGCCACTGATGCATGCTGGGTGGCGGTCAGAAGAAAGCATCTGTTGCAAGCTGATGACACAGCAACAGGACTGTGAAGGTAGCACCTGCCATTTGTCCAGTTTCTCATGTTTTTTTTTTTTTTCCTGGACAGGCTTTTTAAAGTGGAACAGTCTTAAAGAAAACCCTGGCTGGCTGGTCGTGAAGTCTCCCTGGGTCGCCACAAAACTCTCCTCTTCCTTTGGCTCCCTTGGTCGAACATTCGCGGCTGCATCTCTGGGTTTAGGCATGCTCCCGTGCTTAGCCATTCAAATAGGCTCGGGGGTGGGAGCGAGCCCTAAAGATAACAGGGGTGCTGTCGCTCTCACGCCCTATTGCCAGGCTTTGAGACGAAACAGAGGCACATGCCGGACAATAATAGGCATGGCATATGGCGCTGATTGGACAAGTGACCAGGGAAAAGTGTTTTTCCGGGCGATTCCAGGGTGTCACCCTGTGAGGCATCGTCAATTGTGATTACCCGTCTGAGAGGAACAGCACCTGGGAGAGTGAAATTCCTGGGTGGTGTTACTCCTTGAGGGACAACCACCGACCTATATTCTATAAGACTCTAGGGCCGGCGGTCTTCTCTCTTTGGGGCATACCGATGTGTTTATCACCCAGGATCACCTGTAACCTTGCCTCTCCTTCGGTCCCACAGCACGTGTGCTGCTTTCCTGCTATACCTCTGATGTTTACCAGCGCCAACCTATCAGGGGCACGCTCTATTCAGCTTTACTTGCCACTCTGAGTGGCAGAGCAAAACATTAAATGGAATGCATGCCGGCATGTTCGCATGTACTGTGGGGGGTGAAGGAAAAGTGAGTTTATAGGTAAGCTCCAGCGAGGCATCATGCCCCAGGCAATTTTGTTCCTCTTTAAAGAGAAGTAAACACCGCCTATAAGTCTCTCGTTGGTGCATCTTGATTTGGGATACCCCGACGTGTGAAATTTCTGGGATCACCTTTCTGGCAATTCGGAGGCGATATTCTGATGCCGGTTGCAGGAATGCCAGCCTTTATTCAGCTTTTTATGCTGCTTATGCATGACGTTGAAGGCGCATTACAGCAAAGCCTGCACATGCAACATGGGATTGCCGGTGAGGTAAATATACCAGGTGTTCCCTGGAGGTTTTACACAAGGGGGTATTCCATTATGATATGAATGTGGACCAGGCTAATCCTGGTGAATATGCGGGGCACCGGGCTGGCTGGCCACAGTGCAGTAATGGTGGGTAGCTCTTCTTCATCTCGGGCTTGTTGTTACAGTATGCACAGTGACCACAATACGCCTGGGGGTGAGCAGAGCTCTAGTCATTTTATGACTTAGAGGAACTACAGTCAGAAATGAGAGTCCCTCTTTAATATGCACCAGTAGGGCAGCCAGAGTCGGCTGTACATCGCCACCACTAAAAAGAATCGGGCCTCTCGTATACTCGCCTCCTCCCAGTTGCTTGTCCCTACGTGACCACGTGCAGCCTATCGGCGCGGCCGAGAACATTACTGTGCATCCACTGGTCATGCAGATGTGGACGGCTGCCGTAGAAGGATTCTGGAAGAGGTGATTACCCGGGTGGCCCGGTTCTTTCTTTTGGCAGCAGATATTCACAGTGGTGCAGCCCAACCTCTTTAAGGTCCACTTTAATACCATTTCATGTAAACCTGTGCAAACAGCGCCAATATCCTATCTTATGATTGTCTGTGCTCCTCCAGTAAGTAATAATAAGGCACCCTGTAGCTTGCCTGTCGCCTAACGACGATATCCCTAAAGGTTGAGGCTTTGCATTCGGCTAGGGTCGAGGGACTCTTAAAGCGGAAGCAAAGTCTCTGTGTAATCCTGCGCTGTTCCCCCAGCATCTCATGTCCTTGGCGCAGCCATCTTCGAGAGAATGCACAGAGTGGCAGGTCTGTCACCCAATCCCCTGCAGCAGTGTGACTGTACTGCTCATTCATTTAACTCCCAACTTTCACTCAGGTCTACCTTCAAATAAGTTAAACAATAACATTTCATTCACTTATATGTTGATCAGGTTATTTTTTTTTTTTTGTGGTTAAAGGAGATCCTTTAAACATGTCTCTGTGGGTCCTTGGTCTGGTGTTGTACCTTTCCAGCGATGCTGTGGGTTTTGGCAGCATCCCCTGTATCTCTCTGGCCTATCTTAATGGCTGGTACCCGTACACACCTGTAGGGGAGTGACCAAAATGATGCTTGCCTCATTCATTCAGTGTTCTGTGCTGCTCATTAATACGCATGGCAAATCGGGACCCATCTGGTTCCACCTTCTAAAGAGCGCTTTTTTTAAACAAATTGTCTGCAGCTTTAGTCTAATTCTTATTGATACAGGGAAAAACTCTTGAACTGAACCCCTACCAATGTCACATCAACTTCTTTTGTGCCACTATTTCCGAGAATGGTCCACCAATCCCCTGCAGGATGATTGACCTAAATACAGATGCTAGTTTTGTGCACACATGGTTGGCACAGAAAAATACATTCCAAAACTATGGGTTGGCAGTAGGACCATGAAATATACATATATTATGTATTAGGTTTATAGAGGTTTTAAGGTGTCAGGTCAGTACACCTGCATCTATCCTCTATCTGGTAATTGGCACTCAGAGGTGCCAGTTTTTTTTGTTTGTTTTTTTTTTTATTTAAGTGACTGGTATCTTCACTGCATTTATGAGGCTTTGCTTTTGATATTACCCCCAGTGTTCCAGCCTTCTCTTTGCCCCCTTATCTCAGGAGCCTATAGCGTGGGAGGGAAGAAGACCAGGGGCAGGAGTCACAAATGTGGATGTGGTGGTCAGGGCAAATGCCCCGTTTGCATGATGCTTTAATTGAATGAGCAACACACGCAATCATATCCAACAAACAAATTTTGGGTGTCTGAACACAGTTGTTCAATCACAGATGATTTGTATGGTTGTTCGATGCTTGTGTGAGCCCACCATTAGGCCTTGACACTGTATTAGAGTATGACATTGGATCAGGAAAAACGTATCACCTTGGACAGACTTTCTCTTGCAGATCCCAAGTTGGAATGACCGCAAAGGTGCAAGGCTTACAGCAGCCACTCCTGGGGCATCTATCGCTACCCTGGCTCTGGGAAATCTCGGCTTTCGGGCCTGAAGGTGCAAGCCAAGACCAGGGTTCCATAAAACCCAGCTGGCTCAGCACTAGAATCTAAAAGATTCCTGGGATGGCTACTGGCCTTCCCTGGGGCATCCCCATCTGTATGAACCCCCCCCCCCCAGGGGCATTGCAGCACTAACCTCTTCCTGGTGCTCCCTCGCTTATATAAATCGGCAGTGTGGCCGCTCTCGCTCCCATTGCTCTGTTTACATTCTGTAAACAGAGCATGTTTGCTGAACAATTAATGTGCACGGCAAACTGCTCGGATTGGAAGAGAGCATGCACATAGGCCATTGGACCTGGAAGAGGTATGTTTGAAAGGGCTGCCTGGGGGGTTTCACTCAGTGCAGCATCTGGACTCGGGATACCCCGGGGACGTGGAACAAAACCTGGGAAAGTCAAGATCCCGGGTTTTGTTCCTCTTTAAATGTCCTCTTTTGCTCTAATTCTCATCAGTCACATGGCCGTCGCCCATCTCCTCCCTCTCAATCTCTTGTAGATGCTTTCCGTTACATTAAAAAAAAAAAAAAAGTTCCTCTATAAAGGTTGGTCATTCGTTCCTAACTTTTGGATTAAGGAGGGGGGCATGATCCTCCAACCCAGACATGAATTGCAGAGCTACAGGGGGGAAACCAAAATGGGGGCGGGGCAAGGGAAAAAGGCACGGGAAATTCAGTAGGGCTGGAGTAAAGAATTTCCATGTAACTGCTATACGTTACTGCTGACTATGCAGTTATCTCGAGTACATCTGACATGAACTTGGCTGCTGAGGTCATGCTTGTGGAACAGGGGCACTCGCTTGGCTGGGGGGTTGCCATATCAGATCCCTACTGCATGGCCAGCTTTAAGCATCAGACAATATTTTCAGACTCTTATCTTTATTGATGCCAAGGTCCACCAAAATAAATGCTCCTATTTAAGTAGGAAGATTATTAGAGCTATTTTTTTTCCAAGTGGCTCTGTTTATGGGTAGACTACTTCAGCTAGTTATCAAAAGAATATAGCGGCAACTGTTGCAAATTGCTCAAAATTGGTGATGGCTCAACCTACAAAGTGGCTTAAATGGAACTGTGGGTGCATCTTGATTAAATCAGAATATCCTTGCACAAGTCGCGTTGTTTCGTATATGAATTTGTCCACTTTGTAATTAATTTTGAATTTTCCCCTCCTACTCTAAATGCATTACAGGTGGGTAGATTTCTTCAGATTATTATTAAAAGATTATAGAGGCAGCCATTGCAAATTGTCCAAAATTGGTGATGGGTTAACTTAGAAAGTGGGCATCTTGATCAATTTAAATATCATAAAAATGTTTAACTATTTCAGTAATTCAGTCCAAATATGAAACTCATATATTCTATAAATTCTTTACATGCAGAATTATGTTTTATTCTTTGCATTTGGATGATTCTGGCTTATGGCGAGCGTAAATCCAAACTGGAATCTCAGAAAATAGATAGTGGAATATTGTCATACGCCCTCCGGCTATTAAACACCTGCAGTTTTCCTTGGTCTGATTCAATAGGATATACAATCATGGAGAGAACTGCTGACTTGACAGTTGCCCGGAAGTCACTGTCACCCTTCTTAAAGAAGCACTATTGCGAAAAATGGAGCAATAATAAAAATCCATATAAATGTGGTGGGAGGAGAGGTCACTTATACATCTGGTATTAACATATATCCAGCCAGGCTTTTTTTTTATTTGAATGGAAGTAAAAGGAAATCGGAGGTTACAGGCTCTGTCACCCCTGATACACTAAACCTGTCACCCCTGGATGTTCTTCCTACCAAGAGAAGAAAACCACAAGCTTTGAAGGTGTTTCAGTAAATCGGACCAACACCCATTATTACTTTAATGAGTGTTGGTCCCGCTTTCTACAGATAGCAAGAAGCTTGGGGGGGCCTCCAGGACTTGGCTCGTAATGAAAGTGAGTATTCTGCGTGATCTGTTCAGTTAGGTGCGAGGGGGCTCCAGCGTTCTGGATGCCCCCCTAGCTTCTTGCTATCTGCAGAGTGCAGGACCAACACTGTTAAAGTAATAACGGGTGTTGGTCCAGTTTAAGTTCGGGTGTATAAGTAACCCCTCCTCTCATGAGCCAATGTATTTCTATGGAATTTTTTTATTCCACAATTTCACGATAGTGCACCTTTAATGAGGCTAAGCCACAGGTTGATGCAGGGAGCATGTGGGAAGTGTGGTAGAAAAAAGGTGCACAAGCAACAGGGATAACCACATCTTTGAAAGTATTGTCAGGAAAAGGCTATTCAAGAATGTTTGGGGGGGGGGGGGGGTTCACAGGGAGTCTTGAGTCAGTGGTTTAAAACGGACCAAAACCCACATATTCTTAGTATACAGTACGTCCTGCTCCAAATCAAATCCTTACACTTGGGATATACTCTGCCAGATGGCGCTGGACTGCAGAGACTTTGAAAATAGGCTCCTCCGGCCCCTCAAATACCCAGGGACCTCCCACAAATCCCCAGAATTTCTCTGCAGTTTGGCTGCGAAGGACGAGAAATGGCTCTCTACTGGCAGGTGAGCGGCGCTATTAGCCTGCGGCCCTGTAGGACTATTCCCACCCATTCCACTAGTAATATGCCTCCCAGCCTTGGCTGCGCTGGTCGGGTGAAGGTAGGCAGCACCGCTGTTAGGTGCTTATGAGCGCTGCTCCACTGCAATCCCCCACCAAAGGGTAGGCGGTTCAGGCTTATGGTGAGCCTCTATGGGATGCCCCTCCCGCACTAGTGCCCCCTTGCCCCTGCCCATCGGTGGGCCCTGTTTAAGTGGCCGCTGTCCTCCCTCATCCTCCTTGTAGCCTTCGGGGGAAATGAGGGGGGGGGGTGTAAATGTGTATGCTATGCATTCTGTGTTTTACACTTTTTCCATTCTGTTTAGTCTTGTGTCAGCCCCGTGCTGACTTGCCTTTACTGTCTTTTTAAAATTGCCGCCACCGCGCGGCTGACTTGGTTCAGCACTTGGCGGCGGCATTACCCCAGGCGCTGGTGCGCCGTCATTGGCTGCTTGCACGTTCTGGCTTCGCACTCTTCGGGGGGTGGGGCCCGTCTATGGCACGCTCTGCGTCATCGCTGATACCGGCCCGCCCCTCGAGGTATACCGACGCCATCTTTAACCTGCTTGGTTGGCCCATGCGCGATGGACCCCTACCTACCGCGGTCCGTAAGTGCCCTCGTGGGCGACTTTATATTTTTCACTTCTGTTACTGTGTGTTTACAGGTCTTGTCTGCTATGTCTTTCAGGCGGGGCGAACCCTTTTGGCTTCTCCCGGCCCTGTATTAGTATATATCTTGTAGGCCTTGTAAAAATGATACTCCCACTTCCCTAGGGGGTTATTGGGGCATCCGGGGTTGCTATATAGCATTATTCCCTATCGGCGTATAGCGCCGCTATAATCACCATATGGAGGCATCCCAGGATAATGTGACCGGGGTCCCTTCGGGACAAGACCGGCTGTGTGTAGCGTGTGGGCAGCCTCATGCTGACGCTGACAAGGCGTGGGTCTGTGTAACCTGTGCTCAGCAGGTGCTTGCATTGCAATCTGGCCTGCCAGTGGCTGCACCTCGTTTCACTTCACCTACTCCCCCAAGCTTAAAGTGGACCAACACCCACGGGTGATCGGCCCGGGAATCTATAAGATTCCCGGGCCGATCACCCCCCACCCCGCGGGACATCCGAGATCGGGATGTCCCGCGGGGTGAAACCCCCCCCAAACACCCCAACTCACCTACCTTATCTTCGGCGGCGGCCGGCCGCCGCCGCCTCCCTCGCGCCCCTGTAGGCGTCGCGCGCGCCCGCGCCGGCCGTCTGCGAATGGCCGGCGCGGGCGCGCGCGCGCGTCAAAAGTGACGCGAGGGAGGCGGCGGCGGCGGCGGCCGCCGCTTAGACGTTCCTTGTACGTTGGCGCTGGGAGCGGGGAGAGGTGAGTTATTCGGGGGGTTAGGGGGGGTTTCACACAGCGGGGCACCCCGATCGGGGGTGCCCCACCGAAGTGGACCAAGACCCAGGATAGTCAAAATCCTGGGTGTTGGTCCACTTTAAATCTCACTCCTACTGAGTTGCATACTAGTGGGGATTATCAGCCTGATGTGTCTTCTAGACTGGCTAGTGTTGAGCAGTTGATTGCGAAGTCCTTAGCGCGTAAGGCCCCTGCTAAGAAGCAGCACTTGACGCCTAATGTCACTGTTTTCTCTATGGGAACTGAGGAGTTTTGGAATCTTTGTGGCTATACCCTGTCTAATGAAGGGGAGCTCTTTTCTGATTCAGGCTCATCTGATGAGAGACCAAGGGGTCATGACGATTCTGGCTCTGACCCCTGGGCCCCGGATGACACTGACAGATTATTGACCCAGATTTTTGAGGTTCTGGCCATCTCTCTCCCTGTTGCGGCTCCCAGGCAAAGAGGGGAGCTTTTCCATACGGCAAAATCATGTTTGGAATTTCCCGAGCAGGCACATTACCATAACCTTGTGCTCAAGGAATGGGAGCGCCCCAGTAAACTTCCCGGGGTTCCAAAAAGTTGGGATAGGAAGTATCCTTTCCTGCTGAGGTGGTTAAATGATGGTCATCCCCCCCGAGGTGGATGCCTCTATCCTATCTAACACCTCTGTCATGCATTCCCCTGACTCCACGACCCTGCGGGATGCGGAGGAATGGCACATTGACCAGCTGGCATCCCACGCCTTTGCATGTGCGGGGACAGCGCTGCGCCCGGTCTGTGCCTCTGCCATTACTGCTGTGGCCACTAGAACCCTTATCAGAAATATGCTTGATAGTGCCCCTGATGATTTGCCTTGTGAGGTGTTTAATGCACTATCTTGTTGTGATGTTTTTGTGACTTATGTCCTCTCAGCATTGGATGACACCATCAGAATGTGTGGCAGAACTTCTCCCCTCGTGGTGGCTATACGCCGCTCGGTTTGGCTGCGCCAGTGGGCTGCTGACAACGCTGCCAGGAAGGCCCTCACTGGGTTCCCCTTTAAAGGACTGCGCCTGTTTGGGGACCGCCTGGACCTGTTTGCTAAGGGAAGCAGGTTACCCCAGCGCAGGCTGCAATCTCGGCCCTTTCGGGGTCAGGGTTCCTTCTCCTCCCCTTACCGTGGTGCCAGACAGGGAAGGGGGGTTTCTTTTCCTGGGGCCCGGGGAGATTTCTGGGGTAGGGGCAGAAGACGTGGACGTCCTGGCTCCTCCTGGGGTCCCAAAGCAAAATCCTCTCCCAAGCCCCCTCAGGCATGATGGGGCGCCCTCACCCATCCGGGTGGGCGGACGGCTGCAGCACTTCGCTCACGTCTGGAGGCTTCATGTCTTAGACCGCTGGATTCAGGAGGTAGTGTCCTCCGGTTACAAGTTGGAGTTTGCTGCCTGTCCCCCTCCAAGATTCATCAGATCCCGGATTCCTCAGGACCCTGTGTCAGCTCAGGAGCTAGTACAAGCAGTGCAAGGCCTCTTGGAGCTGGGGGGTCATCTACCAGGTCCCTTTAAGAGAAAAAGGCAAGGGCTTTTATTCCAACCTATTCACAGTACCCAAAAAAGATGGTTCTGTCAGGCCCATCCTGGACTTGAAGATCCTCAACAAGTTTGTCAGAGGCAGGCGCTTTCACATGGAAACTCTGTTCCTGTGTTCCCAGGTCATCAAAGGTTCCTCAGGTTCGCTCCGATGGATCAACACTACCAGTTTGTGGCCTTCCCCTTTTGGCCTCACTTCAGCTCCCAGGGTGTTCACCAAGGTGCTGGCTGGCGTGATGTCTCTGCTCAGATGTCAGGGCGTACGCGTACGCGTGCTTCCCTATCTGGCCGACATTCTCATCACTTCCCAGTCTCTACATCAGGCAGAGTTGGATACTCAGCTGGTGGTGTCCACTCTGGAGTCATTTGGATGGGTGATCAACCACCCCAAGTCCACTCTTCCCTTCCTTGGTAACTCCATTCCTAGGAATGAATCTGGATACAGTTCAGGCAAGGATCTTCCTTCCTCAACAGAAGGTGGACAGTCTGATTGCACAGGCTCAGTCCCTCCTAGCTTGTCCTCATCCCTCCATCAGGCAGGGGATGCAGCTGGTGGGCCTGATGGTGGCATGCTTCGAAGCGGTCCCTTATGCTCAGTTCCACTTGAGGCCTCTGCAACTTCACCTATTGTCAGTATGGGACAAGGACCCAGCGTCCCTGGACAGGGTCTGTGTGCTCTCCCCCCTGGTCAGGAGGTCCCTCTCGTGGTGGATGGACTCAAGGAACCTGTTGGGGGGCAGATCCTTTCTTGCCCCTTCCTGGGAGACGGTCACCACGGATGTCAGGTTGGAGGGCGCTCGGACAACCAGACAGCAGTTGCCTACATCAATCATCAGGGAGGGACCCGGAGCAAGGGGGCCCTCCAGGAAGCGTCTCTGATCCTGACTTGGGCGGAGGCCAATGTCCCCTGCATATCAGCTGTGTACATCCCGGGGGTGGAAAATCGCCTGGTGGACTCTGAGCAGGGGGACCTCTCGCCAGGGAGAATGGTCCCTATGCAACAGGGTGTTTCAATCTCTGTGTCACCGTTGGGGCCAACCAGATGTGGATCTGTTTGCGTCCTGCCACAATCACAAGCTCCCAGCTTTTGTCTCCCTGTCCCAGGATCCTCTGGCCTTGACCTCGGATGCGCTATCAATGTCATGGCAGGACTTTCAGTTCCTGTATGCCTTCCCTCCAATCCCCCTGCTGGGCAGGGTTCTGCGCAAGATTGTTCTGGAAGGGGTGCCAGCAATTCTGGTGGCCCCCAGGTGGCCAAGAAGAGTGTGGTTCGCAGACGTGGTGCAGCTGGCAGTAGATCAGTACGCTCTGCCCTTGGTGCCAGATCTGCTCACTCAGGGCTCGCTACGCCATCCCAATTTACAAACTCTGGGTTTAACTGCTTGGCTGTTGAAACCTCCATCTTGATGGAGAAGGGGCTGTCTTCCTCGGTTGTGGATACTTTGATTAAAGCTAGGAAGAAGTCTTCCTCTTCCATTTATTACAGGGTTTGGCGTGCCTACATTGACTGGTGTGAGTCTAAGTCTCTTCCCTGTCGTGTGTTCTCTATTCCCAGGATTCTGTAGTTCCTGCAGCATAGGTTGGAGATGGGACTCCAGCTCAGTACTCTGAAGGGTCAGTTTTCTGCCCTGGCTGTTTTCTTCCAGAAGTCCTTTGCTCAGCACCCTCTGATCAGGACTTTTTTCCAGGGGGTCATTCATGTGCACCCCCCACGTAAGCCTATGGTGCCTGTTTGGGATCTGAAGTTGGTTCTGTCAGCCTTGCAGGGTGCTCCCTTTGAACCTGTGCAGGATGCTGCCTTGGCCATTCTTATGCTCAAGGTTGTATTTCTGGTGGCTATCACCTCTGTCAGGCGTGTGTCTGAGTTGGCGGCGCTTTCCATTCAGCCCCCTACTATGAGAGGCACCAGGACAAGGTGGTGTTTCGTTTCAAACCTGACTTTCTGCCTAAGGTAGTGTCTGCCTTTCATTTGAATCAGGATATTGTTCTTCCTTCTTTGTGCCCTAATCCTAGCAATGCTAAGAAGAGGGTTTTGCATTCTTTGGATGTGGTTAGGTGTCTGAAGTACTATCTGGTGGCTACTGCACCTTTCAGGAAAACTGATGCTCTTTTTGTGGTCCCTTCTGGTCCTAGGAAATGTTTGGCTCCTGCCAAGTCTACTATCAGCAAGTGGATTCGTCAGGCTGTGATTCAGACCTATTCTGCTAAGGGGAAGAATCCTCCCTTCCGCCTTACTGCTCATTCCACTCGTGCTATTGGTGCCTCTTGGGCTTTTCAGCATCAGGCTTCTGTTGAACAAGTTTGCAAGGCCGCTACTTGGTCTTCTGTTCATACCTTTTCAAAGTTTTACAAGGTTGATGTTAGGGCCTCAGCTGATTCTGCTTTTGGCCGAAAGGTTCTGCAGGCGGCAATGGTTTAAACTGTCTGCTGCTGATTTTTCTTGGGGATCCCACCCTACTTTATGGACACTGCTATTGGATGTCCCAAGTGTAAGTATTAGATTTGGAGCAGGACGTACTGTATACTAAGAATAATACAATTCTGTGATTACTCACCTGTAGAATTGGTATTATGAGTATACAGTACGTCCTGCTCCAACCCACCCTTGGTTTGCATTATCTTGGATCCCCTGTATGGTGATTATCATTGTTATAGTTGATAGTTTGGATTGTTTAATTCTCCCGGCTTCTCATTAACTGCTTTTCAATGCTGGGGATTTGTGGGAGGTCCCTGAGTATTTGAGGGGCCGGGAGGAGCCTATTTTCGATGTCTCTGCAGTCCAGCGCCGTCTGGCGGAGTATATCCCAAGTGTAAGTATAAGATTTGGAGCAGGACGTACTGTATACTCATAATACCAATTCTACAGGTGAGTAATCACAGAATTGTATTTTTCAATTGGCATCCCCTGAATTGCTACCTCCATGAAGTGTACATTTTGCCAATTTTCACTGCCCCTACTTTACTCTAATCACAGATAAAAGCATCTGTTTTAGCTGTAAAGCTCCGCCTCCTCCATTCATTGCCATTGTTGTGTATGGCAATAATGTCATTGCCACACCATTGCAATGACTGATTGGCTGCCGTCTTACAGAGAAAAAAAAACAGTGTTCCAGGACGATTCAAAAAGTGAAAATATCCATTTCTAGTTCTACACCCCAAGAGAGAAGTATTGGCAGGGGCTTTGGCCAAATGTATCTCACAAGTTCAGTGGGTTTTGGTCTGCTTTAAGAGGCACCACACACAGGCGTATCCAGGTTATGGGCTACAACTGTCACATTCCTTGTGTTATGCCACTCCTCACCCAGAGACCACATCATAAGCATCTTACCAGTGTTAAAACAGACCAAAACCCACATTTTTTTAATAGCTTTCACTGAATTGCTTCCCCCCATGAGGAGTACTTTTTGGCAATTTTCACTGCTCCTGCTTTACTCTGCTTCCCGGAAATGCCGCTTGTTTTCGCTGTAAAGCCTTGTCTCCACCATTTTGGCAATTATGTCATTGCCACACCTATGCAATCTTACCGAGAGGCACAGCAAAATAAATGCTGTTTCAGGACAATTCTGTAACCAAAAATATCCATTCTAAGTCTGAACTTTAAGAAGGGAGTATTGGTAGGAGATTTGGCCAAATTTATTTCACAAGCTTGGTGGGTTTAGGGCTGCTTTAAGGAGGCAAAGGACCATGCTCAGTGCTCTAAAATGCAAATGTTGTTCCTGTAGGCGGATTTTGAATAAGCTGCCTCCAGTCAGCAAGACTAAGAAGAACATCCCCCCCTCTCCGAAACGTGTCACCAGGACTGCTTTTTAAATGAACTAATTTAAGCCTCAGACTGTTGGGCCACGCTGGACCTTTGCACAGCTGAGGCATTGGGCCCGATGGTGTCTTCTGCTTCTAGGCAACATGGATGCTGAGGCCACTGTAACAGGGAGCGGTAACAGGAAGCAATGGTTTCCAGGCAATGCCACAGCACCAGGTGAGAGAGAGCTGCCATCAAATTGGTGCTCTCAGCAAGAAGGTGAATTGGCCCATTTATGATTCTTGAAGCACAACCTCTTTTCTGAATGCACTTAGTTGCAAATTGTATGGTTTAAGTAACCTATTTTATATAAAGCGGACCAAATCCCACATTTTCAACTAGCATCCCCTTTATTGCTCTCCCCATGAAGAGCACCTTTTGCCAATTTTTTAATGCTCTCGCGTCACTCTAATCCCAAATAATGGCCCTTGTTTTAGCTTTAAAGCTCCACCTCCTCCATTCATTGCCACTGGTGTGTGTGGCAATTATGTCCTTGCCACACCAATGTAATGACTGATCACCTGCCATCTTACTGAGAAGGACAGCAAAAAAAATCAGTGTTCCAGGACAATTCAAAAATAAAAATATCCATTTCTAGTTCTACACCCTAAGAAGGGAATATTGGCAGGGGCTATGGCCAAATGTATTTCACAAGTTTGGTGGATTTTGGTCTTTAACAGCCTATGTCCATGAACATGGTGCCTTTGCTTGGATAGTCCAGGTATGCGATGTGTATGTGATCCAAGTCTTTGCTGTTACCTCAGTTCTAAATGGATCAGCTAAATCAGTGGGCAACACCTTTCTACCTGATAATTCGACTTTACAATGAGCCCCATTGGGGGGGGGTCAAATGCTCTTATTTCTGGTTGCCTCATATCTCCCTGTTACTTTACCACAATAGCGTTTTTTGAAAACAAGTTTGTATCTACCTATGAAATAAGAAGTTATCAAATAGTCTCAACTAGTTGGCGTGGCCTAGACTGCTTTTTCCTGCCTTTTTGTAAAGAGACCTGTTCCTGTTCTGTATCACAACATTAGGTCTATTACTGTGATGCTTGTGTGGTATTTGTCTGGCTCTGTGTATATCAACTGTAAATATCATCCACTGGCACACCAAGATTTTCTTTCAAGGGATTGCTCCTCAATGTTCATTGTGAATCTACAATGTTTTGAGGACACCCTAATGCATAGTTCCTGGTGGCCTTGAAACGTAGATTACATTTTACGTTTACATTACATTTTGTTATGCTGGAACAAGGAATGGTGAGTATGTAAAATGATCTGGGGCCCTTTTTAGCTTTATCGGGATGCCCCCTAGGGAACATACCTTTTCAGTCTTTTTAGATTTTTGGTTTGATTACACAGTAAATTGAGTTGTACTATGGTTTGTAATACTAGACAGGTCCACTTTACCCAAGTTATTCTAGTTTCCCTGAAAATGTCTAGTGCTGAAATATTTGCTGTCATCTCTCACATGGCAGATGTCATATGATGGTCTTGTTGCCTCAGGGCGTGTTTTAAAATTCAGATTTGGTTCATTAAAGTTGTTTGACATCACAATCTGGTATGTTTATAGTATCTATTTTAATAAATTCAGACAATATACCTATGTTTTCTTCAGGTGTCATGGATGAACTCCAAAGCTTGGACCCAAGACGGCACGAGTTGCTGGAGGCCAGGTTCACCGGGGGAGTCGGTGGCAGCACTGGAAGCACCGGGAGTTGTAGTGTTGGAGCCAAAGTGAGTGAAAGAAATACTCTGAATTCTATTGCTTTGCTGGGAGATCTTGTCCTTGATGCTTTAAAGTAAAAATTGCCATGTTTTGAATGACAATGGTCTACATGTTTTTTTGCATAAGCAGCCATTTGCACGTATACTTTACAGGAGTTGCTGCTTTCATGTGAGTTGTGTGGTAAATCCTAGTGGCTGATTCCACAAGCTCAGGCTTCTTTTTTCACTTCTAAAAGGAAGGTTAGTGTGTGGTGTAATTCATAGAAACAGGAACAGCCCAGGCAATGGTAATATTAAGGCTGCAGGGAGCTCACCTGATGCCTGTCCCATGTGCCTCTTCTCCTTTTCCTGCAGCACACTGTAGATGCCATAGTAGGTCTCCCTAAGTTTGCCTCCTCCATGACCACCTCCATATGTGGCCACACAGCCACCCTTGTCCCCCAGCACTCCGGCAAGCCAAAGTGGTCGCACACGATCGTGCTAGGATGTGGTATTGAAAAAATGGAAAGAAAATTAGGGGGAACTTTGGAGACTTGCCACAGCATCTACATTGTGCTGAAGGAATTGGATACACATTACTGTAATTGCCTGGACTGCTCCTTTAAAATTGAATGTTTATTGGAATAGCTTAAAATGGGTAAACACTATACGACCTGTAGATGGGACCCTGGTGCTATTTATCAATTATTGTAATGAAAAGTGATTAGGTTACCTTAAGACAGTAAGGCAGTAATCCACTTCTGAAGCTTACCCCTTCCCCACCCCCACTAAGCCCTATTTAGACAGTATTATAAAATAAAAAATCTGACCGCTATAATCCTCCACTGATCACACACAGATCACTGTATGCTCCACTTAAATGGACATTCCAAGCAAAGGGTTGTTTGCTTTCTCCCCCCTCATTCTGGCTTTCAGGGGCTGCCTCCTCCATCTACGCTTCATTCAGCCTGCTTTATTTCTTAGTAACTCCAAGTGAGCGCTCACCTTGCTACAGGGCCTCCTCAGCAGCTTATCCATTCATGTTTGAATGTGAGGGTCCCTTCAGAAGTCAATTCATTTTGGGGACCCTGAGAAATGAGTCTGCTGAATGTAGCATATTATGTAGAGTTTATCAGGAAATACAAAGTGCTGATGAATGGAAGGTGCAGCCCCTGCTTTAGAGGGTTCGGGGGGTTAAAAAATGTTTTAGGCTCTCTTTACTTCTTATTTTTTTTAATACTCCGTTCGTTCTATATATGTATTAAACGAAATGGGCTATACGCAAAGCTTAAAAAAAAATAAATAAAAAAAAAAAAATATATATATATATCTCCTCACAATGTATGTGTGCAAAACCTTTTGTAAAAAACTACATAATGTAGAAAAAAAACCCTAATAAGTAGTTGTAAGTTATGTGTTTTATAACCACATACTAATAATCCCCTTAGTACAATATATTACCAATACCTACATCAGTAGACGCACAGGTACTCAAAAGTGTAATTGTCACTGCCAGAAACGCAATGATTCAGGTGCTTGTGGCATGCCATCCTAGCGCAGTGCTGCTGGTGTGAGGTAAAAGCTTGTAGTTGTCTTAAAGCGTATCAGAACCCACCCGGTTGGCCTTGGAATCTGAATTGGCATGTCCCGCTGTGTGAAAACCCCTGGGGCCCACGTAAACACTCACCTTTCCCCACTCCCAACAGCGCATGCTCCGGCTCTCATCCAATGAGAGCCATCGACTGTGACTACTAAAAGCGTACCAAAACCCACATTTTTAACTAGCATCTCCTGAATTGCTTCCCCCCCCCCCCATGAAGAGTACCTTTTTGCCAATTTTTAGTGCTCCTGCTTCACTCTTATCCCAGATAATTGCCATTGTTTTAGCTATAAAGCTCCGCCTCCTTCATTCATTGCCATTGTTGTGTGTGGCAATGATGTCATCGCCACACCTATGCAATGACTGATCGCCTGCCATATCAAGAGAGGGACAGCAAAAAAAAAGTGTTCCAGGACAATTCGAAAAACGAAATATTCATTTCTAGGTCTACACCCTAAGAAGGGAATATCGTCAGGGGCTATGGCCAAATGTATTTCACAAGTTCGGTGGGTTTTGGTCCGCTTTCGGCAAATGGCTTTTATCGTTGTCAATGGGGAACGCATGATGCCACATTAAGACAATTAATTTTACAGTTTCCATCATGTCTAGTTGGTTATCTTTGACGTGTTCTAGCTGCAAATCTTTATCACCCAGGTGGGTGAGAAAGCTTATTAAGGCAGTCTTAGGTCACTCTCTAGCTTAGTGACTGGGCGATCAAACATCCAACAGATTATTCTCCCATATTCTTTAGCTCATAGAGCTCTTTGTCCTATTTTGTTCACCCTAGACACTGCTCCACTCTGGACTCCTCATTTCATGTGTTGTGGATTGCTTTGGGGGCAATAGACCTTAATCAGCTCAGCCTACTCAACCCAAACCAGTCCCCTAAACTCCGCCCTTCATGCAACATTGCTGTTGAAGGTAGGCTTTTCCCAGGAGGGACATTTCTATTAAGGAAGCTACCTACAAGGTAACTCCTCCAGCAGTGCCCCCTGGGGGTTTTGCAGGTTATTTTTCTCATTCTTTGAACATGCCCAATAATGTATGAAGGGAGACAACCTGTAAGACTAGCACCACATCCATCCCTCCCTGGAGTGATCAGATTCTGTTTTGGCTTTGCATTCCTAACAAGTTACTTAAATTGCATTTTTTGTGCGTGCCATTTAACCAGACCAACAGCCTTGCAAAGTTGGAAAAAGAAACTCCCATCTGCATGCATGATACTGAATAATTTTCTACACTCTCGTTTGCTCCTGCATCCACTCAAAGCTCAAATGCCACCTCACAGAGTTCTGTTTGGTAGTGGCCATTTTGAAGCTTCTTTTCCCAGCATCCCAGCTGTGCATGGATTCAATTGACATAACCCCCGCTGTGCACAGTGGCAGGAAACCCAGCAGCACTTGAAACAGCCTCTTTGCAGGTGGCCTGCAGCTCCATGGAACTCTATTTTGTTTATATGAGCACTGTATCTTGTAAGGGGGTAGGTGTGGAGTTCTGTAGTAGCCTCCCTGGAACAGGGTAGATCCTATTTATAGGTTCAGGAGGTACATTCTTTATACTGTATATTTAGTTGTACCAAAGATTCTGGCATGTTAGTTGAGCTGCTCCAAAGCTTTTTTAGAGATGGCTACAGCTCTAGGGTGTTCATTAGGTTACTCTATGATGGCCATAGTTGTCCTGTGCAAGAGGGACAGAGGTATATTCCGGTTATTGCACAGTTTGTTGGTGTTAATAACGGAGTATCTGGATTCTTTTTGAGGTTGAACTTTTCTGGAGACTGCTCCCCTAGCGACAAGATCCTTGTCTATTCCAAGTTGAGGAGGATTTTCTCTTTAGGTTAATAGGAATTTTTCAAATGTTCTACAAAGGGGCTACTGCATTGGTAACACTTTCCATATTTGGGATCTGCTTGTTAGTCATCCTAGGAAATTGGTCACGTTGCTAATGTTGCAAGATGAGGCTTTTTCAGCTTGCTTATCATAATCAACATGGTCATTCTATGCTGGCTGTCCTCTTTGTGGCTGGGAAAGCTGTTCAAACTACTCGATGGTATAGGGAAGGTAAATGACATGTCTGCTGAATCTTCTTCAGTTAAGTTGTTTTTTTTTTTTTTTTTAGACCCTCAGTCTTGTTTAAGATGGCATAAATTGCTGTTCATTTGTGGTAAACCATGTTTTACTGCTGTACAGGACGAGGTCCTGCTTGGAAGCTGCTGGAGTGAAGCTTCCTTTACACAAAATAGTGATTTATTTGTATTATCCTGACAAATATACTTGACAGAGTACATAGAGCTCAATTGCTGTTTACTAAAGAAGTTCACAAGTCTCTCCTATCAAACTGATCAAATTTCCTTCATTTGAATTCTGCTTCTTCACCTTAACGTTATTGGCTGCAAGCTGCCTCAGCTGTTTCACCCAAGCTTTCTGTTGGTAATTGAGGATATCGTAGAAGTGTACAGCTTTAATAATTTAGATGGTGCAAATGCAGACTTAAACTGTGTTCAGAAGAACACAAAAACAGAAGAACGTATTTTAGTGAATCCAACATATGAGTCTGCAGTTAGAATTCTGAAGAAATATCCCATTTTCAGAGAGATGCTAAATGAAACTGTAATTTGAAATACTGCTACTGCAGGCGTCCAGTTTACAAGGTCTTGTTGAGTTTTCTTGTTTCATCATTACATAACACTTTGATTATGAAAACCTTGGTCAGCCAGTCGTAACCTCATCTATGGCTTAATGCACCATGGCAGAAACCTGTTCGGTTTATAGGACTCCTGCCTTCACCAATGGCCTGATGTAGCTTGCAACCAATTGATGATACATGAACCCAAGGGGTTCCTGTTGACTTGGCCTGCCTGGCCAGTGCCTGATTGCCTAGACTGATTCTGTTACTGGCCACCTGACCTAATTCTTTGGATACTACAAACATTCTGGCCTTGACCGGAGTTTGCTGTGAGTGGACTGTGTTCTTTGCTTCTTCTTTGTTGAGACCCTTAGAGGAATGATTGCTCACCCAGTGATCCTTGACCATTCTCTTGCCACCCAAGCTTTTGCACTGGGTGTCCTTTGGTCTTGGCTGCCTTCCATTTCATTTTCAAGTGGCGTTAGATTGGTCCCGACTACTCTAGACGAGAAGAGTATATAAGGTCCCATGTTGGGCTTTTGGCCAAATCTGTCCTGTTTTACAGTAAAGTAACTAAATGTGATGGGGCCCTGCCGTGGCAGTAACTATTTACTGTAATTTTATTTCATTTGATATAACTAGACAACTAAAGACTGAAACGTCAAAGAGCGCGTGTTTTTCCTGTACAGGATGCCATGAGAGCACAAATCTAAAAAATAAGGTGGAGGTCCTACTATGATAGGGGCCCCCTGACCTTATAGGCCCCAGTGCGGTTGCTACCCCTGTAGTTCCGCCCATGGATAAAACTAAAGCTCTCTTGGCTTTGTGTGATCAGGTGTATAGGTTATCACAGTAGCCACCTTCCATTCCCCAGGCCCTGCAGGGAGGGCACTGTCCCTAGACTTTTGTTGGTGCCTTTTGTAAATTATTTCTGACCTCATGAGGACTCAGAATTTGAGACCTTATTTACCCCTTCTTGTCTGGTTACCAGAAATGAAAATGCTTCTTCTTTTTATAACTAAGCAATCCGTTTTCGAATTACGTTGACCAACAATCTGCATGGCAGATTCCCAAAACCACATGATGGATAGACTAAAAGAGAACCTAGGAAGCTGTAGAACATATTGATGCTTCCTCGATCTACTGCTACATTCTAGGTTTTGCTGATGTTGTAATGCAAAAAAATTGAGGAATCTTCTTTTTATCCAACCAGATCGTTCTTGTGTTTTTTTTTTAGCCATTTTGACACATTCACCTGCCAGTAATTTTGTAGCCAATATGACTAAAACACAAATACAACCAATTCATGCCAATAAGCAGGCACACAATTTCAGTCAAAATGTATAAAAGGTCCTCTAAAATCGCTACCCCCAGGGCTTCCCAAGGGAGCCCTAAATTACTAAATCTAACTCGGGGGCTACTGTTTGCCTGAACCCATTGCAGGCCTTTGGGGTGTGCAGTTGCACAAGGCGCCATCCCAACATCTCTATGCGCTAGGAGCTCTCAACAAGACCAGCAGGCCTTGCGTTTTCCAAAATATATATATATATATATATATATATATTACTCCGCCAGATGGCGCTGGACTGCAGAGACTGTGAAATTGGCTCCTCCTGGCCCCTCAAATACCCGGGACCTCCCACAAATCCCCAGAATTTCTCTGCAGTCTGGACTGCGAAGGACGAGAAGATGGCTCTCTCTTCTCGCAGGTGAGCGGGGCTATTAGCCTGCAGCCCTGTAGGACTATTCCCACCCGTTCCATTTTTAATGTGCCTCCCATCCTTGGCTGCGCTGGTCCGGGTGATGGTAGGCAGCACCGCTGTCAGGTGCTTATGAGCGCTGCTCCACCGCAATCCCCCACCAAAGGGTAGGTGGTATAGGCATATGGTGAGCCTCTGTGGGATGCCCCTCCCACCCTATTGCCCCTTGCTCCTGTCTTCGGTGGGCCCTATTTTAAGTGGCCGCTGCCCTCCCTCGCTCTCCCTTGTAGCTCTCAGGGGGGGGGGGGTGTATATGCCTTGGTGCTTCACTGTATTATGTGCTTCTGGTTGGTGTCAGTCTCCGTGCTGACTTGGTTGCACTGGTTGCGTTTTTGAATATGCCGCTGCCACCACGCGCGCTTCCACTGTGTTCCGCGGTTGGCGGCGGCATTACCTCAGGCGCTATTGCGCTGTTATTGGCTGCTCGTCGCGTGTGCTGATTCCCGCTCGGTCCGCCCCTCGAGGTATACCCGGCGCCATTTTTTCTCTGATTTCGGTTGCTGCGTGGCTGGCATCTACCTACCGCGGTCCGTGAGTGCCCTCGCGGGCGGCTTTATTTGCCTTATGTCATTATACATGTCACTTATGGTTCTCTTCGCTTATGTCTTTCAGACGGGTCAAACTCTATTGGTTTCTCCCAGCCCTACTCCCTCTATTTAGTTATTAAACTTGTGAGGCCTAGTGTGTAAATTACTCCCACTTCCCTAGCGGGCTATTGGGGCATCCCGGGTTGCTTTCATCCCTATCGGCCTATTGTGCTGCTATAATCACCATATAGAGGCGTCTCAGGATAATGTGCTCGGGGTTCCTTCGGGACAAGCCCGGCTGTGTGTAGCTTGTGGGGTGTCCCCTACTAGCACTGACAATGTGCGGGTCTGTATACCTTGTGCCCAACAGGTGCTTGCGCTGCAGCCTGGTTTACCAGTAGCTGGGCCTGCACCTCGTATGGCTTCATCTTCTCCCCCAAGCTTAAATTTGACTCCCATTGAGTTGCATACCAGTGGGGATTCTCAGCCTGATGTGTCTTCCAGACTGGCTAGTGTTGAGAAGTTGCTTGCAAATACCTTGGCGCCGCATAAGAAGCGGCACTTGGCGCCTGATGTCACTCTTTTCTCTATGGAGGCTGATGAGTTCTTGGAACTGTCTGGTTATACCCCTTTGGAAGAAGGGGAGTTATTCTCTGACTCGGAGTCGTCTGATGAGAGGCCCATGGGTCATGATGATTCTGGCTCTGACCCTTGGGCCCCAGATGATACTGATAGGCTGTTGGCTCAGATTTTTGAGGTACTGTCTATCTCTCCCCCGGTTGCGGCCCCCAGGCAGCAGGGGGAATTGTTTCATACTTCTAAGCCACGTTTATATTTTCCTGAGCAAGTCCATTTTAATAATCTCATGCTCAAGGAATGGGAGCTTCCCAGCAGGCATCCCGGAGTCCATAAGAGTTGGGATAAGAGGTATCCCTTTCCTGCTGATGTGGTGAAGCGTTGGTCATCCCCTCCAGAGGTGGATGCCCCGGTCCTAGGGTTATTGAACACCTCTTGCATGCATTCCCCTGACTCTACTACGCTGCGAGATGGTGAGGACCGGCGTATTGAACAGCTGGCGTCTCATGCCTTTGCCTGTGTGGGGACGGCGCTGCGCCCGGTCTGTGCCTCTGCCATTACGGCTTTGGCTATTAGACCCTGCTTAGAAGTGTCCTAGATGGTGCTCCTGATGATGTGTCTAGTGAGAAGTTTAATGCGTTCTCGTTGTGAGGTTTTTGTGACTTATTTCCTCTCTGCCTTGGATGATACCATTAGGATGTGTGGCAGAACCTCTGCCATTGTGGTGGCTATACGTCGCTCGGTTTGGCTGCGCCAGTGGGCTGCTGACAACGCTGCCAAGAAAGCTCCCACTGGTTTTCCCTTCAAAGCACTACGTCTGTTTGGGGACCGCCTGGACCTTTTTGCTAAGGGAGGCAGGTTACCCCAGCGCAGGCGGCAGTCTCGACCCTTTCGGGGACAGGGCTCCTTTTCTTCCCCCTACCGTGGATCCAGACAGGGGAGGGGGGTCTCCCTTACCGGGGCCCGAGGAGATTTCTGGGGTAGGGGCAGAGGATGTGGACGCCCTGGCTCATCCTGGGGCTCCAAGCCTAGGTCTTCTCCCAAGCCCCCTTAGGCATGAAGGGGCGCCCTCACCCATCCGGGTGGGGGGACGGCTTCAGCATTTTGCTCACGTCTGGAGGCTTCATGTCTCAGACCGGTGGATTCGGGAGGTAGTGTCCTCCGCTTACAAGATGGAGTTAGCAGCCTGGCCACCCCCAAGATTCATCAGATCCCGGATCTCTCAGGACCCTATGTCAGCTCAGGCTCTAGTTCTCCTGCGTCCCTGGACCAGGTCCTTGTGCTGTCCCCCCTAGTCAGGCGGTCCCTCTTGTGGTGGCTGGACTCCAGGAACCTGTTGGTGAGCAGATCCTTTCTGGCCCCCTGCTGGGAGATGGTCACCACGGATGCCAGTCTGACAGGTTGGAGGGGCTTCGGGAAGTCCCTGCAGTTCCAAGGGCGGTGGGGCCCTCAGGAGCCCCACACACCTATCAACATTCTGGAACTGAGGGCGATCAGGTTGGTTCTGGCTCACTTGACCCAACACCTTCGGGGCTGGCCTGTTCAGGTTCGCTCGGACAACCAGACGGCGGTTGCCTACCTCAATCATCAGGGAGGGACCCGGAGCAAGGGGGCCCTCAAGGAAGTGTCTCTGATCCGGGCTTGGGCGGAGGACAATGTTCCCTGCATATCAGCTGTGTACATTACGGGGATGGAGAATCTGCTGACAGACTCTCTGAGCAGGGGAACCTCTTGCCTGTGAGAATGGTCCCTCTGCGACAGGGTGTTTCAATCTCTGTGTCACCGTTGGGGTCCACCAGATGTGGATCTGTTTGCGTCCCGTCACAATCACAAGCTCCCGGCCTTTGTCTCCCTGTCCCAGGATCCTCTGGCCTTGTCCACGGATGCCCTAGCAATGTCATGGCAGGACTTTCAGCTCCTGTATGTCTTTCCTCCTTTCCCCCTGTTGGGCAGGGTTCTGCGCAAGATAGCTCAGGAGGGGGTGCCAGCAATCCTGGTGGCCCCCAGGTAGCCAAGAAGAGTGTGGTTCGCAGACGTGGTGCAGCTGGCAGTAGATCAGTACGCTCTGCCCAGGTGCCAGACCTGCTCACTCATTTACGCCATCCCAATTTCCAAATTCTGTCTTTGACGGCCTGGCTGCTGAAACCTCCATCTTGATGGAGAAGGGGCTGTCTGCCTCTGTTGTTGATACCATGATACAGGCTAGAAAGAAGTCTTCTTCTTCCATTTACTATAGGGTTTGGCGTGCCTACATTGACTGGTGTGAGTCTAGGTCTCTTCCCTGTCCTGTGTTCTCTATTTCCAGGATCCTGTAGTTCCTGCAGCATGGGTTGGAGCTGGGGCTCCAACTCAGTACACTGAAAGGTCATGTCTCTGCCCTGACTGTTTTCTTCCAGAGGTCCTTTGCCCAGCATTCTCTGATCAGGACTTTTTTCCATGGGGTTACTCATGTGCGTCCCCCACGTAAGCCTATGTTGCCTGTTTGGGATTTGAACTTGGTCTTGTCTGCCTTGCAGGGCTCTCCCTTTGAACCTGTGCAGGAGGCTGCCCTGGCCATTCTTACTCTCAAGGTTGTCTTTTTGGTGGCTATCACCTCTGTTAGGCGTGTTTCTGAGTTGGCGGCGCTTTCCATCCAGCCCCCCTACTTTGAGAGACACCAGGACAAGGTGGTGTTTCGCTTCAAGCCAGATTTTCTGCCTAAGGTCGTGTCTTCCTTTCATCTGAATCAGGACATTGTTCTTCCTTCCTTGTGCCCTAATCCTAGTAATGCTAAGGAGAGGGTCTTGCATTCCTTGTATGTGGTTAGGTGTCTGAAGTACTATCTGGTGGCTACTGCACCATTCAGAAAAACTGATGCTCTTTTTGTGGTCCCTTCTGGTCCTAGGAAGGGTCTGGCTCCTGCTAAATCTATCAGCAAATGGATCCGTCAAGCTGTGATTCAGGCCTACTCTGCTAAGGGGAAGAATCCTCCCTTCCGCCTTACTGCTCATTCTACTCGTGCTATTGGTGCCTCTTGGGCTTTTCAGCACCAGGCTTCTGTTGAACAAGTTTGCAAGGCCGCTACTTGGTCTTCTGTTCATACCTTTTTAAAGTTTTACAAGGTTGATGTTAGGGCCTCAGCTGATGCTGCTTTTGGCCGCAAGGTTCTGCAGGCGGCAGTGGTCTGACCTGTCTGTTGTTACCTTTGGGGATCCCACCCTACTTTATGGACACTGCTATTGGATGTCCCAAGTGTAATGATTCTTATCTGGAGCAGGACGTACTGTATACTAAGAATAATACACTTCTGTGATTACTCACCTGTAGAATTGTTATTATGAGTATACAGTACGTCCTGCTCCACCCCACCTTTGGTTTTGCATTATCCTAGGATCCCCTGTATGGTGATTGTTATCATTCTTATAGTTACTAGTTGGTTCTGTTTTCTTTCTCCCGGCTTCTCGTTAACTGCTTTTTAATGCTGGGGATTTGTGGGAGGTCGAGGGGCCGGGAGGAGCCAATATTCTTAGTATACAGTACGTCCTGCTCCAGAGAGAATACTTACACTTGGGTATTACTCTGCCAGATGGCGCTGGACTGCAGAGACATCTAAAATAGGCTCCTCCCGGCCCCTCAAATACCCAGGGACCTCCCTCAATCCCCAGATCTTCTCTGCAGTCTGGACTGCGAAAGACAAGAAGATGGCTCTCTACTCGCAGGTGAGCGGGGCTATTAGCCTGCAGCCCTGTAGGACTATTCCCACCCGTTCCATCAGTAATTGCCTCCCAGCCTTGGCTGTGATGGTAGGCAGCACCGCTGTTAGGTGCTTAGGAGCGCTGCTCCACCGCAATTCCCCACCAAAGGGTAGGCGGTACAGGCATATGGTAAGCCTCTATGGGATGCCCCTCCCGCACTATTGCCCCTTGCCCCTGTCTATCGGTGGGCCCTGTTAAGTTGCCGCTTTCCTCCCTCACTCTCACTTATTGTGCCTTGAAATTGCCGCCGCCGCGCGCGCTTTCCTGTGTTCCGCGCTTGGCGGCGGCGTTACCTTAGGCGCCGGTGCGCCGTCATTGGCTGCTTGTCATGTGTATGGCTTTGCGCTCTTCGGGGGGGGGCGGGGCCTGTCTTTGGCACGTTCCGCGGCAATGTTCATGCGGGCCTGCCCCTAGAGGTATACCGACGCCATTTTTTGGCTTGGTTCCGGCTGCTGCGTGACAGGCTTCTACCTACTGCGGTCCATGAGTGTGCGGCTTTATTACCGCTGGTATATTCTTAGTATACAGTACGTCCTGCTCCAGATAGATTACTTACACTTGGGTTATCCTCCGCCCGGCCCCTCAAATACCCGGGGACCTCCCACAAATCCCCAGATTTCTCTGCAGTGCTTGCTGCGAAGACATGAAGTATCACTCTCTCGCAGGTGAGCGGGGCTATTAGCCTGCGGCCCTGTTGGACTATTCCCACCCGTCCTTCGTGTGATGTGCCTCCCAGCCTTGGCTGCGCTGGTCGGGTGAAGGTAGGCGGCACCATGCGTGCTTATGGAGCGCTGCTCCACCGCAGTCCCCCACCAAAGGTTAGGCGGTATAGGCTGATGGTGAGCCTTTATGGGATGCCCCTCCCGCATTATTGTCCCATGCCCCGGTAACGGTGGGCTCTGTACAAAGGGCCGCCATCCTCCCTCATTCTCCCTGTAGCCTTCGGGGGAAAGAAAAGGGGGGGGGGTGTGGGTGTCAGTGTATTGTGATTACGTGCATATGGCCTTTTGTAATGTCTTTTGGACTAGTATATGTGGTGTCAGCCGCCGCGCTGACTTGTCTTTTTACTCAAACTTGCAAATGCCGCCGCCTCGCGCGCCTTTTCCTTCATTTGGATGTTCTGCGCCGGGCGGCGGCGTTACCTCAGACGCTTCTGCGTCCTCATTGGCTGCTTGTTAGACTTCGCGCCCAGCAGGGGGGCGGGGCCTGGCGTGCCCCTCGTCATGGCTCGCTCTGGCCCGCCCTTCGAGGTACTCAGCGCCATGTTGTCAGGTCGCGCGCGCGTGTGACGTTCTTACTTACCGTGGTCCGTAAGTGCCCTCGCGGGCAGTTTTATACTCATTGTAGTGTTTTCGGTTCTGACACCCTTTCTTCTCATTGTGTCTTTCAGACGGGTGAATCCATTGGCTTCTCCCGGCCCGGTGTAATTGATAGTCGGGCCTTGTAAAATTATTCCCACTTCCCTAGCGGGTCATTGGGGCATCCAGGGTTGCTTTATAGCGTCAATCCCTACTGGCATATTGTGCCTAATAATCACCATATGGAGGCATCTCAGGATAATGTGACCAGGGTCCCTTTGGGACAAGACCGGCTGTGTATGGCGTGTGGACAACCTCATGCTGACGCTGACAAGGCATGGGTCTGTGTACCCTGTGCTGAGCAAGCGCTGGCCTTGCAATCTGGCCTACCAGTGGTTGCACCTTGTTTAACTATTCCCCCAAGCTTAAATCTCACTCCTGCTGAGTCGCATACAAGTGGGGATTCTCAGCCTGAATTGTCTTCTAGACTGCCTACGGCTGAACAGATTATTGCGAGGTCTTTAGCGCGTAAGGGCCCTGGTAAGAAGCGGCACCTGACGCCTTATGATACTGTTTTCCCTATGGGATCTCAGGAGTTTATGAATCTGTGTGGCTATACCCCTTCTGATGAAGGAGAGCTCTTTTCTGACTCAGGCTCATCTGATGAGAGACCGAGGGGTCATGATGATTCTGGCTCTGACCCCTGGGCCCCGGATGACACTGACAGATTCTTGACCCAGATCTTTGAGGTTCTGTTTCTCTCTCTCCCTGGTGAGGCTCCCAGGCAAAGAGGGGAGCGTTTCCATACAGCAACATCACGTTTGGAATTTCTAGAGCAGGCACATTTCCATACTCTTGTGCTCAAGGAATGGGAGTGCCCCAGTAAACTTCCCGGGGTTCCAAGGGATTGGGATAGGAAGTATCCTTTTCTCCCTGAGGTGGTTAAATGTTGGTCACCCCACCCCCCCCCCCCCCCCCCCCCGAGGTGGATGTCCCGATCATAGGGCTATCTAACACCCCTGTCATGCATCCCCCTGATTATACTACCCTTCGGGATGCTGAGGACTGGCACATTCACCTGCTGGCTTCCCATGCCTTGCATGTGCGGGGACGGCGCTGCGCCCGGTCTGTGCCTCTGCCATTACTGCTGTGGCCACTAGAACCCTCATGAGAAAAATGCTTGATAGTGCCCCTGATGATCTCCCTTGTGAGGTGTTTAATGCACTCTCCAGTTGTGATGTGTTTGTAAATTTTGTCCTAGTAGCATTGGATGACACCATCAGAATGTGTGCAAGAACTTCTGCCCTCGTGGTGGCTATACGTCGCTTGGTCTGCCTGCGACAGTGGGGTGCTGACAATGCTGCGAAGGCCCTTACTGGGCTTCCTTTTAAGGGGCTACGCCTGTTTGGGGCCCGTCTAGACCTGTTTGGTAAGAGAGGTAAGTTACCCCAGCGCAGGCGGCTGTCTCGGCCCCTTCGGGGCCAGGGCCCCTCTTCTACCCTTTACCAGGGTGTTAAACAGGAACCAGGGGTGTCCTTCGCGGGGGCTCGTGCAGATTCCTGTCCCAGGAGCAGCAGACACCCTGGCTCCTCCGGGGGGGCTAAGCCCAAATCCTCTCCCAAGTCCCCTCAAGCATGATGGGGCGCCCTCGCCCGTCAGGGTGAGGGGACGGCTGCAGCACCTTGCTCAAGTCAGGAGGTAGTGTCCTCCGGCTACAAGATAGAGTTTGCTGTGCGGCCTCCCCCAAGATTATCAGGTCCCGGGTACTCCTGGTCCCTGCCTCTGCCCAGCTGTTGGCGCAGGCCGTGCAAGGCCTGCGGGGTCTGGGGGTCATTTGCAGATTTCCCATAACAGACAGAGGCAAGGGACTCTACACCAACCTTTTCACAGTTCCCAAAAAGGATGGGTCAGTCTGGCCCATTCTGGATTTACAGATCTTCAGCAAATCAGCAAGTGCAGGTGTTTTCTGCATGGAAACTCTGCGCTCGGCCATCAGCTCCTTGCGCCCCGGGGGCTTCATGTCGTCTGTGGAGATCAAAGATGCTGATTTTCACATCCCTGTGTTTTCAGGACACCAAGGTTCATCAGATTCGCGTTGGCAGACCAACACTGCCGATTTGTGGCCTTGCCATCTGGCCTCTCTTCAGCTCCCAGAGTGCTCACCAAGGTGCTGGCGGGGGTGATGTCCCTGATGAGACCAAGGGGCGTCCGCGTGCTGCCCTACTTGGACGTCCTCATCACTTCCCAGTCTCTACATCAGGCAGAGTTGGATACTCAGCTGGTGGTGTCCATTCTGGAGTCATTTGGATGAGTGATCAACCACCCCAAGTCCTCACTGTCCCCTTCCTTGGTAACTCCATTCCTAGGAATGAATCTGGATACAGTTCAGGCAAGGATCTCCCTTCCTCAGCAGAAAGTGGACAATCTGTTTGCACAGGCTCAGTCCCTCCTAGCTGTTCCCATCCCTCCACCAGGCAGGGGATGCAGCTGGTGGGCCTGATGGTGGCGTGCTTCGAAGCGATCCCTTATGCTCAGTCCCACTTGGGGCTTCTGCAACTTCTCCTATTGTCTGTATGGGACAAGGACCCAGCATCCCTGGACAGGGTCTGTGTGCTTCCCCCCCCCCCTTCCTGGTAAGGAGGTCCCTCTTGTAGTGGATGGACTCAAGGAATCTGTTGGGGGGCAGATCCTTTCTTGCCCCTTCCTGGGAGACGGTCACCACGGATGCCAGTCAGGTTGGGGGGGGGGGGTGGGTTCTGGAAGTTCCTGCGGTTCCAGGGGAGGTGGGGCCCTTAGGAGGCCCATACACCTATCAATGTTTTGAAACTGTGAGCGATCAGGTTAGTTCTGACTCGCTTGACTACTCATCTTCAGGGCCTGCCTGTTCAGTGGCGCTCTGTCAATCTGACGGCAGTTGCCTACATCAAGCATCAGGGAGGGACCCGGAGCAAGAGGGTCCTCCAGGAAGTGTCTTTGATCCTGACCGCATATCAGCGGTATATATTCCGGGGGGGTCCCTCTGCAACAGGGGGTTCCAATATCTGTGTCACTGTGGGGACCAACCAGATGTGGATCTGTTTGTGTCCCGTCACAATCACAAGCTCCCGGCCCTTGTCTCCCTGTCCCAGGATCCTCTGGCCGTGACCACGGATGTTTTTAGTAATGTCATGGCTGGACATTCTGTACTGTATGTCTTTCCTCCATTCCCCCTGCTAGGCAGGGTCCTGCGCAAGATTGCTCTGGAAGGGGTGCCAGTGATTCTGGTGGCCCCCAGGTGGCCAAGAAGAGTGTGGTTCGCAGACGTGGTGCAGATGGCAGTAGACCAGTACGTTCTGCCAGGAGTGCCAGATCTGCTCACTCAGGGCCCCTTACGCCATTCCAATTTACAAACTCTGGCTTGACGGCCTGGCTGCTGAAACCTCCATCTTGATGGAGAAAGGCTTGTCTGCCTCGGTGGTTGAGTCCATGGTGAAGGCTAGGAAGAAGACTTCTTCTTTCATCTATTATAGGGTATGGCATACTTTGACTGGTGTGAGCCTAGGTCTCTTCCCTGTTGGGTGTTCTCAGTTCCCAGGGTTCTGGAGTTTTTACTGCATGGGTTGGAGTCGGGTCTCCAACTCAATACTTGAAGGGTCAGTTTTTCTGCCCTGTCTGTAGTCAGTAGTCTTTTGTTCAGCATTCCTTGGTTAAGACTGATTTCAGGGGATTACTCATGTGCGTTCCCCACGAAAACCTATGGTCCCTGTTTGGGATTGAGCTTGGTCTTGCCTGCCTTGCAGGGTGCTCCCTTTGAATTTATTCAGGATGCTGCTCTGGCTGTACTTACCCTCAAGGTTGTCTTTCTGGTGGCTATTACTTCGGTCAGGCGTGTGTCTGAGCGGTGGTTCTGTCTATCCAGCCCCCATACTTTGAGAAACACCTGGATAAGGTGGTGTTCCGCTTTAAGCCGGATTTTCTGCCCGGTGGTGTCTGCCTTTCATTTGAATCTAGATATTGTTCTTCCTTCATTGTGCCCTAATCCTCGCAATGGTAAGGAGAGGGTTTTGCATTCCTTCGATGTGGTCAGGTGTCTGAAGTATTACCTAGTAGTATCCGTGTCCTTCAGGAAAACTGATGCTCTTTTTGTGGTCTCTTATGGTCCTAGGAAGGGTTTGGCTCCTGCCAAGTCTACTATCAGCAAATGGATCCATCAGGCTGTGATTCAGGCCTATTCTGCTAAGGGGAGGAATCCTTCCTTCCGCCTTATTGCTCATTCTACTCGTGCTATTGGTGTCTCTTGGGCCTTCCAGCACCAGGCTTCTGTTGAACATGTTTTGCTAGGCCGCTACTTGGTCTTCTGTTCATACATTTTTCAAGGTTTTACAAGGTTGATGTTAAGGCCTCAGCTGCTGCTGTTTTTTTGGCCGCATGGTTTTGCAGGCGGCAGTGGTTTAAACTGTCTGCTGGTACCTTTTTTATTGGGGATCCCACCCTACTTTATGGACACTGCTATTGGATGTCCCAAGTGTAAGTAATCTATCTGGAGCAGGACGTACTGTACACTAATATACAATTCTGTGAAATACTCACCTGTAGAATTGGTATTATAAGTATACAGTACGTCCTGCTCCACCCCACCCTGTTTTTTGCATTATTCTGTATCCCCTGTATGGTGATTGTTATTTATAGTTACCAGTTTTTTGGGTGGTTAAATTCTCCCGGCTTCTTGTTCACTGCTTTTCAATGCTGGGGATTTGTGGGAGGTCCCCGGGTATTTGAGGGGCCGGGAGGAGCCTGTTTTGCATGTCTCTGCAGTGCAGCGCCATCTTGCGGAGGATAACCCAAGTGTAAGTAATCTATCTGGAGCAGGACGTACTTTATACTTATAATACCAATTCTACAGGTATTTCAGTATTCACTGAATTGTATTTTATTGTATACTTACAGCTCCCCGTTGATTATGTCTTTCAGACGGGCCAAACCCTAACTTGGCTTCTCCCGGCCCTACTCCCTCTATTTAGTTGATTAACTTGTGAGGCCTAGTGTTAATTACTCCCACTTCCCTAGCGGGTTATTGGGGCATCCCGGGTTGCTTTATAGCGTCAATCCCTATCGGCCTATTGTGCCGCTATAATCACCATATGGAGGCGTCTCAGGATAATGTGCTCGGGGTTCCTTCGGGACAAGCCCGGCTATGTGTAGCTTGTGGGGTGTCCCCTATTAGCGCTGACATTGCACGGGTCTGTGTACCTTGTGCCGAGCAAGTGCTTGCGCTGCAATCTGGCCTTCCAGTGGCTGGGCCTGCGCCTCGTTTCACTTCACCTACTCCCCCAAGCTTAAATCTCACTCCCTCGGAGTTGCATACAAGTGGGGATTCTCAGCCTGATGTGTCTTCTAGACTGGCTAGTGTTGAGAAGTTGATTGCTAATACCTTGGCGCGTAAGGCCTCCGCAAAAAAGCGGCACTTAACGCCTGATGTCACTCTTTTCCCTATGGAAGCTGATGAGTTTTTGGAACTGTCTGGCTATACCCCTTTGGAGGAAGGGGAGCTATTCTCCGACTCGGGATCATCTGATGAGAGTCCCAGGGGTCATGACGATTCTGGCTCTGACCCCTGGGCCCCGGATGATGCTGATAGACTATTGGCTCAGATTTTTGAGGTTCTGTCTATCTCTCCCCCTGTTGCAGCCCCCGGCAACGGGGGAACTTTTTCATACTGCTAAGTCACGCTTGGAATTTCCTGAGCAAGCACATTTTAATAACCTTGTGCTCAAGGAATGGGAGCTTCCCAGTAGACTTACCGGGGTACCTAAGCGTTGGGCTAGGAAGTATCCCTTTCCGGCTGATGTGGTGAAGTGTTGGTCATCCCCTCCCGAAGTGGATGCCCCGGTTACTAGGGTTATCTAACACCTCTGTCATGCACTCCCCTACTACCCTGCGGGATGCTGAGGACCGGCGCATTGATCAGCTGGCGTCCCATGCCTTTGCATGTGTGGGGACGGGGCTGTGCCTGGTCTGCGCCTCTGCCATTACGGCTGTGGCTATTAGGACCCTGCTCAGAAGTATCCTTGATGGTGCCCCTGATGATGTGTCTAGTGAGGAGTTTAATGCACTCTCTCGTTGTTATGTTTTTGTGCCTTATGTCCTCTCTGCCTTGGATGACACCATTAGAATGTGTGGCAGAACCTCTACCCTTGTGGTGGCTATATGCCGCTCAGTTTGACTGCGCCAGTGGGCTGCTGACAATGCTGCCAAGAAAGCCCTCACTGGTTTTCCCTTCAAAGGACTATGCCTGTTTGGGGACCGCCTGGACCTATTTGCTAAGGGAGGCAAGTTACCCCAGCGCAGGCTCGGCCCTTTCGGGGTCAGAGCTCCTTTTCCTCCCCCTACCGTGGTGCTAGACTGGGGCCCGAGGAGACTTCTGGGGTAGGGTCAGAGGACGGGGACGCCCTGGCTCCTCCTGGGGCCCCAAGCTTAAGTCCTCTCCCAAGCCCCCTCAGGCATGATGAGGCACCCTCACCCATCTGGGTGGGGGGACGGCTTCAGCACTTTGCTCACGTCTGGAGGCTTCATGTCTCAGACCGGTGTATTCAGGAGGTAGTGTCCTCCGGTTACAAGATAGTTTGCTGTCTGCCCCCCCCACCCCCAAGGTTCATCAGATTCCGGATTCCTCAGGACTCTGGTGCAGGCAGTGCAAAGCCTTCTGGAGCTGGGGGTCATCTGCCAGGTCCCTTTAAGAGAAAAGGGCAAGGGCCTCTATTCCAACCTCTTCACAGTGCCCAAAAAAGATGGGTCAGTTAGACCCATCCTGGACTTGAAGATCCTCAACAAATTTGTCAGGTGCAGGCGCTTTCGCATGGAAACTCTGCCATCAGTTCCCTGCGCCCAAGGGATTTCATGACGTCTGTGGACATCAAAGATGCTTACCTTCATATTCCAGTATTTCCAGGTCATCAAAGGTTCCTCAGCTTCGCTCTGGAGGATCAACATTACCAATTTGTGGCATTGCCTTTTGGTCTCACTTCAGCTCCCAGGGTGTTCACCAAGGTGCTGGCAGGTGTGATGTCTCTGCTCAGGTTTTAGGGCATCCGCGTGCCGCCCTACCTGGATGACATTCTCATCACTTCCCAGTCTCTACATCAAGCAGAGTTGGATACTCAGCTGGTGGTGTCCACCCTGGAGTAATTTGGCTGGGTGATCAACCACCCCAAGTCTTCTCTGTCTCCCTCCTTGGTGACTTCATTCCTGGGAATGAATCTGGATACAGTTCAGGCAAGGATTTTTCTTCCTCAGCAGAAGGTGGACAGTCTGATTGCGCAGGTCCAGTTCCTGCTATCTTGTCGTCATCCCTACATCAGGCAGGGAATGCAGCTGGTGGGCCTGATGGTCGTGTGCTTCAAGGCGGTCCCTTATGCTCAGTTCCACTTGAGGCCTCTGCAACTCCACCAATTGTCAGTATGGGACAAGGACCCTGCGTCCCTGGACCGGGTTTTTGTGCTTCCCCCCTGGTCAGGCGTTCCCTCTCGTGGTGGCTGGACTCCAGGAACCAGTTGGGGGGCAGATCCTTTCTGTCCCCCTCCTGGGAGACGGTCACCACGGATGCCAGTCTGTCAGGTTGGGGGGGGGGGGGGGTTCTGGAAGTCCCTGCAGTTCCAGGGGAAGTGGGGCCCTCAGGAGGCCCACACACCTATCAACGTCTTGGAGCTGCGGGCGATCAGGTTGGTTCTGGCTCAGTTGACTCATCACCTTCGGGGCCTGCCTGTTCAGGTGTGCTCGGACAACCAGACGGCAGTTGCTTACATCAATCATCAGGGAGGGACCCGGAGCAAGAGGGCCCTCCAAGAAGTGTCTCTGATTCTGACCTGGGCGGAGGCCAATGTTCCCTGCATATCAGCGGTGTACATCCCGGGGGTGGAAAATCTGCTGGCAGACTCTCTGAGCAGGGGGACCTCTCCCCGGGGAGAATGGTCCCTCTGCAACAGGGTGTTCCAATCTCTGTGTCACCGTTGGGGTCAACCAGATGTGGATCTGTTTGCGTCCCGTCACAATCACAAGCTCCCGGCCTTTGTCTCCCTGTCTCAGGATCCTCTGGCCTTGGCCACGGATGCGCTAGCAATGTCATGGCAGGACTTTCAGCTACTTTATGTCTTTCCTCCATTCCCCCTGCTGGGCAGAGTTCTGCGCAAGATTGCTCTGGAAGGGGTGCCAGCAATTCTGGTGGCCCCCAGGTGGCCAAGAAGAGTGTGGTTCGCAGACGTGGTGCAGCTGGCAGTAAATCGGTACGTTCTGCCCAGGGTGCCAGACCTGCTCACTCAGCGTCCCTTACGCCATCCCAATTTACAAACTCTGGCTTTGACGGCCTGGCTGCTGAAACCTCCATCTTGATGGAGAAGGGGCTGTCTACCTCGGTTGTTGATACCATGATAAGGGCTAGGAAGAAGTCGTTGTCTTCCATTTATTACAGGGGTTGGCGTGCCTACATTGACTGGTGTGAGTCTAGGTCTCTTCCCTGTCATGTGTTCTCTATTCCCAGGATCCTGGAGTTCCTGCAGCATGGCTTGGAGATGGGGCTCCAACTTAGTACTCTGAAGGGTCAGGTTTCTGCCCTGGCTGTTTTCTTCCAGAAGTCCTTTGCTCAGCATTCTCTGATCAGGACTTTTTTCCAGGGGGTTACTTATATGTGTCCCCCACGTAAGCCTATGATGCCTGTTTGGGATTTGAATTTGGTTTTGTCAGCCTTGCAGGGTGCTCCCTTTGAACCTGTGCAGGATGCTGCCCTGGCCATTCTTACTCTCAAAGTTGTCTTTTTGGTGGCTATCACCTCTGTTAGACGTGTGTCTGAGTTGGCGGCGCTTTCCATCCAGCCCCCCTACTATGAGAGACACCAGGACAAGGTGGTGTTCCTCTTCAAGCCGGACTTTCCGCCTAAGGTTGTGTCTGCCTTTCATTTGAATCAGGACATTGTTCTTCCGTCATTGTGCCCTAATCCTAGTAATGCTAAGGAGAGGGTCTTGCATTCTTTGGAAGTGGTTAGGTGTCTGAAGTACTATCTGGTGGCTACTACACCTTTCAGAAAAACTGATGCTCTTTTTGTGGTCCCTTCTGGTCCTAGGAAGGGTTTGGCTCCTGCCAAGTCTACTATCAGCAAATGGATCCGTCAGGCTGTGATTCAGGCCTACTCTGCTAAGGGAAAGAATCCTCCCTTCCGCCTTACTGCTCATTTTACTCGTGCTATTGGTGCCTCTTGGGCTTTTCAGCACCAGGCTTCTGTTGAACAAGTTTGCAAGGCCGCTACTTGGTCTTCTGTTCATACCTTTTCAAAGTTTTACAAGGATGATGTTAGGGCTTCAGCTGATGCTGCTTTTGGCCGCAAGGTTTTGCGGGCGGCAGTGGTTTAAACTGTCTGCTGTTACCTCTGGGGATCCCACCCTACTTATGGACACTGCTATTGGATGTCCCGAGTGTAAGTAATCTATCTGGAGCAGGACGTACTGTATACTAAGAATAATACAATTCTGTGATTACTCACCTGTAGAATTGGTATTATGAGTATACAGTACGTCCTGCTCCACCCCACCCTTGGTTTTGCATTATCTTGGATCCCCTGTATGGTGATTGTTCTCATTGTTATAGTTACCAGTTTGGGTTGTTTTAATTCTCCCGGCTTCTCGTTAACTGCTTTTCAATGCTGGGGATTGTGGGAGGTCCCTGGGTATTTGAGGGACCGGGAGGAGCCTATTTTCGATGTCTGCAGTCCAGCGCCATCTGGCGGAGTAATACCCGAGTGTAAGTATTCTCTCTAGAGCAGGACGTACTGTTTAGTCATAATACCAATTCTAAAGGTGAGTAATCACAGAATTTTATTTTCGCGGCCTCTGCAGTCTAGCGCCATCTGGCGGAGTAATACCCAAGTGTAATGATTCTTATCTGGAGCAGGACGTACTGTATACTCACAATAACAATTCTACAGGTGAGTAATCACAGAATTGTATTTTTTTTTCCCTCTTCTTGAATGTTCCTTTGTCCTCTTTATGATCCCTCCATTTTTCGCTCTTTCCTGATCCCTTCTTTCATGTTGTCTTCACATTCCTTTTATCTCTTTCTTGTTATCGCCCTCTATTTTCCTGATTCATCATGCTGCTTCGCTTCCTCCTTTTTTTACCTTCCCTCCAAGGTTCTTTTACTTTTTCTTTTTTTCTCCCTGTTTTCTGTTTTTTTTTCCCTCTTGCTTTCTCCTCATCTTTCTTTCTTTTTATTCTCTCTTTCCTTCACTCTTGTTTTTCTCCATTCCCCTTGTCTGTCTTATTCCCTTATGTATTCCTGCTTTTCTTTCTCTAGATCTCTTTTCCACATTTCCCCTTACTTACCTTTTGTCTACCTTCTGTCTATATTTTTCAGCATTTCCTCAGTTTTTCCTGCCCACATCTCTCTCCCTCCTTGTTCCATATTCTCTCTGTTTCTCTCTTTCCATTTTGTGTGCGTAATGCAAGGGGGGGGGGGGGGGGGTGCCATCCTTATATCCTGCACAAGGCATCACTTGGCATCCTAAGGCCAGCCCTGACTGCACCCTCTGGTGAACCCCATTGGCTGACCAGAGAGCGCGAGCCCAGTGAGTTGAAAGAGCAATCCAAATTTGATCCTGGGGGTACCCCATTTTTTTTTTTTTCTGGAATTCTGCTTTTTATTGCATTTTTGCCATTAGGACTCATAATGGAAACTTCAGCATAGACTGTGGTGGCTGCTGCCACGTATGCAGATGTTTTTAAGTGCCCCTCATGATGGAGCCTGATGAGAAAAGTTGAGTATTTGTGTGGCCTGGGGGTTCGGTTATCATAGATTAAAGCTATGCAGTATGTAAAAAAAAAAAAAAAAAAAAAATATATATATATATATATATATATATATATATATATATATATATATATATATATATCATTATTTTTTTTTTCCTGAAATCTTCCCCCCCCCCCCCCCCCCAACTGTCCTAGTAAAATGGAAAAACTTCCAAAGATGTCCCCATTAGCAGTTTGGGGTCTTGCCACACACAGGGAGGGGGGCAGTAAGGGTGTTTAGGCCTAAAAGCCCCTTTTATTCCTGACAGGTAAGTCCCCCCCCCCCCCCCCCCCCCCTTTTTTTGTATTTATGAACTGGTCATTCATTACTGCGGGATTACAAAACTCTTGGAATCTCCAAAGTAGATTTTCACTATCCTGGGTTTTGATTCGCCTTCCTGGGGCACCCCAGGTGAGCCCCCCCTGTATGAAGCCCCGCTGTTGGTGACTATACTCTCCTTGGTCCAGTGGCGCATGTTTGGAGAAGCTGAGTGGAATCCCCAGCCACACACATCGGATCCTTCGGCTGTGCCCGTCCATGCACAGCCATTCAGTTGCGGCGGGTGTGGCAAGTGATGCCATGGCCGGCCTCGCATGCATTGTGGGCTTGAGAGTGGTAAGAATTATGGGTGATCTGAGGGTTTCGGGATGTCCTGGGGGGAGGGAATTAGCCCGCCTTGGAGTCTCATAGACTCCAGGGTCCATTTTTGGCTCAATTAAACTAACCTAACCTACCTATTCCTACATCCTTATGCTAGTGAGTTCTGCATGAGAAAGATGCTCACCTTTTCATAGCAGAGCTTCAGATGTGAGCATACAGCTACACACATGCAATCTCGCAGTGTGCCTCTGTTTCCCAGTCTCCTGTCGCACAAACCCCCCCCCCCCCCATTCTTTATCTCCCCGTGGGAGTAGGTGGATTAGGACCATAGTACACTAAGAGTTGCCAGGGAGGGTTTTTTCTCTCTTTAAATATCACCTGCATGCTTGCATTTACCCCAAAAGACCTTGCTGAAGGCATAACAAAAGGCTGCCTTTGACAACGCATGTTCTTTTCTCTGGAGTCATTTTAAAGAGGCTGCCGCAAAAGATGTTCTTTACGTCAAAGGTGTCAATGTGTTTAGTTACATTTTTTCATGTTACAAAGGTTTTTCTGCCACAGATAATAACCCGATTGCTGGCTTTTGCAGAGTTCTGTAGAGCGTTCACAGTGGTGATTCTCTCCTACATGTGTTTGTTTAACAGGCCTCGACAAACAATGAAAGCTCCAACCACAGCTTTGGAAGCCTGGGCTCTTTAAGTGACAAAGAGTCAGAGGTATGTTTACCTGGTTTGTGGCTTTTCTCATGTCTTTGTTCTTATCTGACTTTGAATTGTTTACTGTAATTTTAATGTTCTTCCTGCTCTCAGATGAAATACGGCCAGCGCTTGATAATTAGATTGTATTTGTAGCATTTATAGATTCTAATCGTATTTCACAAATGATGGCTGTCATTTATGCATTGGATTATAGAGTGAGTGGGCAGTATAATGAGCCAGGACATCTAATAGCCACTGGCTGGCCCTATATAGGCACATAATATGTATTGCCAGGCCTTGGTATAAGGGCCAAGGGATGATTATACCAGTAGCAGTTTAAAGTTTGGACGCTTTCTTTCGTTTCATGGATATTTATTTTCATTTTTTTTTCATATTTTGGAGGATTAAAGTGAATAAATCTATAATGTAACATATATGGAATTAGAAAGTAAACCAGAATGTTTTACAACTTATATTACTGTTTGCTTTGATGACAGTTTGGCAAACTCTTGGCATTTTCTCAAGTCGGTTTCATAAAGTAGAAACCTAAAATGGTTTTCCATCAATTCAGCATAATTTTAATGAAAAGCCCAAACCCGTAAAAACTATTCTGCAGCATCTAAAATTAATATATTTTAAGTTTTTAGCTGCTTACTTTTTATTCTTTCCTCCACTGGGCTGCAACTCTGTTCAGGACTAGAGAGCCGCCATCTTGCCTCAGAAGCATCACACACACTGAGGAGATGAGAGCAGGATAAAGTGCATGGAGTGGGGTTATAGCTGTGCTTTGCACAGGCAGAACAGAGTTGAGGTCAGGAAAAGGACAGCAATCCCAGAATGCAGAGCAGCACAGTAAGAAGACACTTCATGTCTACATGCCATCTTGGATGTTTAAAGACTCAGAAAACGCAATAGGTGCTTGTAGGATTATTTTAATGTGAGCAAAATGTATGTACAGGGTGGGGGAAACAGGGTGATGGTCCAGTTTAATTTGTGAAGTTTCTTGCCTTTATAATGTGTTTGAGACCTTATCTGGCTTTGTGCAGAGGTAATATTGGTATACAGGGTTTAGCCATATTCAACTACTGTTCTAATGCACATTATATCAAGAACCACTCAAAGTCCCTGGCCAGGCATGAACTTAAAGCAGTCTTTACATTGCAATGGAGTGGACCTATTGGGGTAGAAACAAGGCTCGATGGACACTGCCATGCCACGCTGCTGGAAATGGAAAACTGGATTGCTCCCTCCCTGCCCTCAGTAAGTATGAGTATAGACTTATTCTTAGTATACAGTACGTCCTGCTCCAGATAGATTACTTACACTTGGGTTATCCTCCGCCAGATGGCGCTGCACTGCAGAGACATGCAAAACAGGCTCCTCCCGGTCCCTCAAATACCCGGGGACCTCCCACAAATCCCCAGATTTCTCTGCAGTGCTTACTGCGAAGACATGAAATACCACTCTCTCACAGGTGAGCGGGGCTATTAGCCTGTGGCCCTGTTGGACTATTCCCACCCGTCCTTCGTGTGATGTGCCTCCCAGCCTGGGCTGCGCTGGTCGGGTGAAGGTAGGCGGCACAGTGTGTCCCCCACCAAAGGGTAGGCGGTATAGGCTGATGGTGAGCCTTATGGGATGCCTCTCCCGCATTATTGCCACATGTCCCGTGTAGCGGTGGGTCCTGTACAAAGGGCCGCCATCCTCCTTCATTCTCCCCGTAGCCTTCAGGGGGGGGGGGAGAAGGGGGGGGTGTGGGTCAGTGCGTATAGTGATTACGTGTATGACTAGATATGTGGTGTCAGCCGCCGCGCTGACTTGTCTGTTTTTACTATTACATGGCCGCTGCCGCGCGCGTCTTTTCCCTCCTTGGGATGGCGGCGTTACCTCAGACGCTGCGGCGTTATCATTGGCTGCTGTCTATGAGCTTCGCGCTCTTCGGGGGGCGGGGGCCTGGCCTGGCGCGCTCCGCGTCACGGACCGCTCTGGCCCGCCCTTCGAGGTTCGCTCGGCGCCATTTTGCTGTATAGTCGCGCGCGCGTGTAACGGTCCCCCCCTTCCGCGGTCTGTAAGTGCCCTCGCGGGCGACCTTTATGCTCATTGCTTACTGTGCATGGTTCTGACGCCCCTTCTTCTCATTGTGTCTTTCAGACGGTTGAATCTAGTGGCTTCTCCCGGCCCGGTGTAATTGTCAGTTGGGCCTAGTATAAGTACTCCCACTTCCCTGCTGGTCATTGGGGCATCCAGGGTAGCTTACAGCGTCAATCCCTACTGGCCTACTGTCTAATATGCCTATTAATCACCATATGGAGGCATCCCAGGATAATGTGACCGGGGTTCCTTCGGGACAAGCCCGGCTGTGTGTAGCTTGTGGGGTCTCACCTATCTGCGGTGACAACGCACGGATCTGTGTTCCTTGCGCACAGCAGGCGCTAATGTTGCAACTCGCCCCTCCTGTGGCTGGGCCTGCACCTCGTCTCACTTCACCTACTCCCCCAAGCTTGAGTCTAACCCCCAATACAAGCGGGGATTCTCATCCTGATGTGGCTGCCAGACTGGGCAGTTTTGAAAAATTGATTGCTAATACCTGGCACGTAAGGCCACCGCAAAAAAGCGTCACTTAACCCCTGATGCCACTCTTTTCCCTACGGAGTCTGACGAGTTGTTGCATCTATATGGCTATACCCCCTCGGACGAAGGGGAGCTGTTCTCTGACTCGGGGTCATCTGACTAGAGGCCCAGGGGTCATGACGATTCCGGCTCTGACCCCTGGACCCCGGATGATACTGACAGGCTGCTGGTTCAGATTTTTGAGGTTTTGTCCATCTCTCCCCCTGTTGCGGCTCCCAGGCAAAGGGGTGAGCTTTTTCATACTGCTAAGGCTCGGTTGGAATTTCCTGAGCAAACCCATTTCAATAACCTCGTGCTTAAGGAGTGGGAACATCCAGTAGACTTCCCGGGATACCTAAGAGTTTGGACAGAAAGTATCCCTTTCCTGCTGATATGGTCAAGTGCTGGTCCTCGCCCCCCGAGGTCGATGCTCCTATTCTAGGGCTGTCTTAACACCTCTATTATGCACTCCCCTGACACTACTACGCTGCGGGATTCTGAGGACCGGCGCATTGACCAATTGGCATGCCATGCCTTTGCATTTGTGGGGGCGGCGATTAAAGATCCTCAACAAGTTTGTCAAGAACAGGCGCTTTCGCATGGAAACTCTGCGCTCGGCCATCGGCTCTCTGTGCCCAGGGGATTTTATGATGTCTGTGGACATCAGAGATGCTTACCTTCACATCCCTGTGTTCCCGGGACACCAAATGTTTCTCAGATTCGTGTTGAAAGATCAACATTACCAATTTGTGGCCTTGCCATTTGGCCTCACTTCAGCTCCCAGAGTGTTCACCAAGGTGCTGGCGGGGGTGATGTCTCTGGTAAGGTCAAGGGGCATACGCGTGCTGCCCTACCTGGACGACATACTCATCACCGCTCGGTCTCTACAGCAGGCAGTTGGACGCTCAGCTGGTGGTGTTCACCTTGGAGTCCTTCGGCTGGGTGATCAATCACCCCAAGTCCTCTCTGTCCCCTTCTTCGGTGACCCCATTCCTGGGAATGATTCTGGATACGGTTCAATCAAGGATATTCCTTCCTCAACAGAAGGTGGAAGCTCTAACTGCGCAGGTGAGGTTCCTGCTCTCGTGCCCCCAGCCCTCCCTCAGGCAGGGAATGCAGCTGGTGGGCCTGATGGTGGCGTGCTTCGAGGCGGTGCCCTTTGCTCAGTTCCATTTGAGGCCTCTGCAACTTCACCTTCTGTCAGTATAGGACAAGGACCCAACGTCCTTGGACGGGGTCTGTGTGCTTCCCCCCCCTTGGTCAGGCGGTCCCTTTCGTGGTGGCTGGACCACAGGAACTTGCTGGGGGGCAGGTCCTTTCTGGCACCCTCCTGGGAGACGGTCACCACGGATGCCAGTCTGTCAGGTTGGGGGGGGATTCTGGAAGTCCCTGCGGTTCCAGGGGAGGTGGGGCCTTCAGGATGCCCACTTGCCCATCAACATTCTGGAACTACGGGCAATCAGGTTGGTACTGGAGCAGTTGACCAATCACCTGAAGGGTCTGTCTGTGCAGGTGCGCTCAGACAACAGGACGGCGGTTGCCTACATCAACCATCAGGGAGGGACCCCGAGCAGGGGGGCCCTCCAGGAGGTGTCACGGATTCTGACATGGGCGGAGGCCAATGTTCAATGCATTTCGGCTGTGTACATCCCGGGGGCAGAGAATCTACTGGCAGACTCTCTGAGCAGGGCGACCTCTCGTCAGGGAGAGTGGTCCCTCTGCAACAGGGTATTCTGTTTGCATCCCGTCACAATCACAAGCTCCCGGCCTTTGTCTCCCTGTCTCAGGATCCTCTGGCCTTGGCCACAGATGCTCTGTCCATGTCATGGCAGAAATTTCGGCTCCTGTATGTCCTTCCTCCATTCCCCCTGCTGGGCAGGGTCCTGCGCAAGATTGCTCTGGAAGGGGTGCTTCTGGTGGCCCCCAGGTGGCCAAGAAGAGTGTGGTTCGCAGACGTGGTTCAAATGGCAGTAGACCAGTACGTTCTGCCAGGAGTGCCAGATCTGCTCACTCAGGGCCCCTTACGCCATCCCAATTTACAAACTCTGGCTTGACGGCCTGGCTGCTGAAACCTCCATCTTGATGGAGAAAGGCTTGTCTGCCTTGGTGGTTGAGACCATGGTGAAGGCTAGGAAGAAAACTTCTTCTTCCATCTATTATAGGGTATGGCGTACCTACATTGATTGGTGTGAGTCTAGGTCTCTTCCCTGTCTGTGTTCTCAGTCCCCAGGGTTCTGGAGTTTTTACAGCATGGGTTGGATTTGGGTCTAAAACTCAGTACTCTGAAGGGTCAGGTTTCTGCCCTGTCTGTCTTCTTTCAGAAGTCTTTTGCTCAGCATTCCTTGGTTAAGACCTTCTTTCAGGGGGTCACTCATGTGCATCCCCCATGTAAACCTATGGTCCCTGTTTGGGATTTGAACTTGGTTTTGTCTGCCTTGCAGGGTGCTCCCTTTGAGCCTATTCAGGATGCTGCTCTGGCTGTACTTACCCTCAAGGTTGTCTTTCTGGTGGCTATTACTTCGGTCAGGTGTGTGTCTGAGCTGGGGGCTCTGTCTATCCAGCCCCCATACTTTGAGAATGTAGAGAATGGGGGTCCTAGACCAACCCTCAAATACCCTATATATACCTGTCGCACACTAGTAAGTATGCCAATATATCCGATCAATCTTGAAAAAATATATTATAAATTCATTTGATCAGGACTCACAAAATACACACCAACAATACATAAAGGACTCATTAAAATACATATAAACACACATGAGTATTTGTGTTTATATGTATTTTAATGAGTCCTTTATGTATTGTTGGTGTGTATTTTGTGAGTCCTGATCAAATAAATTTATAATATATTTTTTCAAGATTGATCGGATATATTGGCATATTTACTAGTGTGCGACAGGTATATATAGGGTATTTGGGGGTTGGTCTAGGACCCCCATTCTCTACATTCTCAAAGTATGGGGGCTGGATAGACAGAGCGGCAGGTGTGCGGCAGGTATATATAGGGTATTTGGAGGTTGGTCTAGGACCCCCATTCTCTACATTCTCTATAGTTGTTGTCCCTTTTTTTGCCAGCACCTTACAGCGAATCTTTGTATCAACATAATTGGGTTGTGCACACTTACAATACCTACCCTCCCCATACTTTGAGAGACACCAGGATAAGGTGGTGTTCCGCTTTAAGCTGGACTTTCTGCCTAAGGTGGTGTCTGCTTTTCATTTGAATCAAGATATTGTTCTTCCTTCATTGTGCCCTAATCCTAGCAACGCTAAGGAAAGGGTTCTGCATTCCTTGGATGTGGTCAGGTGTCTGAAGTATTACCTGGTAGTCACTGCGTCCTTCAGGGAAACTGATGCTCTTTTTGTGGTCCCTTCTGGTCCTAGGAAGGGTTTGGCTCCTGCCAAGTCTACTATTAGCAAATGGATTCGTCAGGCTGTGATTCAGGCCTATTCTGCTAAGGGGAAGAGTCCTCCCTTCCGCCTTACTGCTCATTCTACTCGTGCTATTGGTGCCTCTTGGGCCTTCCAGCACCAGGCTTCTGTTGAACAAGTTTGCAAGCCGCTACTTGGTCTTCTGTTCATACCTTTTCAAAGTTTTACAAGGTTGATGTTAGGGCCTCAGCTTATGCTGTTTTTAGCCGCAAGGTTTTGCAGGCGGCAGTGGTTTAAACTGTCTGCTGTTACCTTTTTGTTCGGGATTCCACCCTACTTTATGGACACTGCTATTGGATGTCCCAAGTGTAAGTAATCTATCGGGAGCAGGACGTACTGTATACTAAGAATAATACAATTCTGTAAAATACGCGCCTCTAGAATTGGTATTATAAGTATACAGTACGTCCTGCACCACCCCACCCTGGTTTTGCATTATTCTGGATCCCCTGTATGGTGATTGTCTTTTTTATAGTTACCAGTTTTTGGTGGTTAAATTCTCCCGGCTTCTTGTTCACTGCTTTTCAATGCTGGGGATTTGTGGGAGGTCCCCGGGTATTTGAGGGGCCGGGAGGAGCCTGTTTTGCATGTCTCTGCAGTGCAGCGCCATCTGGCGGAGGATAACCCAAGTGTAAGTAATCTATCTGGAGCAGGACGTACTGTATACTTATAATACCAATTCTACAGGTGAGTATTTCACAGAATTGTATTTTTGTTTTCTTTGCTTGGACAAATCTTTTTACCAAAGTAAGAGTAATAAATGATTATGCATCTTTAAAGTGGACCTCCGGTCAAAAAAAAGTTAAGTAAATTTCTCCCCTAAACTCCCTCTTATGCAGTCAGTGATGTAATCTATTTGAGCAGATGTTGTGTGATAGCAGGCAGATTCTTTTCTGCATGGGGGCAGCCATCATGCCACAATTTTAACAGCCCAGTCCTTCGAAATTATCGTAAATCTCTTTGAAATAATGCTTTATTTCTAGCCAGAAGTAAAAAGCCATCCTTTGTAATAATTCAGCACTGCTCAAAAAAACATTAAAACATTTTATCTACATTGTAAACAACTTGTAGCAGTGGAGGCCATTGACTTACATTGTTACATTCATCCACTCCAGCAGCTGGTGATTCAGTGTGTGAGAGTGGGTAACATGACAGGCATTCTGATCCTTTTTCTTAGGTAAATATATCTATGGTGTTGGCTGCTTAAAGTAAAATCCCAAACTCAAGACAGCCTGCTGTGTGGAGAAACAATATCACACAGGAACACTGCAGCCAGCTAGAGATGTTCTATATTGAACCAGATAAAATCTCTCTCTGGCTCGTTGGGCTTATGATCAGGAACTTCCCAGCTCATCTGCAGTGCGTCTGTGTGCCAGCAAAGGCTCTCCCCAATCCCTAATCATGCTTACGTGCAAGCAGGGCTCTCAAGTGTAATCCAAGATGGCGGCTCCCAAGTATTTCTAGAAGTGCAGCTATTCCACAACATCTTCATGGGTTTAAGTCGTCTTAAACAGCAAACACCACTGATTGTCAAAGGGGGCAGGTTAGATTTACCAGTGTCAGAAACTGCTAATTAGCAGCACCTCAACTTATTGTGGACCAATCGCCCCCCGCGGCCAGCCCTGGGGTCTAAAAGAATTTATTGCTGGCCATCTAGGTGGCCCTGGAACATCTCAATCAGAAAGGTGAGGGGAGTGGGCGATCTGGGGATTTCACACAGCAGGGCATCCCGATGTAGGATCAGGGCAGGGACCAGTCATCATGGTAGTCGCAATGCTGGTGATTGGTCCACTCTAGGAGCCCACATAAATGCTCCATATAGAACCAACTACCGGGGACTATACATTTTTTTTTCAACAGGAAAAAATGACACTTCCAGGCTATGGGAGGGCTATTTTCATCAATAAGCAGAGTGATAAAGTGCTGCATCATATGCCATAGCCACCGTACTCTTTTTAAACTATACACTATTGACATGATTTGGGATGAGGAGTTGGACCCCAGAATGAATGAGCATGTGCTCAGGTATCTTCTTCAGGAATGTTGGAAAACCATTCAAGGTCATCACCTAATCACCTAAAAGGTTTTGTTTTGTTTACCACTTTAATTGTTCACTACCTAATTCCATATGTGTTCCTTTGTAGTTTTCATGTTTTAATATGAATCTACAATTCAGTAAAAAAAATAAATAAAATGGTGTGTCCATACTTTTGACTGGTACTGTATATTACCAGACCGGCCCTAACATATTTCCAGCTTTTCAAGGGTTTTGTTCAGGAACTGGGGTCTTCCAAATCCTTACATTTCCGCTGATTCAGTGGGCCTACAAAGTGTCAATTTTGTTTTTGGAAGTGACACCCAGCTGCAGGTTTGTCTGGTGGCCTGTGGGATGGAACATGGGGAAATGGATTGTACTCTGCCTAATTTCCTTTCCACTCCTTTCTTGGGCACTGTGTAGCAACTCTGCTGTGCAGGACGCTGTATTTGGGGCAGGGCAGGAGAAGATTTTGGTGCTATGGAGAGCTCTGTTTGAATTTCGTGTCTAACACCCTTTGGTCGAGAGCAGGCGTGGCTATGGTTGCTTCTAAAGCACTGCAGGGTGCCATCTGTGCCTCACTGCATTGCTTCTGTCCCAAGGTTCCCGAGGATCAACCAGTCTCGAGATCTTTAAAGGTGTCCAAAAACAGAAACATTTAGTTCCTGTGGAGTCTTCCGCTTCCGAGGGAGAGGATATTTATGCTGCCATAGAATCTCAGGAAGATACTTGGAGGGGGGAACTCTCATCAAGCAGGGAAGAGAGTAGTTTGGATTCGGATTCTTCTTCCGAACAGGAGTCCTCCATGTTCAAGCAGCAAATAGGTAATTTAACTCCATTCTAGGAATTCCTGCTCCTAGAGCCCCTAGGAGGAAGAAATGGGATCCATACAGATCTGAAAAGAAATGGGATCCATACAGATCCCACTTTACCAAACTTATCCAGAAAAAATGGGAGAAGCCAGGTAAGCGTCCCACCATTCCTAGAGTCCTACCAAGTATCCCTTTTCCAGTGACTTAAATGATGGTTTCACCACCCCCCCTCCACGGTGGATGATCCTGTTTCAGGACTTTCTAGGAACAATTATTCCTACCTCAAACATTGCTTCTCTGAGGGATTAAATTCTCAATATCGAGCTGGTCACTCCCGTAATGTATGCTCACAGTTGAAAGTTTAAAATCCTGTATGGAAGTTTATAAGTGCGTCGTCATCTGTGCTATGGATGATATTGTTGGACAAAATGCCAAGGGTTTAGCCCTGTTGGTGGCTCAGAGGCAATAATTTGCTGATGCGACTTCCAAGTAGGTCTTCCCTTTGTGTGAAGTTGTCTTTTTTGGTAAATGTTTGGAAGATATTGTGAAGAGCGCAATGGGGGGCAAATCTACTGCACTCCCACAGAGAAGGATATCTAATCCTTCTTTTCGTAAATCTTATTCTCGGCCATTTCAAGGTGGCAAAGGTTCCTTTATCTCAGGATGCCGAGAAGACTTCTGGAATAAACCTGACACCCAGAACAAGCCCAAATTTTTCTGGCGAAACAAGCCCCCTTCTGAGCCTTCCCAGGCATGAAGGGATACCCTCACCCTATCGGGTGGGGGCACAACCTTGGCATTTTGCTCCCCTTTGGAGGCTCCATATAACAGATGCTTGGATCCAAGAAATAATTTCTTTAGGCTACAGGATCGAGCTGGGGGCCAGACCTCCTCAGGGGTTCTTTCCCTTAAATCGGGGAAAGACAGAAGCATTGAGATCTGATGTGACTCACCTTTACATTTAGGAGTAGTCTGTTCCGTCCCTCTGCTAGATAAAGGTTACGGTTTCTAGTCCAATTTATTTGTAATTCCCAAGAAAGGCTGCTTGTTGCACTTTTGGACCTCCAAGGCCTCAACCGTTTTGTCCGTTTTAATGGAATCATTAAAATCCACACTGGCCGCAATGCAGGTGGGAGATTGTATGACCACTGTGGATATAAAGGACGCCTATCTGCATATACCTATGTTCCCAGGCCATCAGAAGTTCTTACGTTTTGCAGTCGATGGGCTCCATTTCCAGTTCGTAGCTCTACCTTTTGGCCTGTCCTCTGCTCCAAGGGTTTTTACGAAGGTTCTTTCGGGCGTAATGGCTCTTGTAAGAACTCAAGAGGTACGAATTACCCCTTTTGTAGATGATCTTCTGATCAGGGCCCAATCTTTTCAGGAGGTCTTGAGAGACACAGAGTTATCTCCTTTCTGGGCATGACATTAGATACTATACAGACCAAGGTCTTTCTCCTGGAGCAGACGACACTCTCTCCATGCCAGGGTTGAGGATCTCTTGGCCTGCCCTTGCCCGATGATCCATCAAGGAATGCGTCTGTTGGGCTTGATGGTGTTTTGCTTTGAGGCAGTGCCATTTGCACCGTTTCACACACAGCCCCTGCAATCGGAGTTGTTCTAAATTTGGTATCGAACCACGAAGTCCCTGGACTGCCCTTTTCATATGACAGATAAAGCGAGGCATTCTCTAGCCTGGTGGCTACACCCCCATCTGTGGAAGATTGTCACCACGGATGCCAGCCTAACCGGTCGAGGAGGCATCATGGGATCCCTAAAGATCAGTACTATGAAGCTGAGCGCAATTCTGCTGTCAATCATACATTGGACCTCCGATCTGAAGGGTCATCTTGTCAGAATTCAGGCTGACAACATGACAACTGTGGACTATATCAACCACCAGGGGGCACCAGAAGCAGGCGAGCTTTCAAGTAGGTGAGCCGGATCTTGCTCTAGGCTGAGAAAAACGCCCTGTGTATCGCTGCAATTCACATACCAGGTGTGGACAACGTGCAAGGCGATCATTTAAGCAGTGCAACTTTGGATCAGGTAGAGTGGTCCCTTAGGTGGGATCCTTCGAGCGCTGGGGGACCCCAGACGTGCACCTCTTCACGTCCCACCACAATCAGAGGGTTCCGAAGGTTTGTCTCCTGATCTAAAGACCTTCTGACTATAGCAAGAGATGCTCTGACTCCTCCTTGGTCAGCATTCAGAAGGTAGCTCACGAGGGGATTCCAACCATCCTGGTAGCGCCCTATTGGCCAAGGGGAGTTTGCGTTTCAGACCTAGTAAGGATGTTGGAAGGCGAGCCCTGGCTGCTACCCGACTATCTGGATCTCCTCACACAATAGCCTCTGTGGCACCCCTATTTACGAGTTCTTGCTTTGACTGCCTGGCTATTGAAACCTGGCTATTGAAACCAAGCATCCTGGCAGAAAGAGGCGTAGCCACCAAGGTCATCAGGGCTATGATCCAGGCCCGAAAGCAGACTTCTTTAAGAATTTATCATAGATTCTGGCAGGGCTTTATCGCCTGGTGTTGAGTCTAGGGATTTCACTTGCAGGACTTTTTTCTGTCTCCAGAATCTTAGATTTCTTGCAGAAGGGTCTCAACGAGGGACTTCAGTCAGGTACCTGCAAGGGACAAATCTCCTCCACATTATCCATCATCTTTCAGAAGCCCATTGCAGAGAATAGACTTATAAGGACGTTTATGCAAGGGGTCACCCATGTTCGCCAACCTCAAAAGCCTATTTTGCCTGCTTGTGTCCTAAATCTAATCTTATCGGCTCTTCAGGGTCCTCCATCTGAATCCCTGGCAGAAGCATTACCGTTTTTGATGACATCTTTTTGGTGGCAATTACTTTGGTCAGGCGAGTCTCTGAACTAGCAGCATTATCGATTAATCCTCCTTATTTGGTCCTACACAGGGACAAATCTGTCTTCTTCTGGAAACAGGACTTTCTTCATAAGATGGTCTCCTCCTTTCATCTTAATGAAGATGTGGTTTTATCCTCCTTGTGTCATGCTCCTACTGGCCATAATGAGAGAGTCCTCCACTCCTTGGAAGTAGTGAGAGCTCTTAAATATATCTCCACTACTCAGACCTTCCTCAGGACTGACTCCTTGTTCATCATTGTTGAGGGGACACGGAAGGGCCTAGCATCGGCTATGTCTACCATTGGCCGATGAATTAGACAGGCTGTCATAAGAGTCTTCAAAGGGAAAAGATTCTCCTTTTTGGATCATGGCCCATTCTACTCGGGCTATCGGAGTGCCTTGGGCATTTCAGAGCCAGGCTTCAGTGGAACAAGTGTGCAAAGCTGCTACCCGGTCTTCTTTTCATACATTTACCAAATATTCTAAGTATGTCACACACCCCGCTTCAAGACATTCATTACATGTGGGATATACTGACCTGTAGATGGCGATCTTGCAGAGATGTCAATAAAAAAAGTAAGACCCTCCCGGCCCATAAATACCTGGGACCTCCCACTCATTCCCCAGTCTTTCATCTCTGCAGAGGTGAGCAAGTCAGAAGATGGATGTCTCCTCCTTGCAGGTAGCCGGGATGACTCCCGGCCTTCTATTCTTCTATTCCTGCCCGGATCCCTTTATTTCAGTTACTTGCCTCCCAGCCTAGGCTTCTGCTCCGGGCAAAGGTAGTTGGCACCCTAGGTGCTCAGGAGCCGTGAGACCCCATAACAAGGGGTAGGCGGCTAACCGGCTTGGTGACCCCGGTTTGGGATGCCCCGTCCCTTGGCCCTACCCTAGCATGGATTACCCCTCTCCCGGATACGCCTGCCTGGCGTGCGGTGCTCAGCTGGGGTGAAGGTCGGGTGAGTGGCCTGTGGCCCATCAGATGCTCTGTTATTAACTCTTTAAGGCCATTGCTAGCATGGTCTGAGTGTGTGTTTTGTTTGTGTGTTCCAGGTGGACCATTGGTCCTATTAAAGGGGGGTTCTCCCGGTCCTAGGGTCCCTGGTTAAATTTAGTTGGCTTAAAATTCCTCCCACTCGGAACTTAAAGGGGCATCCCGGGTTGCATTACTGCGTAATTCCCTCGGAGCATTGTACACATATGTATCTATTTAAAAATCACAATATGGAGGCTTCCCCGGATACTGGGCTTGTGCCTCCCTCGGGGCAATCCAGGCTGTGTTTGGGGTGTAGGGTATCCCTTTTGGGGGATGATGTATTTCTTTGTGTACCCTGTGCGCAACGGTCTATTACGCGGCACACCGGATCTCAGACGTCTGGTTCTGCTCCGCCAGTCTCCTCTCCGTCTCCCCCTCGCTTGACACGTACCTCGGGTGATGTGGTCATTGGCGGGGAGTCGCAATCTGAGGTGTGTGCCAGATTGACCAATCTTGAAAAATTGTGTTCCAGTGCCGTTGCTAAAAAGGCCATGGCAAAGAGAAAACATTTGTATACGGCCGTGCAGGCCCTTGATATGGAGGAATTTGACTCCCTGGATTGGTCTGATTGTTCCCCGCGGGAGGAAGGGGAGCTGTATGAGGAGTCTGAGGGCTCCAATGATCAGCAGTTTGTGGGCGCTGATACCGAGCAGGGCCAGGGGGATTCCTTGGATACCTCTAGGGTCCTGGCTCATATGTTTGAGGTCCTGGCTATTTCTCCCGCTGAAGGGGGAGTTCTTTGATGGTATCATTCTCAAGGAATGGGAGAGGCCGACTCGGCTTCCGGGTGTCCCTCCGGGCTGGGACAAAAAATATCCCTTCCCGGCGGACGCGGTGAAGCACTGGTCGTTCCCCCCCCCCCCCCCCCCGGGGTGGATGCACCTGTTTTGGGGTTGTCCAGTTCCTCAATCCTGCATTCTCCAGAGTGCACTACTCTCAAGGATGGTGAGGATAAACGCATTGACCAGATGGCTTGTCATGGTTTTGCCAGTGTTAAGTCGGCCTTGCGGCCGGTTTGTGCTTTAGCACTTTTATTGGTAGCTGCCAGGTTGGTTGTTAGAGGATTGTTGACCTCTTCCGGGCTTGACCCGGCTAGTGAGGAGTTTGCCGACCTTAAGCGCTGTGAGTTATTTTTGTTCTTTGTGCTGTCCGCCCTGGATGACACATTGGTGATGTGTAACTGAGCTTCGGCCTTGCTTGTGGCTATCCGGCGGTGGGTTTGGTTACGCCAGTGGGCGGCTGATTTTGTGTCCAAAAAGTCGCTTACGGCCCTTCCCTTTGTGGGGTTGCGGCTCTTTGGAGAAAAATTGGATTAGGTGGCAAAGGGAGGTAAGTTACCTCAGCGTAAGAAGCAGCGTCGCCCCTTTCGGGGGGCGGCTTCCTTCTCTCAGTCCTTTCGTGGGGCTAGAGTTGGCAGGGGTTCGGCCTTCCTTCGTCCAGAGGTGATTCCTGGCCTAGGGGCAGGGGTCGGGCCCGTCCAGGACACAGTTGGGGCTCCAAGCCTAGAGCCGCTGCCAAGCCGGCTCAGCAATGAGGGGGCGCCCTCACCCTTGCGGGTGGGGGACGGCTGCAACTCTTCTCCCGGTTCTGGGTCCAAGAGGTCTCGGACAGGTGGATTCAGGAAGTGGTGTCTTCCAGTTACAAGCTGGAGTTCGAGTTCCGGCCCCCTCCCAGATTCTTCAGGTCTCGGGTGCCGTCAGATCCTCTGGCCGCCCAGGGGCTTCGGGCGGCAGTAGCAAGTCTCTTGGACATGGCTGTCATCTGTCCGGTGCCCCTCTCAGACCGGGGCCTGGGCTTCTATTCCAATTTGTTCACGGTGCCCAAGAAGGACGGATTCGTTCGTCCCATTCTGGATCTGAAGTTGCTCAACAGGTTCGTCCGTCCCCGGAAGTTCCGTATGGAAACTCTGCGCTCAGCCATCCACTCACTTCGTCAGGGGGACTTCATGACGTCCATAGACATCAAGGATGCTTACCTGCATATTCCAATATTTCCGGCACACCAGAGATTCCTCAGGTTTGTCGTGGACAATCGACATTTTCAGTTTGTGGCTCTTCCGTTTGGCCTTACCTCGGCTCCAAGGGTTTTTACCAAGGTGTTGGCAGGAGTGATGGCCATCCTCAGAGCCAGGGGTATCCGCATCGTGCCCCGCATCGTGCCCTATCTGGACGATCTTCTCATCATGGCATCTTCCCTCAGTCAGGCGCAGCTGGATACCAGGACCGTGGTGTCCACTCTGGAGAGTTTCGGTTGGGTGATCAACTATCCCAAGTCCTGCCTCACTCCCTCCAGGGTGGTGTTTCTCCCCCGAGCCAAGGTTCTTCTGATTCAGGAATTGACTCAGCGTCTCCTATCCATCCCCCGCCCGTCCATCCGGCTAGGGATGCAACTGGTGGGATTGATGGTGGCATCGTTCGAGGCGGTTCCCTTTGCCCTGTTTCACACAAGGACGCTCCAGCTCCATCTCTTGGCGGCCTGGGACGGGTCCCCGCTGTCATTGGATCAGTCCTTTCTGATGTCCCCCCGGGTTCGGCGTTCCCTTCGGTGGTGGCTGAAACCGAGCAATCTGACGAGGGGCAGGTCCTTTCTGACCCCTCGTTGGGAGATGGTCACTACGGATGCCAGTCTGTCAGGTTGGGGTGGATTTTGGAAGGATCTTCAGTTTCAGGGGCCTCAGGAGGCTCACGATCCCATCAATGTTCTGGAGCTGAGAGCCATCAGGTTGGCTCTGGCTCACTTGACTCATCAGTTGCGGGGACTACCGGTTCAGGTTTGGTCGGACAATCGGACGGCTGTCGCCTACATCAATCACCATGGAGGGAATCGCAGCAGGCGTACCCTCAGGGAAGTGTCTTTGATTCTGGATTGGGCAGAGGGCAATGTCCCATGCATCTCGGCAGTGTACATTCCGGGAGTGGAGAACACGGAGGCGGACTCCCTGAGCAGGGGGTCATCTTGCCGGGGGGAATGGTCGCTCAGCCCCAAGGTGTTTCGGTCGCTTTGCCACCGGTGGGGGACTCCGGAGGTGGACCTCTTTGCCTCTCGTCGCAATCACAAGCTTCCGGCATTTGTGTCTCTCTTGCGGGATCCGCTGGCTCTGGCAGCGGATGCCATGTCTCTGAACTGGAGGGATCTGGGGTTTCTGTACCTGTTCCCTCCGTTTCCCATGGTGGGCAAAGTGGTGCGCAAGCTGGCCCTAGAGGGCACGTCAGCAATCCTGGTGGCTCCAAGGTGGCCAAGACAGGTTTGGTTCGCAGACGTGGTAAGGTAGGATCAGTTAGTTCTGCCCCTTCTGCCGGATCTACTCACTCAGGGTCCACTGTTCTACCCCAATTTACCAACGCTGGCTTTGACGGCGTGGTTGCTGAAACCTCCATCTTGAGGGAGGAAGGTCTTTCTGATGCTGTCATTTAGACTCTGGTTAGGGCTAGAAGAGAAGTCTTCCTCTGCCATCTATTATAGGATTTATATTGATTGGTGTGAGGTCGGGGCCTTGCCTTGCAGGGCGTTTTCTATTCCTAGGGTCTTGGACTTTCTGCAACATGGTCTGGACCGAGGTTTGCAGCTTAGTATGCTGAAAGGGCAGGTTTCTGCCCTGGCAGTTTTCTTTCAAAAGTCTTTTGCTCTTCATCCTCTGGTTAAGATTTTTTTCCAGGGGGTTACGCATTTGCGGCCTCCTAGGAAGCCTTTGCTCCCAGTTTGGGATTTGAACTTGGTTCTTTCTGCCTTGCAGGGTCCTCCTTTTGAACCTTTGCAGGATATTGCATCTTCTGCGCTTACTCAGAAGGTTGTTTTTCTGGTGGCCATCACTTCTGTTCGCCGTGTTTCGGAGTTGGCAGCCTTGTCTATTAAGGCCCCTTACTTTGAGAGGCATCAGGACAAGGTTGTTTTCCGCTTCAAGCCAGATTTCCTTCCTAAGGTGGTCTCTGTTTTTCATCTTAATCAGTCCTATTAATGACAAGGAGAGGGTTTTGCATTCTTTGGATGTGGTTCGCTGTGTGAAGTACTATTTGGTGGCTACTTCCCCTTTTCGTAGGACTGACCCCTTTTTGTGGTGCCCTCTGGGCCTAGGAAAAATTTGGCTCCCGCCAAGTCTTCCATTAGTAAATGGATTCGTCAGGCCATTGTTGGGGCCTATTCTGCTAAGGGAAGATTCCCCCTTTTCGTGTTACTGCTCATTCTACTCGTGCTGTTGGGGTGTCCTGGGCCTTCCAGCACCAGGCTTCTGTTGAGCAGGTTTGTAAGGCTGCTTATGGTCTTCGGTTCACACTTTTTCCAAGTTTTACAAGGTTGATGTGCGGGCCTCAGCGGATGCTGTTTTTGGCCGCAAAGTTCTGCAAGCTGCAGTGGTTTAAGTTTGTGCCTTGTTTTTTTGATCCCCGCCCTTTATGGACACTGCTATTGGATGTCCCACATGTAATGAATGTCTTGAAGCGGGATGTGTGACATACTTAGAATAATACCATTTTGTGAATACTCACCTGTAAAATGGGTATTATAAGTATGTCACACACCCCGCTTCACCCTGCCCTTTTGTATTCTGGATCCTTTATATGGTGAACCTTTGTTAGTTTTAATTGGCTTTCCTGGTCCCTTGATCTTACTGCTATCTTTATACTGGGGAATGAGTGGGAGGTCCCAGGTATTTATGGGCCAGGAGGGTCTTACTTTTTTATTGACATCTCTGCAAGATCGCCATCTACAGGTCAGTATACCCCACATGTAATGAATGTCTTGAAGCGGGGTGTGTGACATACTTATAATACCCATTTTACAGGTGAGTATTCACAAAATGGTATTTTTATAAGGTAGACATAAGAGCCTTAGCGGACGCCCTTTGGTCGAGAGGTATTACGTGCAGTGGTGAGCACTTCTGCTAAAGTTTAATTTTTTTTTTGGCAAGGCTCGCTCCTCATTATAGTGGAATAATGTCGACCCTTGAAAAGGGGCACTGCTTTGGGATGTCCCATTCATATCTCATTCAGTGATGCCCTGGAGTGGGATATGAGAGAAAATACAATTCTGTGATTCCCATCTGTAAAGATGAGTTCTCTTTTCTTCTACTTTGCTGGACTACTATATTCATCTCTGAGATGCCTTAGTGAAGCAGATGTGTGTTAGCAAAAAACAGAAAGAAAATAGGAAAATGAGGGGATTTTACATGACTCCTTTTCTTCCAATTAAGGATTCCTTCCGCTTCCCAGGCGCCTGTTTCTACTGCTTTTCAATTACTGGATTGCGGAGAGCAGCCAAAAGTATAGGCCAGGATGAACCACACCTTTTTATCTCGCAGTCCCGCCCTTTGGTCGAGACTTAACCCATTCATATCTGATTTGGTGACTCCCTGGGGTGGAAGAAGAGAGAAATCAATTTTACAGGTGAGAATCACAGAATTGTATTTTCGTCCAGGTGTAGTTTGAGGGTACAATATGATGTGAGCAAAGATTTAGGGTCAGGATTTGAGTGTTCTTTCCTAGAAGTGGTGTCAGAACCCAAATTATTTTAAAATGTTTCCAAGGCCATTGGTGTTAACTGAGACGAGTATGGTTTAAAGAATGAAACCTTGTGCACAAGGTGCTAAAGGAAGGAGTGGGATCTGAGGGGGTAAGAGAACCATTAATTTCCCACTCTGCTTAGTAGGTGCAAATCATATAGTTCACAACAACCTCCAATATAAGGAGGTGCATCATAAATAAATTGTCTTTTAATGCAACCTTATTGGTGTTGGTAATAAAAAGGTGACCTTACTCTTTGAAGTTTTTATATTACAGTTTAATCTCCCCTCTCCTATCCTCCAGACTCCAGAGAAGAAACAGCCAGACTCCTCACGGGGGAGAAAGAGGAAAGCGGATAATCAGAGCGAAAGTAGTCAAGGTAATAGTCAGTTTTTGTAACTAAAGGCAAATGCACATTTGTTTCCAGAAATGGATTCTCCACATTATACAATTGGCCCATCCCTTTTCAACTCAGTACAGCTCCTTCTTCAGCTCATCTACTTGTTACAGTAAATGCAATGTGAGCATATCATTGCTGTGCAAGGTTCCTAAATGAGTCGCCATTTTGTTCTATAACAAAGTTTAATCTTAAAGTTTATTATAGAATAATCTTCCTTTATCGAAGATTTCTGGTCAATAATAAGACTATATCAGAATATGTTGATGATCTGTTGTACACCAAGTTAACCACCTGTAACCCAGACAAGTTATCTACTCAATTGAGCCAGGGTCATAGAACTCGGGGTGGCCAGAGGAAACGTCTTTTCTTTGAAAAGCCTGATTGATATTGCCAATTGGGTTGCCAGGCCATTATTCATTCCCTCTGGAGCTGCATAATCCATCAACCCAGATTTGCAAAAGCTATTTACAAATATAACCCCTGCGCCTTCTGTCTTAAAATCTGTGGTTCAAGGGTTAGACAGCCATCTTAGGGCCCTTAAACAATCTTGACGGACATCAAACTTGTTTCGAGTGACTTTCGGTGATGTAAGCTTCTTACTTTGTAATGTTGCAAGCAGGGCCCCCATTCCTTTTTTCATTGGCTTACCCGTTTGTTATGTAATTTGTTACCTGGTTTGTACATGAATTGTAAAGCGCTGCATAATGTGTTGGTGCTATATAAAGATTATTATTATTGTGAAAGGGGAGCTATAAAGAGAGACAAGGGAATAAACTGCAAAAGTTATGGCAGCGTAAAATATTTTAGGTGTCCCTGTTATTATTTTCCCTATTTAAAAGAGCGTTTTCTTTTATGCAAGCAGAATCAGCTGACCCCGTAACATCCAGTTTGCTCACTCTTCCTTTTTGTAGAACCTCCCATTTCAAGGATAGTTTTCTTCACTTGTATAGTTACAGAGAAGATTATCGTTTTGTGATTGATGTATTGGATATATTTATGGCACATGCACTTTTGTAGTTATGAATTACAGCACATTAGTGGATAGTGGGATTTAGGATTATATAAGGGAGAAGAGGATTTATTGCCTTTTGGATATAAGATTTTAGGATGGACTGTGAGAGGTAGTAGGCGGTGCTCGCCTGAATTGTGTCTTGTTGTGTATATGTTTTTTAAGGTTGGTTTTAAAATTGTCCATGTACGTATTGCCTTTGACAAAAGGTTAGTATGGAATTTTGAATCAAATAGTGGTGCTGTTATATTTCCGGAATAGTGTGGGGGTTTCTGAGCTACCCCCTAAATATTTTCAGTTTTGGTACATATTTTACATATTACCCTTGGATATCAATGCGCTTCTGACTGCTATGTTGCAGCTTCTTCAGTCCATCTGGATAGACTGGTTGGTTGGGAGGCATCAGCCTCTCCAGGGAAAAAAAAGCTGAAAATTGCCCATACAGACTATAGAGCGCTACAGATGATTTATCAAACATACATAAGTACATTTCTAGAATTATTTGCATTAGCTAGTCAGTCTTATTATTATATTTTTGTATGCATTGTATCTATAAGATTCCTGGGCCGATCACCTCCCTCACCGCGGGGCATCTGAGATCGGGATGTCCCGCGGGGTGAAACCCCCCCCAAAGGCCCCAAAAAACCTAACCTTATCGGCGAAAAGGTACGTTTTTTTGGGGCATCCTGATCTCGGATGCCCCGCTGAAGTGGAACAACACCCAGGATAGTGAAAATCCTGGGTGTTGGTCCACTTGAAGGACAAGCTCCTGACACCACATTTTTACTAAAAATTCAACCTGTCGTAAGGCTTTAAGCCCCACTTTATCACTTTTATTCTTTATCTTTTAGGGAAGAACAATGGTGGGCGAGGACATAAGATAAGCGACTACTTTGATGTAAGTGCAAGGATATATTTTTGTATTATTTGTTTGTGCCACTTTATTAAAGGCAATTGTTACAATCAGCATAATTGGCCTGGTCTGTAAGATTCCCAGAACTTGCTTCAGACATCCTGGCTGTGCTTTTCCCCTTTCCCCTCTGTTGCTGTATGACATTGGAGCCTAGACCTGCACTCCCATATGCATTTGCATGCACTCCCAAACACATGAGGGAGGGGAAGCAGGTGACGGTATCTAGGTTGGCCTGGAGTAGCTTCCTATCCCCTGCAGTGTGAGGAAAGGAACATTGGGCACCTGTAGCTCCATTCATTGTTGCTCGTGACAGGGATGGCAGTGGGACCGGCCAGGGGGCATATTCTCTCTCCCCACCATGTGAGAGGAGCAGTGGGAGGCGTTCCCGGGCTGGGGGCTGTTTTCTTTTCCCCGCCGGGTGTCAGTGGCTGAGGGGGGGGGAGGCATCAGGTGCAGCGGCTCTGCTCTGTCCACTGCGGAGAGTCTCTACTGCTGGCACAGAGGGTGCTTGGAGGAAGCGGGAGGGGTTAGCTGGGCTTGATGGCAGAGAGCCATTTAAACCAGGGGGGTGTGGTTCTGGTATGGGGACCTTAGAGCTGTTTGGTGGATCGCATCGTGGGTTGTGGCTGAAACACCAAGTGAGGAAGAGAATTACTTCGCTCAGGGTACTGAGGGTGCTGAACTGAGAAGTATGACAGCATTGGAGGAACGTTTGGTAAGCTGCTGTTTGTTTTTTCTTTCTTAGTTTTGCCTTTACAGTCACATTAAAGAGGACCAAAACCCACTCTGTCTGAGACTCCAGGGCAAGCATACTTGCTCCCCCCTGGTGGGGTTTGATCCTCTTTAAAGTGGACCAACACCCAGGATTTTGACTATCCTGGGTTTTGGTCCACTTCGGTGGGGCACTCCGATTGGGGGTGCCCCGCTGTCTGAAACCCCTCAGAAAGCCCCAAAAAACTCACCTCTCCCCGCTCCCACATGACCACGGCAGCCAATCACAGCGCTCAGAGCCGCTGTGGTATGTGCGTCCAAGGCCGCCTGGACGCGCATACCAGCTCAGCTGGCTCTGAGCGCTGGAGGCCGCGTCTCGCGCTTCCCTCTAACAGGGAGCGTGCCTGCACCGGCCATTCACAAACGGCCGGCGCGGGTGCGCGCCCTGCTAGAGGGAAGCGCGAGACGCGGTCGCGGCTCGCGCATGCGCCGATGGAACGGGGCTGAGGTAAGGTTTGTGGGCCTCCTGGGGGGTTCCTCCCCGCGGGACATCCCGATTTCGGATGCCCCGCGGGGAGGGATCTGATCGGTCCGGGAATCTTATAGATTCCCGGGCCGATCCCCCCTGGGTGTTGGTCCACTTTAACTTGACCAGTTTGGAATGCCCCATGGAGTTGAACTCGTACAGCTCTAAATTTCTTATGTAAAAAGGGACAGTCCATGCACACACAAAAGAAACAAACCAATCTACCAATAGCTTCTTGCTATCTACAGAAGTCCTATGTGCTGCGATGGACTTTCTGAGCTTGCTTCTCTAATGCTGAGGGTGCCCCCCCATCTGGCTTATGGTATATAGGGGCTGGACACTCGCATAATGTGCCCATCAGTGAGAGAGTCTGCTCCCTTATGACTGGCAGAAAAGATTGCACATGGGTGGTCAACCTTGGAGCTGCATCGGGGCTAATAGTGCTGCTACAGGCTGCAGGGCCTTTTTTTTCATGTTCCTTAAAGCAGACCAAAACCTTTTACACAGGCTCTAAAAGTCTAAAATACTCCTGGACCCGGTGAAAGCTCTTCCTAGGGGCATCCTGATTTGGGATGCCCCAATAAAATTACCTTGGGAATAGATCCCCTGGCACATGTTTGGGCTTCCAACGCATCCCCAGTACTTCTCCATCTGATACGTGCACCCTCGCCAGCTGAATGGAATAGCCATGGGAGTCGTTTCATTTAGAATTCATTGGCTGGGCATGAATATGTATGGCAGTTAGGTTTTGATTGGACACAAGCCCATATATTCTGTGGAAGCATGGATCACGGTAAGTTGGTGACACTGGGGATTTCACACACAGGGGAATGACTATGTAAAGCAGACCAAAGGCCTGGGTTTTGATGCACTTTTAAAGTGGTCCGACATGCGTTTTCTAACGGGTGTGGGGCTGCATCTTGACAGGCTCAGGGGGATCCAGATGGCTGGAACCCCTGCTTAATTCCTCCTTCACAACACCCCAAAATACTTTACCTCAATCATCGGCTGAAATTCATCCCTCAGATTGGCCACTGGTGCTCACGTGGTTCCGCAATTGGGAAATGTCTTTGCTTATTGGTTGCTTTCCACTGCCTCAATTATCTTCATTCGTTTGTGCTGTTTGTTGGTGTAACCTTGCTGTCTTTGGTTCTCTCCCCAGTACCAAGGTGGGAATGGTTCCAGTCCTGTAAGAGGTCTACCTCCTTCCATACGGTCGCCACAGAACTCTCACTCACATTCCACACCTTCATCCTCTGTAAGTTCTAAAACAATTGCTATGTCTGCTATGTCTGCCCCTATGGGGATATATGGTGCTGCTTCCTGTTAAGTTGCAAGAATCGAAAAGTGCTTTTTACCATCCCGGGTTTTGGTTCTTGCCCCTAATCTGGGATGCCCCACTGTGTGAACCCCATCCCCCGGACTGCCCCTTAATTGTACCTTACCGGCATTCCCATAGCACATGTGCAGACTCTTGTTCTAACTGGTGCGCAGCAAACGGCCCTTTTTTAGTGGGCACATCCCTGGCCACCTTGAGGTCCATGGAACTATGCAGATGCCGGGCTGCAGCCCATGACTGTCCCATGGGACCCCCAGTAAAGTTGTGTGTTTGCTGGAGTTCCCATGGGGGCTTTCACACAGCCGGCCACCCCAAATTGAGATATCATAGGGGTATTAAATTGTCTGACCCTGGAGTCACTTAGACTCCCAGGCCAGTCTCTACAGGAGGTTGGTCCTTTTAAATGGACAGTCCAGGCAATGGCAATTATTAAACAGCAAGGAGCTCAACTGAAGCCTATCCCATTTGCCTCTCTTCCATTTCCTGCAGCTCCAAAATTTACCCTCCTTAGCAGGGTGGATTTGATTTAAATCTAACTGATTTAAATCACGATTTAAATCACTAGTCAGTAAGGCTTGATTTAAATCAGTGATTTAAATCAAAGTTTCTACCTAAACTAGTTCTTGCTATTTTAACATGCAAGTAGATGAAGATTTTTAGAATCACTTTTTATATTACTTTTTTCTCCCCAGTTTAATGGGTTAATCATAATTTGGACACCACTGTTCTGTTGTACTTAGGAAGGAGAAAAATAATCCTGACCTTAATAACAATTTAAATAGATTTATTCAACTGAAACAATAACAACATTACAGCATAAGTTATTTGCTTAAACAAACACAAACATCCATGTTTTGTTAACTAATTTGGCTAAACAAAATATATATATATTTTAAGAAACTTAGACTGTCAGCCCAGCCGACACATGAAAAACTTAAATACTACTGTCCCTGCTGTCCTCTGTAGCTCACTAGTCATAGGTTTGTAGAACAATAGGATTAAGGTCTTTTTCTCAATTCTGTTCATGTTGTAACATTTTTGCTGTGAAGAAGAGGCTGGGACCTCTGCGGAGTCAAATTCAGTTTTGAGAACTGCGTAAGTAAAGCGAGCGTCTGTGATAATATAGGAGAGAAACTGCCCACTAATCCTACAGAAACCTCTGGAAGAGCATGGCATTGTGAATGTTACACATATACAGCCTTTATTCTACTGAGTTAAACAACTCGGCTTTATCTCATGATGGAAGAACCTTTGGATGGTAAAATATTTTCCTCAAAAAGCAGTTTATTGAAAAAAAATCCGATTTAAATCAAAATAATCCGATTTAAATAAAAAAAATCCGATTTTTTTGATTTTTTAAAAAAAACATTGATTTTTATCCACCCTGCTCCTTAGCAATCTGTTCCTTCATGACCACCTCTTAATGTGGTTGCATAGCCGCCCCTGTCCCTCAGTGCCTCCAGTACAAGCCACAGTGGTCACATTTGCAAGGCTCTCTCATGCTCAGAGCACTAGGACATGGGCAGCCTCGCAACCACATTTGGAAGTGGTCGTGAAAGATTGGGCAGGAAAGAAGGAGCAAACATTGGCATGCCGCAGGAGATGTAGGAGAATCCCATAGGACAAGCTTCAGGTGAGCTCCTTTCTACCTTATTATTGCCATTACCTGGATGGTCCCTTTTAAAATAACCTGTTTTCTGATGGATCAGAACATGAGTTAAACGCACTGCATACCGCTTATGACGTTTATTTTTCTTTTCCTAAAAACAAAAAAAAAATTACTAACCAAAAATTTCACATGGCACATGGGGCTTCTTTTGCCACAAGAATAACATAAATTTATGTGGTAATAAATCAAAGCAAATTGACTTTCTGTATTTCTTCTTGACATTTCATTAGTCTTTCATTATTCTAAATTAAGAAAGCCAGTGAAATAACATCATCAATAAAACTAAAAATTATTGCAATTCCAGTCTCCTTGATTTTTTGTTATAGCTGTTCAATGACCTGGAGGAATGTGAATCCTCACAGACAAAAGCAGAAATAGCAGATGTGAGTGGATAAAGAGATTCTTGGTTCATAGGACCCAGTGTGTCAAACTAGGAGAGTTCCGGTCTAGGCCCTGGCGCCACCTTCTTTAATCGGCTTGCTGATGCCGCCAGAGTGGGTGCTCCCTGCGACGTGTGCATGGCCGTCCGGCCATTCATTGGGAGGGTGCGCTCTGGCATTCATTGGAGGGCGCACTAAGGCGGCGTTAGGCAGCTGATAAAAGATGGCCGTGCGCAGTGCTGCGACCGACCTAACGTCACCGCTGGATTACAGGGGAGATAAGTGTTTTTGTTTTTTATTTAACCCCCTGCCTTACCTTAGTGCTATGGCAGGGTGGGGGTACTTTCACAACGGGCAGTCTGGCTGGACTGTCCCTTTCATTATCAAAGGAGCAGAGGTAGTGGGTGGTGGCACAATTATCTCCAGATACTTGAAATGGACCACACACACAAATATGGTTGTAAAGAAAGCACAGCAAAGACTCTGAGGCAACATAGAAAATATGGTCTCTCTAAGAAGGTACTGACCATGTTCTATAGGGCAGTCGTTGAGCCAGTCATGCATACATCAACATTGGTCTGGTATGGGGGAGCCATCAGGAAGTATAGACAACGTTTAAAAAGAATTGTGCGAAAGAGCCATTGGAAAATCACTCCCAATACTAGATAATCTATTTGAGATGACACTTGCGTCTAGGGCAACCAAGATTGTTGGTGACCCCACTCATTCGGGTAAAACATTTTTTGCCCTCAGACCGACGACATAGACATAGAGGTGTAGAAACGGCTTCTATCCCCTGGCCATTAGGAATTTGAATAAACATGGCTGAGGAACTAGGGGTGTCTGAAAAAATTGATTCTGTCAAGTATCGAGATATTTAATTTCGACGATACTAGAATGACGTCACCCCCCCGCTGGTGTCATCTCAGCTCGCTGCAGCTCAGCTGTCAGATGCTCGCTGGGCAGAGGGAGACAGGGCAGGAGATCCTCTGATCCCCTTCCTCCACCCTCCAGTGATCACGGCATCTGTCATCGTATCGACGAGGTACACGGGAGCTGACAATCGGAGGTGAGTAAAGAAATTTTTTTTTTTTTTTAAAAGAATTTTTTGTTTTTGTTTTTTTTTTTTTTTTTACTGTTAACCCTTTGTGAACTGGTAAGGGATCTATAATACCCCTATACCAGTTTACAAGGCTTCGGGTCTGGCAAGTCACCTGCAGCTAGCGGGTGACTTGCCATTAACCCCGAGCTCCCCCATTACCTGCCTCCCCAAAGCCCAGGGGGGCCAGAAGAGCCTGTGGCCATAGGCTATGCCTCTACATGTTCTACAAGCCCCCATAGCTGGTACAGGCTGGTTATGCTGGGTAAGGGGGACCTCACGCTATATTCTAAGTATGTCACACACCCCACTTCAATCATTAATTATTACAATAGGGTAATACCTACCGCTAGGTGGCAGCATTGCAGAGAATCTCCAAAAAAATCAACAGGCCCCTCCCGGTCTATACATACCTGGTACCTCCCAACAATCTCCCAGTGTTATTCTCTGCAAGGTGGTGACAAGACAGAAGAAAGAAGTCTCCGGTATCACCCCGGCCCCCCCCCCCCCATGGTCTATTTCTGCCCAGCTCTTTTTTGTATCTTACCTGTTAACTGGCAGCCTCCCAGCTTTGGCTGTAGGTCGGGCAAAAGGTAGCCGGCACTTCAGGTGCCTAGGAGATTAGCTCCTCCGCTCGACCTCATATTGCGGGGCATAGCGGGATTCCCGAAGTGGTGATCCGGATGTGGGATGCCCCCATTTTACCTAGCAGTTAGATAGCTTTTTACATGATTTTATCTGGACATGGGACAGTGGTCTATTCCTTTGCACCGGGTGTCATGGATGTTTGTGTGTGTGTTTGCGGCTGAACTGGCTGGTATATGTGGGGCTCCTGCGCTTGTTGTCTGTGGTGTTTGTTTCCGCGGGCGTTTGGTAGGTGTGTTAGACCGGCCCGCTTTGGGTGACTTATTACTGTTTTACTGCATGATGGCGACGTTTGGCGCGGGTTTCCCCTCAGGAGCCGAGGGGCGGGGTCACGCGGGCCCGCCTGTTGGTGCAGCGCCTCTGCGTGACTTGCAAGCACAGGGGGAGAGTGATCTATGGTTAAAGGGGGGGGGGGGAGAGACATCTTTAGTGGGTTTACTTGTATGATTTACATATGTATTCTTGTGCCCGGAATGATTGTTGTCCCTGTTTTTGTGTCTTTCAGATCCTGGGATCCCGTCTTGCAGGGCTCTCCCGGTCTTATATACCTGGCTAGTGGGGGTTGTTTCTAGGCCATTGTTCCATTAATGGGACATCTTTTATGCTAAATTCCCATGGTCAGGATTTTTAAAGAATTTTAGATATTAAAGGGGCATCCCGGGTCGCGTACTGCGTAAATCCCTGGGTTCTGCGAATACCATAAATTTCACCACATGGAGGCTGCCAAAGATACCGGAAACGGTCCTTCGGGACAATCCAAGGTGTGTGGGGATTGTGGGGCTCCGCTCCAGGGAGATGTCATTTTGTGTATTCCATGTGCACAGCGGAACATTGAGCGGCAGTCCAGCACTCCGGTGCCTAGCACTTCATCGGCCGCGCCATCTCCCTCTCCCCCTCGCTTGTTCCGGACCCCGTGTGACGTTGTCCTGGGTGGGGATTCGCAATCTGAGGTATGCGCCCGTTTGGCCAGCCTTGAGAAAATGTTTTCCGCTCAGAAGGCTCCAGCTAAGCGGAAGCATCTGTCTCCGCCTCCGCTGGATTCAGATGAGGAAGTTATTGGAGACCTGGACTGGTCAGATCGTCCCCTTGAAGATGGTGAGCTCGTTGAGGAAGAGGATTCCGAGGTTCAGCAGTTGCTGGGTGCTGAGGGGGACCAGGCTGAGGGCCTTCCTCCCGATTCGTCTACTATTCTGGCTCAAATGTTTGAGGTTTTGGATTTGGATCCTCCGGCGGTTGCTCCTAGGCCTAAGGGTCAGCTTTTTGGGGTGTCCAAGCAGCGCTTGGAGTTTCCCAGTCAACAGCATTTTGAAGATGTTGTACTCAAGCAATGGGAGCAACCTACGCGTCTCGTCGGTGTGCCGTCTAGCTGGGATAGGAAGTATCCTTTTCCGGCGGAGTTGATGAAGCGTTGGTCTGTCCCCCCTGAGGTAGATACTCCGGTCTTGGGACTGTCCAACACGGTGGTCGTGCATTCTCCTGACACGACTTCGCTCAGGGACGGCGAGGATCGCCGGATTGATCAGCTGGCCCGCCATGGTTTTGTATGTGCGGGTTCGGTGTTAAGGCCTGTCTGTGCTTCGGCTCTTTTGACTTTGGCGGTCAGGTCTATTGTCAGGGACTTAGGTGTGGATCTCGAGCCTACCTGTGATGAGTCTCTTGCGCTTAAGCGCTGTGATTCCTTCTTGTCTTTTATCCTGGCTGCTCAGGAGGATGCCATGTTGATGTGTGGCAGGGCTACTGCCTTGCTGGTAGCTATCCGTCGCTGTGTGTGGTTGAGACAGTGGACGGCTGATTTTAATTCTAAAAGATCGCTCACGGCTCTTCCCTTTTTGGGTTTGAAGCTTTTTGGTGAGAGGCTGGATTCTGTTGCCAAGGGAGGTAAGTTACCTCAGCGCAAGAAATGTCGCCGTTCCTTTCGGGGGACGGTCTCCTTCAATCCGTCCTTTCGGGGAGCCAGAGCCGGCAGGGGTGCGGGCTTCTCGGCCTCCAGGGGCGCCAGTTGGAATAGGGGTAAAGGCCGTGGCCGCCCCGCTCACGTCTGGGGCGCCAAGCCCAAGCCAGTTGCCAAGCCCGCTCAGCAATGAGGGGGCGCCCTCACCCGTACGGGGGGGGGGGGCGGTTGCAACTCTTCTCCCGGGTATGGGACCAGGAGGTCTCGGACAGGTGGATGCGGGAGGTGGTGTCGGCCGGTTACAAGTTGGAGTTCGAGTCCCGTCCTCCTCCAAGGTTCTTCAGGTCTCGGGTATCTTTGGATCCTTTGGCCGCGCAGGGGCTCCTGGCGGCGGTAAGGAATCTTCTAGAATTAGCTATCGTTTGCCCGGTTCCTCCTTCAGAGGTAGGGCGCGGGTTTTATTCCAATCTCTTCACTGTCCCCAAAAAGGATGGGTCCTTCCGTCCGATTCTGGATTTGAAGTTTCTCAACAGATTTATTCGTCCCCGGAAGTTCCGCATGGAAACCCTGCGGTCTGCGATCGGTTCGCTTCGGCAGGGGGACTTTATGACGTCCATAGACATCAAGGATGCGTACCTTCACATTCCGATTTTCCCAGCTCATCAGAGGTTCCTTCGTTTTGTGGTGGAGAATCGGCATTTTCAGTTTGTGGCTCTTCCATTCGGCCTCGCCTCTGCTCCGAGAGTGTTCACCAAGGTGTTGGCGGGGGTGATGGCCCTGCTCAGAGCTCAGGGGATTCGCATTGTGCCTTACCTGGACGATCTTCTCATCATGGCGCCTTCCTTCAGTCAAGCAGAGGGGGACACCAGCATGGTGGTGTCTATGCTGGAGAAGTTCGGCTGGGTGATCAATTACCCCAAGTCCTCTCTGGTTCCGGCCAGGGTGGTGACCTTTCTGGGGATGTCGTTGGACTCCTGCCAGCACAGAGTGTTTCTCCCTCAGGCCAAGGTTCTGTTGATTCAGGAATTGGCTCAGCTTCTTCTCTCCCATCCTCGCCCGTCCATTCGACTAGGGATGAGACTGGTGGGGTTGATGGTGGCCTCGTTCGAGGCAGTTCCCTTTGCGCAGTTTCATACGAGGACGCTTCAGCTTCATCTTTTGGCGTCTTGGGACCGGCGTCCGAGGTCGTTGGATCGGTCCTTCCGGATGTCCCCTCGGGTTCGGCAGTCCCTTCTGTGGTGGTTGGTCTCGGACAACCTTTTGAAGGGCAGGTCGTTTCTGACCCCGCTTTGGGAAACTGTCACCACGGATGCCAGTTTGTCAGGATGGGGAGGTTTCTGGAAGGATCTTCAGTTTCAGGGGCAGTGGGACCCTCAGGAGGCCCACTTGCCCATCAATGTTCTGGAATTGCGAGCCATCAGGTTGGTTCTGTCTCGCTTGACGCATCATTTACAGGGCCTGCCGGTTCAGGTTCGATCGGACAATCAGACGGCGGTTGCTTACATCAATCGCCAAGGAGGGACTCGCAGTCTGGGTGCCCACAGGGAGGTGTCTCTGATTCTAGTTTGGGCAGAGACTCATGTCCCTTGCATCTCGGCAGTTTACATTCCAGGAGTGGAAAACACAGAGGCGGACTTTCTGAGCCGGTGTGCGTCCCGCCGGGGGGAATGGTCTCTCCATCCCCAGGTGTTTCGGTCGCTTTGTCTCCGGAGGTGGATCTGTTTGCCTCTCGTCACAATCACAAGCTTCCGACATTCGTGTCACTGTCCCGGGATCCTCTGGCTCTGGCGGTGGATGCCATGGCCCTGAGCTGGAGGGACCTGGGGTTTCTTTATCTGTTTCCTCCGATTCCCATGCTAGGCAGGGTGCTGCGAAAGTTGGTTCAGGAAGGAGTTCCCGCCATTCTCGTGTCTCGTGGCTCCAAGTTGGCCAAGGCGGGTGTGGTTCGCAGACATCGTTCGTCTGGCAGTGGATCAGTTCGATCTGCCTCTTCGGCCGGATCTTCTCACTCAAGGCCAACTGTGTTACCCCAGTTTACAAACGCTGGCTTTGACGGCTTGGCTGCTGAAACCTCCATCTTAAAGGAGGAGGGTCTTTCGGATTCGGTCATTCGAACTCTTATTAGTGCCAGGAAGAGATCTTCTTCTTCTATCTATTATAGGTCTTGGAGATCTTATATTGATTGGTGTGAGGCTAGATCTTTGCCCTGCCGGGTCTTTTCTATTTCTAGGATTTTGGAATTTCTTCAATCAGGGCTGGACTCTGGTCTTCAGCTGAGTACTTTGAAGGGGCAGGTTTCTGCTTTGTCTATCTTTTTTCAGAGGTCTTTTGCTAGCCATTCTTTGGTCAAGACTTTTTTCCAGGGGGTTTCGCATCTGCGGCCTCCTAGGAAGCCGTTGCTCCCTGTTTGGGATTTGAATTTGGTTCTCTCTGCCCTTCAGGCTCCTCCTTTTGAGCCTTTGCGGGATATTGCTCTGTCCACTCTTACTCATAAGGTTGCCTTTCTGGTGGCCATCACTTCGGTTCGGCGTGTTTCGGAGTTGGCAGCTTTGTCTATTCAGGCTCCTTATTTTGAGGAACATCAGGACAAAGTGGTTTTTCGCTTCAAGTCAGACTTTCTCCCTAAACTGGTCTCTGCTTTTCATCTTAACCAGGACATTGTTCTTCCTTCTTTGTGTCCTAAGCCTAAGAATGTCAAGGAGAGTGCTTTGCACTGCTTGGATGTTGTACGTTGTGTCGGGTACTATCTACGTGCTACGTCTTCTTTTCGTAAGACTGATGCCTTTTTCGTTGTGCCCTGTGGGCCTAGGAAGGGTTTGGCTCCGGCTAAGTCTTCCATTAGCAAATGGATTCGTCAGGCGATTGTTGGAGCCTATTCGGCCAAGGGGAAGGATCCCCCTTTTCGTGTTACTGCTCATTCTACTCGCGCGGTTGGAGCGTCCTGGGCTTTTCAGCACCAGGCTTCTGTTGAACAAGTTTGTAAGGCTGCAACTTGGTCTTCGGTTCATACCTTTTCTAAGTTCTATAAGGTTGATGTGCGGGCCTCAGCGGATGCTGTTTTTGGTCGCAAGGTTCTGCAGGCTGCAGTGGTTTGAGTTTTTTTCTGCATTATTGCCTGGTTGGATACCCACCCTTTTCTGGACACTGCTGTTGGATGTCCCTATTGTAATAATTAATGATTGAAGTGGGGTGTGTGACATACTTAGAATAATACCATTTTGTGAATACTCACCTGTAAAATGGGTATTATAAGTATGTCACACACCCCACTTCACCCACCCTTTTCGGTATCCTGGCTCTTTATATGGTGAAGTTTAGTTCTTTACGTTTGAGGGTTACATTTGTTTGTTCCTGGCACCTTGTCTTACTGCTGTTCTAATACTGGGAGATTGTTGGGAGGTACCAGGTATGTATAGACCGGGAGGGGCCTGTTGATTTTTTGGAGATTCTCTGCAATGCTGCCACCTAGCGGTAGGTATTACCCTATTGTAATAATTAATGATTGAAGTGGGGTGTGTGACATACTTATAATACCCATTTTACAGGTGAGTATTCACATAATGGTATTTTTGGGGGGGGGATTTTTAATGTGTTTTTTTTTTTAACCCTTAAAATTCCAAAAATAAAATGGGGTCCCACCCCTATGTAATTTTTTTTTTTTTTTTAATTTAAATTAAAATTATATTTAAAAGCGCAATATATCATCTTAACAGAATCGGGATATATCGTATCACCATAAGTGTATCGCATCGCCAGATTCTTGCCAATACACACCCCTATGTGTAACCCAGCTTTGTAGAAGAGTGCTGGAGCCTCACGATTGTCCGCTGGCGCTCTCGTGGGTGGGCCTTTCCAGTGGTCGGCACCCAATCGCGGGGCTCCATTTCACTGTTTCTGGCCTAGGGTCCGGCAAGGGGTACAAATTTTGGGCATTGTGGGGGGGGGGATTTCAGCATTCTGGACCCCCCCAAACCTGTTTTTTTATTGTGCTGGGTCCCGGACCAACGCCCATTAGTCGCAGAACGGGTGTTGGTCCACTTAAAGTTGTACCACCTTGTATATTGCATACCACCGCCCTTGCCAGATAAAATTACTTGTATGTATGGAAATAAATACTTGATGACAAATAAATTGGTTCTCATTCTACCCAATAGGACAAATTATAAATTTGCTGCTGTTTTCGAGGGCGAGATCTGGTGGCAGAACTATTTGTGTATCTTTTTGGATCATAGGATGCTTGATTTTATTTGCATGATTTTATTATTTTCAAAGTAGGAGCTTGTCTAAAAAGTTTCTGTATTTTTACATCATAGGTCCGGCAGAACAGTCCTTCTCCCACAGCATTAGCCTTTGTGGACCATATTATTACACCAACAAAACAATTATCATATAAACTAATTCAGGTGAGTGTGAGCAATTTCTGTTTTTTTTTTTTTTTTTTTTTTACCAACCTCATTGGTTTGTATTTAAAAGGGTTAAATTACTCTGCTTGCCCCATGTTGGCTTTCAACCCTCACAGCCAGCATGGGAAGGTCCCTTTTAAGAGGAGCAACACCCCCCTCGAATCTATAAGACTCGATGGAGGGGGGGGGGGGGGAATGCTATACCTCTTTAAGGGGCATTCAGAAATTGGAGGCCCCGCTGTGTGAAACCCCCTTGATCCTTCGCAGCCACATCCCTGGCATAAATCTAGGTGTTGGCGAGCCAGGCCTTTCTGAGGTGGATGAGGGAAATCTGAATGGAATGAGTGCCCCTGATTTGCTTAGCAACCCACCTAGGAACCAGGAAGTGTTGCGTTTTTTGGGCAATCCGAGGGAGTACACAGTGGGGTATCCCAAATCGGGGTTCCCCACCAGAGAGGAACACTCAAGAAAGTCCTCCTTTAAACCCTATATTTAGGCACCAAGTAAGCAGAATATGCACGCTTTTCTCGCAGCACTGCCGATCCAGTCTACATCTAGCTTCCCTTTCTGCTCCCGTTAGTCTTAGACCAGCAACGCAATGTTAACTGCCCCTAGCCTGGTCAGTCTGGATTTGCTCTTCTGCCCCCTAATCATTGAGAGAGCCTGTTCCTTTATGGCAGGCGAATGTGATGAAGTCATGCTGTGCATTAATTTGGGTCCCCTGCCCTTTTTATAGAGCCCTCGGTCACTCTCATAGCCTGGTCCCTACCCTGAAGCAAGCCTTAAAGTGCTTCTGCAGGCAAAGGTAATTGTTACACCATTGCATTGTGCTACTTTTGGCACTGACCTAAACTGTTTTCCATTTTTAAATTAAAGAACAAATGGCCACGATATCAAGGTTTACAGTTTCACCACATGATTTCTCTTCTGAAAAAAGTGGGCGTGACCCTTGGATCTGTGATGCTGCATAATAGTCTGGAGCAGAGTGGGCCAGAGTAGGGAGGAACCAGGAATCCTACTTCACTATGCTGAGCAGATTGGGGTACGGGATGAGAACAATGTCATTGGCTGAACCTGTAAACCTCAATATCTCGGCCATTTCTGCTTCAATTTAAAAAACGCAAAACAGTTTAGGACAGCGCCAATGTAGCCCCTACATGTGTAACAATGACCTTTTCCTGCAGTATCTCTTTAATTACATAAAGGAGGCCTAGTCCCTGTGATTCTCCTTCAGTCACCCCCAGAACACTTAGCTCCATGTCTACCATGCAACAAGGCCAGGCGGTACTTGTTTATCCAAATTGAGCTGGAACGGTGGGGCAGCTAAGGCTCTCTAAAGAATCCTTTTGAAAGACCGTAAAACAAGGAGCCACCTTCGGTTGTCAGGTTAGTGCTGGATCAGCTGGCTTTGGCGCGGGTAAGGTGTGTATAGGCTGGCTTTTTTTCTCTCATATTCCACTCCAGGGCATCACCAAATCAAATAAGAATTGGTTCACTCTCGTCCGAAGGGCAGGACAGCGAGATAAAAAGGTGTGGTTCCTCCCGGCCTATTTATACTTCCAGCTGCCCTCACAATCCAGTTTCATTCTTGCACTTGGACTCGACTGTGAAGGTTGTGCTTGGATTTATTTTCCCTAAATTCATAAATGATTTACTTTTTTTTTTGTTCAGAAAGCGGGGGATTTAACCCTGTCTGTCTTCCAGGCCCTTATGGTCCCGCTGATCCGGTGGACCCACTATTCCTCCTGGAGTCTGTTAGGCCAATAGCATTGGATCAGGGGTACAATTAAGGGGAGGTGCCAGGGTCCTGTGGAGCCTACAGGGCATCATGTCAATTTTTGTGAAGACCCCCCAAGGGCTGGTGGACTTTTTCTAAAGGGACATCCAGCTGCAGGTTTCGTCTGGTGACCTGCAGGGTGGACCATGGGAAAGAGATTCCCCTTTCCTGTTCCTTTCCACTTTTTGGCAGTGGGGAGAGAGCAAAGTCTATTGTGAATCGGAAGACATGGTGTGGAGAGGAGCAGTTTTCAGTTTTTTAATTTACGCGCCAGATGGATGGAGCGCTGCCATTGGTTGAGGGGCGGGCTGGGGAACGGTCTTGCTTCTAGCTGGGAGCAGTGTGCAGGGGTTGCTTCCGGGTCACAGCTTCTGTTCCAGACTACTGGATTTCCGGCAGCGGAAGGTTGAAGAGGTTGAATAGCTGGGGGCCTTGTGCGGGCTGCCGCGGTCCGCCCCTCTCTATTGCCGCCTTTTGCGGGCCCAGCCTTCTACAGGCCCGCATTGACTAACGTCGGAGGGAGAGGGGCGGGGCCTCACGCGGCGCGCGATCCGCGCTGGCCCGCCGCCCTTCTTCTCCTTTCCTCTCGCTGAGCTGCTGCTGTTGCCGTCCGGACGCAATCTTTCGCGCGTGAGTGCCCCACCAGGGGCTTCCTCCCTCTTCCTTGCGTTTTTATTGCCTCTATTGCTGCTTCTTTCGCTGCCTGCCTTGGTTTTCTTACTTATGGCTTTCAGGAGGACTCCCTGTTTTTGCAGGGAGTCTCTGCAGGGACTCCCTGTTTTTGCTAGGGTCCCTAGCCTTAATTTACACTTGACAAATCCTCCCACAGGGACTTTAAAGGAGCATCCCAGGGTTGCTTACTAGCATAATTCCCTAGGTCTTGCGACTATCCAAAAAATCACCATATGGAGGCTCCGCAGGATATTGGGCTCGGGCTCCCTTTGGGAAAATCCCGACCATGTGTGGGTTGTTGGATTTCCCTTACGGGTGATATTGTGCTGATCTTTATACCATGTGCACAAAAGGCCAGTTGGGCCCCCAGGCGTCTGGGTCGGCACCTCCCGCTTCATCGCCTCCCCCCCTCTGCTTTATCCGTACCCCAAGTGACTTGGTCGCTAGTGGGGAGTCGCACTCTGATGTTTGTACTAATTTGGCCAGCATCGAGAGATTTATTGCTAGCGCAGTGGGCAAGATGGCCCAGGCGGCTTTGGATTTTGATGATGATTCCCTTGATTGGTCGGATTATTCCCCGTTAGAGAGGGGAATTGTTTGAGGTATCAGATGCTGATGAGGTGCATTTTTGTGATACTGATGTTGGGAAGGCGCTTGGGGATGCCGTTGACGCTTCCAGGGTTTTGGCACATCTCTTGGAGGTTTGGATATTGCCTCGCCAGAGGCACCCCTTGTCAAAAAAGGGGAATTTTTAGGGTCCTCCAAGCCATGCTTGGAGTTTCCTACCCAAGGTCATTTTGAGGCATTGATCCTTAGGGAATGGGAGAAACCGAGCCGGCTTCCGGGTGTTCCTCAGAGATGGGATAAGAAGTATCCTTTTCCGGTGGAAGTGGTTAAGCGCTGGTCTTCTCCTTCCGAGGTCGATGCGCCAGTTTTTGGGATTGTCCAACACCTCTGTGGTCCGCACCCCAGACGCCACTTAGATGGCAGGTTATGCTTTTGCCAGTGTTTGGTTCAGCCTTGCGTGTGCATCTGCGCTTGCTACGGTGGCTACTAGGTCTGTGGTTAGGGACTTGTTACTTGACGCCCAATTTGACCCGGCCAGCGCCGAGTTCACTAACTTTAAAAGGTGCAAATTATTCATGGAATTTGTATTGACCTCTATGGAGGACACTATTGTCATATGTAGGAGAACTTTGGCATTCTTGGTAGCCATGCGCCGATCGGTCTGGCTTCGCCAGTGGGCGGCGGACTTTGCGGCCAAGGAATCGCTCACAGCCCTTCTCTTCTTGGGTACACGGCTGTTTGGAGATAAGTTGGATGCGGTTGCTAAGGGAGGTAAGTTGCCTCAGCGTTAGAAGCCGCGTCGCTCCTTTCGGGGGGCAGGCGCCTTCAACCCTTCCTTTCGTGGTGCCAGAGCGGTCAGAGATGTTGCCTACTCCGGGGGCAGAGGTTCTTCCTGGAACAGAGGCAGAGGTCGAGCCCGTCCCGCTTCTGCCTGGGGTTCCAAGCCCAAGTCCGCTGTTAAACCAGCTCAACAATGAAGGGGCGCCCTCACCCGTACGGGTGGGGGGACGGCTGCGGCTCTTCTTCCAGGTCTGGGTCCAGGAGGTCACAGACAGATGGATTCTGGAAGTGGTCTTGTCCGGGCACAAACTGGAGTCTGAGTACTGGCCTCCTCCAAGATTTTTAAAGTCTCGGGTTCCCTCGGACCCTCAGGCTGCTCAGGGGCTCCTGTTAGCAGTTAAAAAAAAAATCTTCTGGACATGGGTCATATGCCCGGTGCCTCCCTCAGAGAGAGGCAGGGGTTACTATTCCAATCTTTTCACGGTTCCCAAAAAGGATGGTTTCATAAGACCCGTTCTGGTCCTGAAGATCCTCAACGGGTTCATCAGAACCAAGATGTTCCGCATGGAGACTCTGCGCTCGGCCATCAATTCCCTTCGTCAAGGTGACATTATGACATCCATAGACATCAAGGATGCGTATCGGCATGTTTCAATTTTTCCAGCGCATCAGCGATTCCTCAGGTTCGCAGTGTACGATCAACTTTTTCAGTTTTGTAGCCCTTCCCTTTGGGTTGACCTCAGCGCCGAGGGTCTTCACCAAGGCTCTGGCGGGCATAATAGCCCTGCTCAGGGCATTCGCATAGTGCCGTATCTGGACGGCCTACTTATTTCAGCTTCTTCCCTCCGTCAGGCGGAGCTGGACACCCACTAGGTGGTGTCGATTCTGGAGAGGTTCGGATGGGTGATCAACCGCTCCAAATTCTCTCTCTCTCTCTCTCTCCATCAAGGGAGTTTTCATTCCTGGATACCATTCAAGCCAGAGTGTTTCTACCTCAGCCCAAGATGCAAGGGGGTTCAGGATCTGATCCGCCTTCTTCTGGCTGATCATTGCCCCTCTATCTGCCTGGGGATGAAACTGATGGGATTGATGGTTGCTTCCTACGAGGCAGTACCGTTTGCTCAGTTTCACATGAGATCTCTCCAACTTCACCTATTGACGCATTGGGACAGATGTCCGTAGTCCTTGGATCAACTTTTCAGGATGTTTCTCAGGGTTCAGCGGTCACTTCGGTGGTGGCTGGAGTCGAGCAACCTGATGAGGGGCAGATCCTTTCTGGCCCCTTGTTGGGAGACGGTTACCACGGATTCCAGCCTGTCGGGCTGGGGAGGTTTCTGGAAAAGTCATCAGTTCAGTGGGTTGTGGGGTCCTCAGGAGGCTCACACCCCCATCAATGTCTTGGAGCTCAGAGCCATCCGGCTTGTCCTGGCGCAGCTGACGTCGCACCTACAGGGCCTACCGGTTCAGGTTCGATCAGACAATCGGACAGCGGTAGCCTACATTAATCACCAAGGAGGGACTCGCAGCAGGAGTGCCCTCAGGGAAGTCTCTAATCCTGACTTGGGAGGAGAGCAATGTTACTTGCGTTTCGGCAGTCTACATTCCGGAAGTGGAGAACACGGAGGCGGATTCCCTGAGCAGGGGGTTCTCTCGCCGAGGGGAGTGGCCTCTCAATCTCGGAATTTTTTTCGGGCCCTTTTTCACAAGTGGAGGACTCCGGAGGTGGATCTCTTTGCCTCACGGCACAATCACAAACTCCCATCCTTTGTGTCTCTATCTCAGAATCCTCTAGCCCTGGCAGTGGATGCCTTGTCCCTTGCCTGGAAGGATCTGGGGTTCCTGTACCTGTTTCCTCTCTTCTCCAGGGTGGGCAAGGTAGTTCGCGAGCTGATTCTGGAAGGGGCACCAGCAATTCTGGTGGCCCCAAGGTGGCCAGGACGGGCTTGGTACGCTGACGTCGTACGGCTGGCGGTAGTTCAGTACCGGCTGCCCATGTTTCTGGATTTTATATCTCAGAGTCAACTACTTTACCCCAATTTACAAATGCTGGCTTGGACGGCTTGGCTGCTGAAACCTTCATTCTGAAGGAGGAAGGTTTGTCTGAGGCCGTTGTTCAGACTTTGATTAGAGCTAGGAAGCGGTACTCTTCTGGCATTTACTATAGGACTTGGCGGTCCTATATTGACTGGTGTGAGGCTAGGGCTTTGCCTTGCAGGGTGTTTTCGATCCCTAGGATTTTGGAGTTTCTTCAACACTGTCTGGATCTTGGGTTCCAGCTTAGTACCTTGAAAGGGCAGGTCTCTGCTCTGGCTGTTTTCTTCCAAAGACTTTTTGCTTTACACCCGCTGGTTAAGACTTTTTTCCAGGGGTCACTTTTGTGCGGCCCCCTAGGAAGGTTCTGGTCCCTGTTTGGGATCTGAATTTGGTTCTTTCGGCTCTCCAGGGTCATCCTTTTGAGCCGTTGCAGGATATTGCTCTTTCTGTGTTCACTCAAAAGGTTGCTTTCTTAGTGGCCATTACCTCTGTTCGGCGTGTCTGAGTTGGCGGCTCTGTCTATTCAGGCCCCTTACTTTGAAAGACACCAGGACAAGGTGGTCTTCCGCTTTACGTCGGATTTCCTTCCTGAATTGGTTTCTACTTTCCATCTCATTCAGGATGTTGTTCTCCCTTCCTTGTGTCCTAAGCCTAGCAATGACAAGGAGGGGGTTTTGCACAACTTGGATGTGGTTCGCTGTGTTAAGTACTATTTGGTGACTACTTCTTCTTTCCGCAAGATGGATGCCTTCTTCGTGGTGCCCTTGGCGCCCGCCAAGTCTACCATTAGCAAATGGATTCGTCAGGCCATTGTTGGGGCCTATTCTGCTAAGGGGAGGACTCCCCCTTTTAGGATCACTGCGCCTTCTACTCGTGCTGTTGGTGCGTCCTGGGCTTTTCAGCACCAGGCTTCTGTTGAACAAGTTTGTAAGGCTGCTACTTGGTCTTCCGTTCATACTTTTTCCAAGTTTTACAAGGTTGATGTGCGGGCTTCAGCGGATGCTGTTTTTGGCCGCAAGGTTCTGCAAGCTGCAGTGGTTTAAGTTGGTGCGTTCTTTACTGTTTATGGTTCCCACCCATGACGGACACTGCTATTAGATGTCCCAAATGTCATGAAGAGTTGAAGCGGAGTGTATGTCACACTTGGAATAATACCGTTTTGTGAGTACTCACCTTTAAAACGGATATTATAAGTGTGACATACACTCCGCTTCACCCACCCTTTTTGGTATTCCGGATCCTTTATATGGTGAACCATTGTTTCTTGGTTGTTAGTATTGTTATATTTGGTTCTTCCTGGTCCCCTTACTGCTATCTTACACTGGGGAGTTGATGGGAGGTCCCAGGTATTTATGGACTGGGAGGAGCTCCTTTTTTGCATTTATCTCTGCAGAAGTTCGCCCTCTACTGGAGAATAACCCAAATGTCATGAAGAGTGAAAACAGTATTTTCTCTCTATGGGAGCCTTAGGGCCCGCTTCCTGGGGGCTTACTGCTCCTACGGTGGCTCTACAATGCTCTCATATTTCAGGATTTCATTTCCAGCTGGAAATGTCGGAAAGATTGGCATGCCCTGGAAGGTCACTGCTTCCAACTTAGTGATCCTGATGATCAGCTGGTCTCGAGATCCTTTAAAGGCGTCTAAATAAAAACGGAAGCATTTGCTTCCTGTGGAGTCTTCCGAATCCAAGGAAGAGGATATTTATACCGCCATAGAATCTCAGGAAGAATGGGAGCTCTCATCCAGTAGGGAAGAGAGTAATTTGGATTTAGGTTCTTGTTCTGAACAAGGGTCTTCTATGTTTCGGTAACAAATGGATAATCTGACTTCCTCTATTCTAGAGGTTTTGTACACCTGAGCTCCTAGAGCCCCTAAGGAAGAAGGGGGATCCATACAGATCTAAAAAACAAAGGCAGCTCTTCCCCGAGCAATCTCATTTTCTTAAGCTTATCCAGAAGGGGTGGGATAAGCCTGACAAGCTCCCCACCATTCCTAGAGTTCTGGATACTAAGTATCCTTTTCCTACAAACCTAATTTAAATTTGGACTCTTCCTTCCGAAGTGGATGATCCTGTTTTCAGGACCCTTTAGGAACACTGGTCAACCAACACAACTTCCAAGAAGACTCTGAGGGGATTTCCTTTTATGGGAGGTCATCTTTTTGGGAAATATTTGGATGGTATTGTAAAGAGAGCCACAAGTGGCAGATCTACCAGACTTAAGACTAAAAAAGGAAATGTAATCCTTATGGTAGATCTTCCAATACTCGGCCATTTCGTGGTGACAGCGGTTCCTTTTTCTTCAACACCAAGAGGAGTTCTGGAATAAACCTAAGACCCAGAAGAAGGCCAGATCCTTCTGGTGAAACAAGGCTAAACCCCCTTCTAAGCCCCCTCAGACTTTAAGGGACGCCCCCTCACCCTTTCAGGTGGTGGGACGCCTTCTGCATTTTGCTCATCTTTGGAGGCTCCATGTAGCAGATGCATGGATTTTTTCAAGCTACAAGATCGATCTGGGGGGTGGAGGTTCTTTTCTTCAAGGGTGTTGGGAAATCAGGAAAAACGGGCCTCAACAGTTTTGTCCGGCTTCGCAGATTTCGCAAGGAGTCATTAAGATTCACAACCGCCCTTCAGCCAGGGGATTATATGACCACAGATGACATAAAGGACGCCTACCTGCATATCCCTATCTTCCCGGGCTTTCGGAGGCTTTTGCATTTCCCAGTAAATGGCCTACATTTAAGTTTGTGACTCTGTTATGGTCTGTCCTTGGCTCCAAGGGTTTCTGTCAGGCCTCAAAGCTCTTCTAAGACACCAGGGGATACAAATTACCTCATACTTAGACGATCTTCTGATCAGAGCCCCATCTTTTCTGGAGGCCTTTGGCTGGTTAGTGAACTATCCAAAGTTGCATATCATTCCCTCAAGAGTTGTCTCCTTTCTGGGACTGACTTTAGACACAATCTTACGCTGGGCCGAGAAGAATGCTCTGTGCATCTCGTCGTTCACTCTTGGTATGTGGATCAACGTGCAAGCTGATCATCTAAGCAGAGCGACCTTGGATCAGAGATCACAACGTCTGGTGGGTCTTTATCGCTTGGTGTGGATCCAGGGGTTTTGCTGGTAGGACATTGTCTGTCTCCAGAATCCTAGAATTTTTGCAGAGGGGTCTCCTTGGGTTAGAGGAATAGGGTCGACACATGGGTTTCCCATCTTGGAAGAAGGGCACTGCTTTGGGAGATCCCATTTGTATCTGATTCGGTGATGCCCTGGAATGTAATATGAGAGAAAATACAATTCTGTGATTCTCACCTGTAGAATTGATTTCTCTCCTCTTCCACTCCAGGGTGTCATGCCCACCCTATATGCTAAACTACTATATCTATTCCTTGGATGCCATAATCCTAGTGAAGCCTTGAATATATGTAAATATTTTGTGTACTAGCATTTAAAAAAAAAAAGTAGAGAGTGCTACGTTTCTCCTTGTTTTCCAACTATACGTGGGATCTCTTAGGATGCCTTCCTCCTCCCGGGCGGCTGTTCCTACTGCTTTTCAATTACTGGATTGCGGAGGGCAGCCATAAGTGTATATATAGTCTGGGAGGAACCTCACCATTTTATCTTGCAGTCCCGCCATTCGGGCGACAGTTAACCCATTTGTACCTGATTCGGTGACACCCTGGAGTGGCAGAAGAGAGAAATCATTTCTACAAGTGAGAATCACAGAATTGTATTTTTTTTTTTAATTTTACATATAGAGCCCTTGTCCTTTTCAGTCCCTTTTAGTAAATTTGCCTTAAAGCGTACCAAAAGTTAATTGTGAAGTATATGAAGTATATATAAATGTACACTATTCCCCATTCTACAGTAGATTTGGATATTTAGCTTGTGCTACTTGCAAGCATTGCTGTATAGGCCTTCCTCAGTCTTGGAGTCTTGGACTCCTGTCTCATGGGCATCCTGCAAGCGTAGTACACCTTGCCTTTTACTGCTGACTGGCTTGGTGTAAGCCAAGCCCTTAGAGGTTTGTGAGTGCTTTTTTACTGAGCTCTATTTCAGTTTATCACCAAAGTTGAATAGTGATTGTACCAGTCAGATCCAACCTGCGGGTTGACTGCAGATTGTGAGATTATACCACATGGTCTGGAAAACGTTTGGTAAAGCTTTTTGTTTTTTGTAGACCGATCTTACAATGATGAAACTTGCTGCATTAGAAAGTAATAAAAACCAGGATCTAGAGAAAAAAGAAGGAAGAATAGACGATTTGCTTAGGGTGAGTAAAAGCATTTTGACTAAAGGGCAAGTTTTTACCAAAAATGATTTATGGTTTGCTTTTTTTTAGTGTCCTAAGGTCTCATAAAAGGCAGCAAGGAGCTCAACTGAAGCCAATCTTATATGCCTCTCTTCCATTTCCTGCAGCACGCTGTAGATACCAAAGCAGGACCTCCTCTTTCAATTCATTTTTTCCACAACCACGCTCAAAATGTGGTAGCACATCTGACCCTTCGTACTGCCAGCACAAGTTGGCCTGTCAAGCCACAGTGGTCACACTTGCTTTGCCCACTCATGCTGAGAGCGCTGAAGGACAAGAGCAGCTGTGCAGCCACATTTGGAGCATGGTCGTGAAGGAATAAAATGAAAAGAACTTCGGAGACCTGCTATGGTTCTGCAGGAAATGGAGGAGAGGCGCATGGGCATTCCTCTGGCTGCCTTTTTATTGCCATCGCCTGGACTGTCTACTTCAATCGGTTTACCTTTTTGATAGTTTCCCCAAGAAAATCAATGGAGTTATTTTCATCAAATTATGCCTACATTCTATGCTTTTCCACGGTTGTGCAACGCTCCTCACCTGCGTTGACATATGCCTTTGGTCCCACACCTCCCCTGCTGCTTGAATTTCCTGTCCCACATTGAGGAAGCCAGTGAAGGAGGTGGCAAGGACCATGCAGTAGAGCAATAAAACCTTAAGTAGCGAGGATCTGGAGATAGCAGAAATGGGCCAGGGAGAGGCGGTGAGTACCAGGAGACTGAGGCAATTCATGTGCTTTGCCCTCGCTGCAATAGACTTCTATGGGCTGAGCGGCATTTCTGTTTGTGGAACAAATGTGTGGTCCAAAGTCTTTTGGCAAAAAAAGTACAGGGATGTAAAATTACCCATAATTTTAATGGCCTTTGTCTGCCTTTGTTGCACTGGAGTATGCCTGTTCCAGTGCAATGCATGCAACTAGGTGCTACAGGAACTTGGCAATCCCACCCCCCCTCCAGTGTAGTGAATGGAGTGCAAGTGGCCGGTCACCTTGACTGGCACAAGGGGATGATCGGCGGAAAGATGCCGGTAAGTTTCAAACTACCAGTGTCGACGAATCAGCTGCGCAGGTCTATAGGCACATAGCTGTGGTTTGTTTGTTTTTTTGTCCAGACGGGGTCTTTAAAGAGCACCTGTAGTAGAATTAACAAAAAACCTCACCGCGCCGGCCCGCCCTCCTCCTTCCTCATCTCGCTCTCTGCCTTGCCTCGTGCTCTGCGTCTTGGTCTGTGGACGGCGCCATTCTTGTAAGCGCCCTGTGGGCTCCATGCTGTTCTTGATCCTATTATCCGCGGAATGGCTTTTTATTATTATGCATTTATATATATTTATATATTTTTATAATGTCACATTGCTCAGTTTGTGTGGGCCATGTTGTGTGTGTGTGTGTGTGATTAGCCCTTTTCCTTATGTCTTCCAGGTGGACTCTTATTGGATTTTTAAGGGGTCCTCCCGGTCCTAGGGTCCCTGGGTTTGATTAGGGCTCCCAATAAATCCTCCCACGTGGGACTTCCCGGGTTGCTTATTAGCGTTATTCCCTTGGTCATTGCGACTACCATTAAAATCACAATATGGAGGCTCCCCAGGATACCGGGCTTGGGCTCCCCTCGGGGCAATCCCGGAAGTGTGTGGGTTGTGGGGCATCCCTTTCGGGGGATAATGTATTACTTTGTATACCATGTGCGCAGCAGGCTATAACGCGGCAGTCGGGGGCCCAGGCGTCTGGGTCAGTGCCTCTGGCCTCATCGCCTACCCCACCCAGTCTGATCCGTACCCCGAGTGATGTCGTCACGGGTGGGGAGTCGCAATCTGATGTGTGTGCCAGATTGGCCAATCTTGAGAAATTATTTTCTAGCGCTGTGGCCAGAAATGCCACGGCTAAGAGAAAGCACATGTCTTCAGCCGCGCCGGCCTTTGATTTTGATGAGTTTGATTCACTTGACTGGTCTGATTATTCCCCGCTAGAGGAAGGAGAATTATTTGAGGAATCTGATGGTTCTCACGATCAGCAATTTGTTGGCGCCGATACCGAGCAGGGACAGGGGGATGCCGTGGATACCACTAAGGTCCTGGCTCATCTTTTCGAGGTTCTGGCTATTTCTCCTCCAGAGGAGGCTCCTCCGCAGAAGGGGGAGTTCTTTGGGACTTCTAAGCCGTGCTTGGAATTCCCAAATCAAAAGCATTTTGATGGCATCATTCTTAAGGAATGGGAGAGGCCTACTCGGCTTCCGGGTGTTCCTCAGGGCTGGGATTAGAAATATCCTTTTCCGGTGGACGCGGTGAGGCGCTGGTCGTTCCCTCCTGAGGTTGATGCCCCCGTGTTGGGGTTGTCTAATTCTTCTATATTCCAAGTGTGACATACACTCCGCTTCAATTCTTCATGACATTTGGGTTATTCTCCAGTAGAGGGCGAACTTCTGCAGAGAAGAATGCAAAAAAGAAGCTCCTCCCAGTCCATAAATACCTGGGACCTCCCACCAGTTCCCCAGTTTCTTCTCTGCAGGAAGGCGAGCAAGACAGAAGATGAAGACTGCTCTTACTTGCAGGTAAGCCGGGTTCGCGCCCGGCCATTTTTTGCCCCTATTGCTGCCAGGACCTTTCCTATATTATCCCTATGCGAGCCTCCCAGCCTTGGCTGCGGGTCCTGGTAAGGGAAGGTAGCACCTTATGGGTGCGCAAGGAGCATTGCTCCGCCGTGAGACCTAATTACAAGGGGTAGGCGGTTTCCCGGGTTTGGTGGTCCCGGTGTGGGATGCCCTGTCCCTGACATTCCTTTGGCCAGATTCTGGCTGGGATTCCCCCCTTCCAGGTCCCTTACTTCCCTCTGGGGGGGGGGGGGGGGGGGTGTCGGCCTGTATACCCTGTTGGTTTATATGTGTGTATGACACTGTGTGTGTGTGTTTTTATTTGTGTTGGGTGCTGACAGGATGTTTGCATTATACTCAGGGCCATAACGATGCTGGCCTCCTTCACTCAAGCCTGGGGAGCTTCTTCCCCTCAGGCTTGTTCGGGGAGGGGGAGGGGCCAGGCTCTCGGCACTGCCGCGCTATCCCCGGCCCCTCATTTGGCGCGATGCTGCCGGCCAGCCCATGGCTGGGATCCGTGTTGCTGGGAGGGGGGCGTGGCCTGGCGGTGCGCATTCTGCGCTGGCCCGCCACCCCCCTCTTCCTCCTCTTCTCACGAGGCTCTTCTCCGGGGGCCATCTTGGTGCTGCTGCGGGATCCTGGGTGCTCCTGACCGGTAAGGCCTGTTGGCCACTTCCTTAGCTTATGCGGGGGCCTCCTGTTTTTTCGCTTGTGTGTGCATGAATAAAATATATATATATATATATATATATATATATATATATATATATATATATATATATATATGTTATATGTTTTGTTAGGCTATTTTTTACTTGGATGCTTCATTGTGTGTTTCAGATTGCATCGTTTATGTGCATGTTAAGGGGTTCCTCCTAGTCCTGGGGTCCCTAGCCTTAATATAGATCACCACAAATCCTCCCACTGGGACTTTTAAGGGGCATCCCGGGTTGCTTATGGCTTAAACTCCCTGCGGTCTTGCGACTGACCATAAAAATCACTCGGGCTCCCTCTGGGACAATCCCGGCCATGTGTGGGTTGTGGAGCATCCCTTACGGGTGAGAATGTGCTTATTTGTATACCATGTGCACAAAAGGCCATATCGCAGCAGTCGGGTGCCCAGCCTTCTGGGTCGGCGCCCCCCGCTTCATCGCCTTCCCCTCCCCACCTTATCCGTACCCCAAGTGACATTGGTGCTAGCGGGGATTCGCATTCCGGTGTTTGTGCTAGGTTGGCCAGCATCGAGAAATTTATGGTTAGCACGGTGGGCAAGAAGGCCCAGGCTAAAAAAAGATTTGTCGTCGGTCCAGGCGACTTGGGATATTGATGATGATTCTTTTGATATGTCAGATTATTCCCTGCTAGAGGATGGGGAATTGTATGAGGAGTCAGAGGCTGACGATGTACGGTTTGGCGAGACTGATGTTGGGCAGGCGCTGGGGGATGCTGTGGACGCGGCCACGGTTTTGTCACATCTCTTGGAGGTTTTGGATATGGCACCACCTGAGGCGCCTCCTCTCAAGAAGGGGGAATTTTTGGGGGCCCACAAGCCTCGTTTGGAGTTCCCTCCCCAGGGTAATTTTGATGCACTGATCCTTAGGGAATGGGAGAAACCTAGTCGGCTTCCGGGCATTCCTCAGGGATGGGATAAGAAGTATCCCTTCCCGGTGGAAGCGGTTAAGCGCTGGGCTTCTCCTCCCGAGGTCGATGCGCCAGTTTTGGGGTTGACAACTCTTCCGTGCTTCACACCCCAGACGCCACTTCCCTAAAGGATGGTGAGGATAGGCGCCTTGATCAGATGGCATGCCATGCCTTTGCCAGTGTTGGTTCGGCCTTGCGGCCTGTTTGTGCATCTGCGCTAGTGGCGGTGGGTGCTAGGTCTCTGATTAGGGACTGGTTAAATGACGCTCACCTTGATCCGGCCAGCGCTGAGTTCACTACGCTTAAAATATTTGAATTGTTCATGGATTTTGTCTTGGCTGCTATGGAAGACACTATTATGTGTAGTAGGACTTCAGCCTTATTGGTGGCCATGCGACGCTTGGTATGGCTCCGTCAGTGGACAGCGGACTTGGCGGCCAAGAAATCGCTCACAGCTCTTCCCTTCTTGGGTACGCGGCTGTTTGGAGATAAGTTGGATGCTTTGGCAAAGGGAGGTAAGTTACCTCAGCGGAAGAAACTGCGCAGTCCCTTTCGGGCGGCAGGCTCTTTCAATCCTTTCTTTCGAGGTGCCAGAGCTGGTAGAGGTTTGGCCTTCTCGGGTGTCAGAGGCTCTTCCTGGAACAGGGGCAGAGGTCGGCCCGTCCCGCTTCTGCCTGGGGTTCCAAACCCAAGCCTGCGGGTAAACCAGCTCAGCAGTGAAGGGCCGCCCTCACCCGCTCGGGTGGGGGGACGGCTGCGGCTCTTCTTCCAGGTCTGGGCTCGGGAGGACACAGACGATTGGATCTTGGAAGTGGTCTCCTCCGGGTACAAACTGGAGTTCGAGTACTGGCCTCCTCCAAGATTTTTAAGGTCTCGGGTGCCCGCGGACCCTCAGGCGGCACAGGGGCTCATGTTAGCAGTGAAAAACCTTCTGGACATGGGAGTTGTATGCCCGGTGCCTCCGTCGGAGAGAGGCAGGGGTTTCTACTCCAACCTTTTCACGGTTCCCAAGAAGGAAGGTTCTGTAAGACCCATTTTGGACCTCAAGGTCCTCAACAGATTCATCAGATTCAAGAAGTTCCGCATGGAGACTCTGTGCTCGGCCATCAGTTCCCTTCGTCAAGGGGATTTCATGACATCCATAGACATCAAAGATGCGTATTTGCATGTTCCAATTTTTCCAGCGCATCAGAGATTCCTCAGGTTCGAGGTGGACGATCAACATTTTCAGTTTGTAGCCCTTCCCTTCGGGTTGACCTCAGTGCCGAGGGTCTTCACCAAGGTTCTGGCGGGCATAATGGCCCTATTCAGAGCTCAGGAAATTTGCATTGTGCCGTATCTGGACGACCTATTTCAGCGTCTTCCCTCCGTCAGGCGGAGCTGGACACCCACCAGGTGGTGTCGACCCTGGAGAGGTTCGGGTGGGTGATCAACCGCCCCAAGTCCTCTCTCTCGCCATCACGGGAGATTTCATTTCTGGGCATGAATCTGGATACCATTCAGGCCAGAGTGTTTCTACCCCAGACCAAGGTGCAGGGGATTCAGGATCTGATCCGCCTTCTTCTGGCCGATCCTTGCCCCTCTATCCGGCAGGGGATGAAACTGGTGGGATTGATTGTGGCCTCCTTCGAGGCGGTCCCGTTTGCACATTTTCACATGACATCTCAACTTCATCTATTGACTCATTGGGACAGGTGTCCGCTGTCATTGGATCAGATCCTTTCTGGTTCCTCGCTGGGAAACGGTTACCACGGATGCCAGCCTGTCGGGCTGGGGAGGTTTCTGGAAAAGTCATCAGTTCAGCGGGGTGTGGGGTCCTCAGGAGGCTCACAACCCCATCAATGTTTTGGAGCTCAGAGCCATCCGGCTTGTTCTGTCACGGCTGACGTCGCACTTACAGGGTCTTCCGGTTCAGATTCGTTCAGGCAACCGGACGGCGGTAGCCTACATCAATCACCAAGGAGGGACTTGCAGCAGGAGTGCCCTCAGGGAAGTCTCTCTGATCCTGCATTGGGCAGAGAGCAATGTTCCTTGCATTTCGGCAATCTACATTCCGGGAGTGGAAAACACGGAGGCGGACTCCCTGAGCAGGGGGTTCTCTCGCCAAGGAGAGTGGTCCCTCAACCCCGGGGTTTTTCGGGTTCTTTGTCGCAAGTGGGGGACTCCGGAGGTGGATCTCTTTACCTCACGACACAATCACAAACTCCCGGCCTTTGTGTCTCTATCTCAGGATCCTCTAGCTCTGGCAGTGGATGCCTTGTCCCTTGCTTGGAAGGATCAAGGGCAAGGTAGTTCGCAAACTGGATCTAGAAGGGGCACCAGCAATTCTGGTGGCTCCAAGGTGGCCTAGAAGGTTTTGACGACGTAAGGCTGGCCGTAGATCAGTACCGGCTTCCCATGTTGTCGGATCTGTTATCTCAGGGTCATCTACTTTACCCCAATTTACAAACGCTGGCTTTGACGGCTTGGCTGCTGAAACCTTCATTTTAAAGGAGGAAGGTTTGTCTGAGGCTGTGGTTCAGACCTTGATTAGAGCTAGGAAGCGGTCCTCTTCTGGCATTTACTATAGGGCTTGGCAGTCCTATATTGACTGGTGTGAGGATAGGGCCTTGCCTTGCAGGGTGTTTTCGATCCCTAGGATTTTGGAGTTTCTTCAGCACGGTCTGGATCTTGGGCTCCAGCTTAGTACCTTGAAAGGGCAGGTCTCTGCTCTGTCTGTTTTCTTCCAAAGATCTTTTGCCTTACACCCGCTGGTTAAGACTTTTTTCCAGGGGGTCACTCATGTTCGACCCCCTCGAAAGGTTATGGTTCCTGTTTGGGATTTGAATTTGGTTCTTTCGGTTCTCCAGGCTCTCCTCCTTTTGAGCCGTTACAGGATATTGCTCTCTTTTTTCACTCAAAAGGTTGCTTTCTTGGTGGCTATTACCTCTGTTCGGAGTGTTTCTGAGTTGGCGGCTCTGTGGATTCAGGCCCCTTACTTTGAAAGACACGAGGACAAGGTGGTCTTTCGCTTTAAGCCAGATTTCCTTCCTAAGGTGGTTTCTGCTTTCCATCTCAATCAGGATATTGTTCTCCCTTCCTTGTGTCCTAAGCCTAGCAATGACAAGGAGAGGGTTTTACACAATTTGGATGGGGTTCGCTGTGTTAAGTACTATTTGGTGACTGCTTCTTCTTTCCGCAAGACGGATGCCTTTTTCGTGGTGCCCTGTGGGCCCAGGAAAGGTTTGGCGCCTGCCAAGTCTACCATTAGCAAATGGATTCGTCAGGCCATTGTTGGGGCCTATTCTGCTAAGGGGAGGACTCCCCCTTTTAGGGTCACTGCACATTCTACTCGTGCTGTTGGTGCGTCCTGGGCTTTTCAGCACCAGGCTTCTGTTGAACAAGTTTGTAAGGCTGCTACTTGGTCTTCCGTTCATACTTTTTCCAAGTTTTACAAGGTTGATGTGCGGGCTTCAGCGGATGCTGTTTTTGGCCGCAAGGTTCTGCAAGCTGCAGTGGTTTAAGTTGGTGCGTTCTTTACGGTTTATGGTTCCCACCCATGACGGGCACTGCTATTGGATGTCCCAAATGTCATGAAGAATTGAAGCGGAGTGTATGTCACACTTGGAATAATACCGTTTTGTGAGTACTCACCTTTAAAACGGATATTATAAGTGTGACATACACTCCGCTTCACCCACCCTGTTTGGTATTCTGGATCCTTTATATGGTGAACCATTGTTTCTTGGTTGTTAGTATTGTTATATTTGGTTCTTCCTGGTCCCCTTACTGCTATCTTACACTGGGGAATTGGTGGGAGGTCCCAGGTATTTATGGACTGGGAGGAGCTCCTTTTTTGCATTCATCTCTGCAGAAGTTCGCCTCTACTGGAGAATAACCCAAATGTCATGAAGAATTGAAGCGGAGTGTATATATATATATAATATCCGTTTTAAAGGTGAGTAATCACAAAACGGTATTTTTGCATTCTCTTGACTCCACCACCCTAAAAGGTGGTGAGGACAAGCGCATTGATCAGATGGCTTGTCATGGTTTTGCCAGTGTCGGTTCTGCCTTGCGGCCTGTTTGTGCTTTTGGCGGTAGCTACCAGGTTGGTTGTTAGGGACCTGTTGACTACTTCCAGGCTTGACCCGGCTAGTGATGAGTTCACTGCCCTTAAGCGGTGCGAATTGTTCATGTCCTTTGTGCTAGCCGCCCTGGATGACACCATGGTGATGTGTAGTAGAACTTCGGCTTTGCTGGTGGCTATTCGACGGTCGGTTTGGTTGCGCCAGTGGGCAGCTGATTCTGTGGCTAAGAAGTCGCTTACGGGTCTTCCCTTCGTGGGGTTTCAGCTTTTTGGAGAAACATTGGATTTGGTCGCGAAAGGCGGCAAGTTACCTCAGCGAAAGAAGCAGCGTCGTCCCTTTCGGGGGGTGGCCTCCTTTAACCCCTCCTTTCGCGGGGCCAGAGCGGGCAGGGGATTGGCCTCCTCCAGAGGTGATTCCTGGTCACACCTGGGGTTCTAAACCCAAGCCCGCTGCCAAGCCAGCTCAGCAATGAGGGGGCGCCCTCACCCTTGCGGGTGGGGGGGTGGCTGCGACACTTCTTCCAGGTTTGGGACCAGGAGGTCTCAGACAGATGGATTCTGGAAGTGGTGTCTTCCGGTTACAAGCACGAGTTCGAGATCCGGCCCCCTCCCAGATTCTTCAGGTCTCGGGTGTCTTCGGATCCTCTGGCAGCGCAAGGGCTCCGAGCGGCAGTAAGGAATCTTCTGGACATGGCTGTCATTTGCCTGGTGCCTTCCTCGGAAAGGGGCCTGGGCTACTATTCGAATATGTTCACGGTGCCCAAGAGGGATGGCTCCGTTCGTCCCATCCTGGATCTGAAGCTCCTCAACAGGTTTATCCGTCCCAGGAAGTTCCGCATGGAGACTCTGCATTCAGCCATAAATTCACTTCGTCAGGGGGACTTCATGACGTCCATAGACATCAAGGATGCTTATCTGCATGTTCCTATCTTCCCGGCACACCAGAGATTTCTCAGGTTCGTGGTGGAAAATCTGCATTTTCAGTTTGTGGCCCTTCCGTTCGGCCTTACCTCTGCTCCAAGGGTTTTCACCAAGGTGCTGGCAGGGGTGATGGACCTTTTCAGAGGCCAGGGTATTTGCATCGTGGCATATCTGGACGACCTTCTCATTATGGCATCTTCTCTCAGACAAGCGGAGCTAGACACCAGAGCTGTGGTATCCACTCTGGAGAGATTTGGCTGGATGATCAACTATCCCAAGTCTTCCCTCTCCCCGTCCAGGGTGGTGTCATTTCTGGGAATGTCTCTGGATACTTCTCAGGCCAGGGTGTTCCTTCCTCGTCCCAAGGTTCTGTTGCTTCAGGAATTGATTCAGCTCCTTCTGTCCCACCCTCGTCCGTCAATCTGGCTGGGGATGAGACTGGTGGGATTGATGGGGGCTTCCTTCGAGGCGGTTCCCTTTGCTCAGTTTCACACAAGGACGCTCCAGCTCCATCTTTTGGCGGTTTGGGACAGGTGTCCGCTGTCGTTGGATCAGTCTTTTCTGATGTCCCCCCGGGTTCGGCATTCCCTTCGGTGGTGGATGGAACCAAGCAATCTGATGAGGGGCAGATCCTTTCTGACCCCTCGTTGGGAGACAGTCACCACGGATGCCAGCCTTTCAGGTTGGGGGGGTTTCTGGAAGGATCTTCAGTTTCAGGGACTGTGGGGGCCTCAGGAGGCTCTCGACCCCATCAATGTTTTGGAGCTGAGAGCCATCAGGTTGGTTCTGTTTCACTTGACTCTTCAGTTACAGGGTTTACTGGTTCAAGTTTGGTCGGACAATCGGATGGCGGTCGCTGACATCAATCACCAGGGAGGGACTCGCAGCAGGAGTGCCCTCAGAGAAGTGTCCTTGATTCTTGCCTGGGCGGAGAGCAATGTCCCATGCATCTCGGCGGTGTACATTCCGGGAGTGGAGAACACGGAGGCGGACTCCCTGAGCAGGTGCTCATCTCGCCGGGGGGAATGGTCTCTCAATCCCAAGGTTTTTCGGTCACTTTGCCACAAGTGGGGTAGTCCGGAGGTGGATCTCTTTGCCTCTCGTCACAAGCTTCCGGCATTTGTGTCTCTCTCGCGGGATCCTCTGGCTTTGGCAGTGGATGCCATGTCTCTGAGCTGGAGGGATCTGGGGCTCCTGTACCTGTTCCCTATGGTGGGCATGGTGGTGAGCAAGCTGGCTCTAGAAGGGGCGCCAGCAATCCTGGTGGCTCCAAGATGGCCAAGGCAGGTTTGATTCGCTGACGTCGTTCGGCTGGCAGTGGATCAGTTCGATCTGCCCCTTCTGCCAGATCTGCTCACTCAGGGTCAACTACTCTACCCCAATTTACCAACGCTGGCTTTGACGGTGTGGCTGCTGAAACCTCCATTTAAAAGGAGGAAGGTCTTTCTGGTGCTGTGATTCAGACTCTTGTTAGCGCTAGGAAGAGGTCTTCCTCTACCATCTACTATAGGACTTGGAGGTCTTATATTGATTGGTGTGAGGTCAGGGCCTTGCCTTGCAGGGTGTATTCTAAGCAGACAGCACGTCCTGCTCCAGACATAGTCCTTACATGTGGGTATACCTCCGCCTTCAGCGCCGTGCACTGCAGAATCATGAAGAAAACAAGCTCCTCCCGGCCCTACATATACTGGAGGACCTCCCACAAATCCCCAGATTTCTCTGCAGTGCTGGAACTGCGAAGACATGAAGTATCACGCTCTCGCAGGCGAGCGGGGCTTTACAGCCCGATGCCCTGCGGGACTATTTCCACCCGTCCTCTCGATGAAAGAATATGCCTCCCAGCCTGGGCTGCGTTGGTCGGGTGAAGGTAGGCAGCACCTCGTGTGCTTAACGGAGCCATGCTCCACCGCAATCCCCCACCATAGGGTAGGCGGTTTAGGCTGATGGTGAGCCTCTAATGAAGGGGCACTCAAACACTTCTTGTAAAGGTCCATTTAAAGGCATCCGCTGAGAGGTGAAGGTCCGGGCAGAGTGCTGTCGCAGGGGGTGGATAGTTAAAAATGAACACACTGGGGGAGGGGCTATAGATTCCCCAGACAAAATTGGATTGGATGGGGTAAATAGACAGAGAAACAAAGTTTGTATGTACCCTGCAATCAAGGGGAGGCAGCTCCGAGAACAGCAAAACAGGGGGGCAGCTCTGAGCACAGCAACACAGAAGCAACTTAGTACAGGCCTGTCAGGGCAGGGGTCCGGAAATCTGGCATCGAGGTCCGCATTTGGACCCCGGTCCGCCATTTGAGTATCGCTGCTCTAGTGGATGCCCCTCCTGCATTATTGCCCCGTACCCCGGGTAGTGCTGGACCCTGTGTAAGGGTCGCCATCCTCCCTCATTCCCCAACTAGTTAGTGGGAAAAGAAAGGGGGGGGGGGGGTATGTGTGTGGTGGTCCCTGTGTACCAGTATTTCACGCTTATGGCCTTATTTCTGCCCTTCATTAACATTGAAATGTTAGAGCCGCGCTGCTTGCTCTTTATTTGGTTTTCGGCTACCGCCGTATGTCTTATGCACTGTTTGCGGCGTTGTCTAGTTGCTGTGGCGCCTTTTCCTTACTAGTCGTAACGGTTTTTCTACAAATCCTTAAGCGTGTGATTGTATCCTTGCTTTGCCGTTACCTCAGAGCTTCGCGCTCTCCGGAGTGGGCGGGGACTTGAATTGGTGCGCTCCGCGTCACGGCCGAGCATCGAGCCCGCCCTTCGAGGTTCGCTGGGCGCCATTTTTCTGGTGGCGATTTCCCTCCTCCCTTGGTCTGTAAGTGCCCTTTGCCGGTGACTCCCTTTTATATGTTTTCCAGCTGCGCATGGCTCTGACACCCATTCTTCTCCTTATGTCTTTCAGACGCTAAGATTCCGGTGGCATCCCCCGGCCTGATATATATCTTAAACGGGCTCACTTTTATATACTCCCACATTCCTAGCTGGTCTTGGGGCATCCGGGGTCGCTTATAGCATAAATCCCTGCTGGCATATTGCTTTGATAATCACCATACGGAGGCATCTCAGAATTATGTGTCCGGGGTCCTGCGGGGACAAGACTGGCTGTGTACTGCGTGGGGACCCCCCCCCCCACGCTGACGCTGACAGAGCACGGGTCTGCGGACCGTGTGCTGAACAAGCACTGGCCCTGCAATCAGGTTAACCAGTGGCTGCATCTTGCTTCAATACACCTGTCTCCCCTGGTTTAAATCTCACTCCTGATGAGTCGCACTTGAGCGGGGATGACCAGCAGGTGGTGCCGCGCAGGCTACCTACGGCTGAGCAGGTGATGCCTGGTTGGCGGAGCGCTTGGGTGCTGGAAAGAAGCGGTCCCTGACGCTTCCTGGTTCTATGTTTTCCAAGCAAACTGAAGAGTCTGCTGCTATGCAGGTCCTCGATCCTTCGGATGAAGGTGGACTGTTCTCAGGTTCCGGTTCCTCAGACGAGATACTTTGGACCTGTGATAACTCTGGCCCTGGTTCCTGGGGCTGGTGTGACACTGATAAATTACTTATAAAGATCTTTGGAGTACTGTCCATCTCTCCTCCGGGAGAGTCTCCCAAGCCCAAGAGGGAGAGTTTCCACACGGCGACGCCGCGCTTGGAATTTCTGGAGCAGGATCATTCCAGGCTCTTATATCTAAGGATTGGGAATCACCTTGTGAACTTACAGGAGTTCCGGGGGTCTGGGATTGGAAGTACCCTTTTCCCCTTGATGTGGTTGGCTGCTAGTCAGCCCCTCCCGAGGTGGATGCACCTATTATTGTGGTTGCTAACCCTCCCTTCATGACGGCCTCTACTCTTCGTACCCTTCGGGATGCTGAGGACCAGTGCATTGACAGACTGGCTTCCCGCACCTTTTCGTGTGCAGGGACGGCTCTGCGCCCGGTCTGTGCAGCGGCCGTCACTGCGGTGGCCGCCAGGACCCTTCTTAGGAAGATACTTGACCGCCAACCGGAGGATCTCCCTTGGGAGGTCTTTAAAGTGGACCAACACCCACATCTATAAGATTCCCAGGCCGATCACCTCCCTCACCGCGGGACACCCGAGATCGGGATGTCCCGCGGTGAGGGACCCCCCCAAAAGCCCCCAAAAACTGACCTGATCGGCGGCGGCCTCCCGCGCGCCCCTCTAGGCGTGCCCGCACCGGCCGTTTGTGAATGGCCGGCGCGGGCGCGCGCACTGTCAAAGAGGCGCGCGGGAGACGGCGGCGGACGCCCTGTCTTGTCCGCGCTTGTCCGTGGCTACGTGGGAGCTTGGTGAGGTGAGTTTTGGGGGTTTCTGGGGGGTTTTACACAGCGGGGCACCCCTAATCGGGGTGCCGCCCTGAAGTGGACCAAAACCCAGGATAGTCAAAATCCTGGGTGTTGGTCCACTTTAAGGCACTGTCTGATTGTGATGTTTTTGTGAGTTTATTCTCTCAGCGATGGATGACACTGTTAAAATGTGCACTAGAACCTCGGTTCTTGTGGTGGCTATTCGCCGCCTGCTTGGCTGCGACAGTAGAGGGCTGACAAGGATACTAAAAAAAAAAAAAAAAAAAAAAAAAAAAAAGGCTCTTACTGGCTTTCCCTTTAGAGACGACGCTTATTGGGGCCCGGTTGGACCCTTTGGAAGAAAGGAGTAAGGCACCCTCGAGCAGAAGGCTGTCTCGGCCTTCCAGGGGCAGGGACACCCCTCCCCTTCCCTACGTTAGTGTCAAGCGCGAACTTTTTTTTTTTTTTGGAGTGAAGACCCACCCCAGGGGGGGGGGGGGGCAGGCGACGCCCTGGGTCCTCCGGCTGTGCGAAGTCCAAATCTGCCGAAACTGCACAAGCGTGAAGGGACGCCCTCGCCTTGTTGGGCGAGTGGACTGCCGCAGCACTGGGCTCCTATCGCAGGGCGCCATGCTTCTTTCAGGTTGTTACAGGAGGTAGTCCCCCCGGATGCAGAATGAAGTCTGCTGGGCGGTCCCTTTTCTAAGGTTATCAGGGTTCTTCTAGTCCCTTTTTTTTTATTCCTTCGGGAGTTGAGGCAGGCCGAGTTTGGCGTGTAGGGTCTGGGCTCTCTTGCAGGTTGGCCCTTGACCTGTGATTACATCCACTTTACCCCTCCCCTCCGGGATGAAGCAGTCTGACCCAGGTTGGCATTCTGGGGCCTAGCATTTATACCTTCACAGGCAGTTTCTACATGGTATCTACCTGTTGGGCTGCAGGCGCTCTAGTCCAGTAGACCTCTTGATGCATGTGAGGATTTTTAATCCCTTTTAGTCCCCTGTGCCTTCAGGACACCTAGGCCACTTCCAGCCAATGTTAAAGGTCCAACTCTGCGCATTGGGGTATTGTTTTGGTTCCTCTCCTGCTCCCAGATGACTCACCAAGGCGAGTATGGGAGTGGTGTCTTGGACGGGCCCGTGTGGCGTCCGCGCTAGGTTCTACGTTATTGTCCTTCTTTGCTTCCTATTTTTGCATCAGGCCATGTTGGCTATTGACTTGTGGCTCCTTTGGGAGTCCTATGGATTGGTGCTCAGGCACATTACTTACTTGGTGTTCCCCGGTTCGGTATCCCCCTATGGGGTGGCATTTAGATTGGTTCATGTTAGAATCTTCCTTCTGCTAAATGTGGACTTGTTACGGAAAGGGCCTTGCCTTCTTTGATGTCACACTACCTTTACCTTGCAGTTGGTGGGCCTGTTGGTGGCGGCCCAGATGCTGTCTCTTATTCTCAGGAGCCCTTGGGCCCTTCAACACCTTAGGTTACTTATCCTGGACAGGGTTCCAGCACCCCTGGAACTAGGTCAGTATGCTCCCCCTCGTTACGGGGGGTTCCTTTTGAGGTTGTAAATTCAAGGAAGATGTCTGGGACCTTTCCTTCCTTCTCTCTTCTCCCTGTAGATGGTCATCATGGGTACCAAGTCTTGCAGGTGGACTGGGGGGTCTTATTTCTCCTGAAATCCCCCGTAGTTCCTAAAGGGGTCCCCCTTAGGGGATCCATCTTCATACGTTTTTTTGGTTGACACATTGAGCCTTTGGGCTCTAATTTGCTGGACTACTCCTCTTCAGGACTTGTCCTTTTTGGGGACTCTCGATCAGTCTGAGGACAGTGGCTTGTCCCTCTTTATCTGTGAAGGTCTCGGAACAGGTTGACCCTTCAAGAAGGTTCCGGTTCGGTTCTAAGTGGGGGTTTACATCCCTTGGACTTCATTGGTATTAGCTTGGCTGGCTGCCCTAACGTGGCAGGAGGTTCTATTCTAGTATCTCACTGAGTCCCTACTGGTGTAGCCCTGTTAGGCCCCTTTGCTATTACAGGGACTCTGTCCTGGGTTATTGTCCCAGGACTCTCTGGCCTTGGTCATGAGGGCCTAGTATTGCGTCTGTCAGGACATTATATTCTATATGTCTTAACTTCTTTCACCCTGCCAGGCGGGGTTCTGCATAAGATTGCAGTAGAAAGGGAGAACCGTTATGCTGGGGGCCCTGGGTGGCCCAGCGGGGCGTGGTTCGCAGATTTCTGCTGAAGACAGTCGTACTGTATGCCCTATCAAGAGGGCTGTTCTGCCTATTCAGGCTCCCTACTATGTCGCCCTTACCTACAGGCCTTTTAGGCGATTGGTCGGTTGGCTTTTCACCCTATTGGAGATGGGTATCTCTGGGTGTCTTTTCTCTATTGGAGGGCTAGGCCTAGCTCCCTCCTCTTCTTCTCCCTTTTCTGCCGGCCATGTTGGAGTATGCTCTTCTAGTCTTCGTTGCTTGGACTAGCTCTCTTTCCTGCGGGATGTTCCCTATCCCTGGGTCCTAGAATTATTATAGCACGGTTGAAGTTGGCTTCCCAACTCAGTGCTCTGAAGGTTTCAGGGCTCGCCCTGTTCACCTACTGCAGAAGTCTAGTTTAATCTTCTGTGTTGCGCATTCCTCAGGGGTTGCTCAGGTGCATTCCCCAGGGAATTCTATGCTCCCTTTTTGGGGGGTTACTTATCCGGATGCCCTGCTAAGGGTTCCCTGGGGTCTTACATAATCAATACACAAAAAGGACAAGGTTGAGAGTGGGACTGGCACATATGGCTCTTCACAAATTAAATGAAGTTAATGGCTTTAATGGAATATCAAAAATGGACACACTCTCAACCTTGTCCTTTTTGTGTATTGATTATATAGTATATTGTGGTTTGTGGGACGCCCAGACTGCTGGGCAGTGCACGGGCTGATACTGTTGGGATCTCCCCTCTTTTTAATGTTAAGTTGATTCCCTGGGATCTTATTCAGGTTCTTGTCTGAACTGTTCCTTCCCTCATATCGTTCTTCTGGGGCGGTTGCTTCAGTCAGAAATGTGCCATAAAGGATGGCTCTGTTAGCGGTCCTAGTCATTATATATTTATCTTATATATCTGTACACCATGAGGTGAGGGTGTTCCGCCTTACGCCGAATTGGGTCCAGGCGGTGTTCTTATTCTCCTTTAGTCCAGACCCTCCGGCCTCTGGGCTATTGTCTGGCTTATTCTGAGCGAAAGGGATCTGTATCCCTCATCAGGTGTTGGGAGATTCCTGGCCTTTCTCTTGTCCCTGGTGGGAATTATGCCCCTTGGGGCTTATAGGTTTCTCCATCCTTATGTACCGGATCTGATTGCTAACACGGGTGTAGGTGCCCTTTGGCTTGGTCCTGCTCGGTCGCTTTTGTTCCTCTGAGCCTAAAGTAAACGTCTCGGCTCTTGCTGAGCCTTGTTAGCGTTGTTTTTCAGTATTCCTGCTGGTCTCGCCTGAGACCTGGGTTCATATTCCCAGATGGGGAGAGCTCTAAGGTTGCCATGGCTGCCCTTTTTTTCCAGTAGCATGGTTAGGCTGTTACTCTGGCCTACTCGTTAGGGGAAGTTTATTCTCTCTTGGTTTTTGCTCTTACTACTTGTGCTTGGCTTGGGCCTTTCAGCACTAGGTTCTGTTGAGCAAGCTGGCTAGTCCGTTGCTTGTGTTCATTTCTGCCTTTACAAGAATTCAAAGGCTGTGGTTAGAGCATTGCTCTTGGTAGCATGGTTAAGGTGACAGCACTTTTATGGTTGTCTGTGCCTTTTTTCTCGGGGATCCCACCCTACTTATGGACACTGCTATTGGATGTCCCACATGTAAGGACTATGTCTGGAGCAGGACGTGCTGTCTGCTTAGAATAATACAACTCTGTGAAGTACTCACCTGTAGAGTTGGTATTATATGCAGACAGCACATCCTGCTCCACCTCACCCTGATTCACTTTGTTCTGGATCCCCAGTGTGGTGATTATTATCTTGGATATTTTTGCCAGTCTCTGGGTGGTTGTTTTCCTCCTGGCTTCTTCTCTCACTGCTTGTCAATGCTGGGGATTTGTGGGAGGTCCTCCAGTATATGTAGGGCCGGGAGGAGCTTGTTTTCTTCATGATTCTGCAGTGCACGGCGCTGAAGGCGGAGGTATACCCACATGTAAGGACTGTCTGGAGCAGGACGTGCTGTCTGCATATAATACCAACTCTACAGGTGAGTACTTCAGAGTTGTATTTTTCTATCCCTAGGATTTTGGATTTTCTGCAACATGGTCTGGACTTGGGGTTCCAGCTTAGTACGTTAATAGGGCAGGTTTCTGCCCTGGCGGTTTTCTTTCAAAGGTCTTTTGCTCTTCCTCCTCTGGTTAAGACTTTTTTCCAGGAGGTTACGCATGTGCGGCCTCCTAGGAAGCCTATGCTTCCTGTTTGGGATTTGAATTTGGTGCTTTCTGCTCTTCAGGGTCCTCCTTTTGAGCCATTGCAGGATATTGCTCTTTCTATGCTTACTCAAAAGGTTGCCTTTTTGGTTGCTATCACCTCCGTTCGGCGTGTCTCAGAGTTGTCGGCTTTGTCCATTCAGGCCCCTTACTTTGAGAGGCATCAGGACAAGGTTGTTTTCTGCTTCAAGCCAGATTTTCTTCCCAAAGTGGTTTCTGCTTTTCATCTTAATCAGGATGTTGTTCTTCCCTCCTTGTGTCCTAAGCCCAGCAATGACAAGGAGAGGGTTTTGCATTCCTTGGATGTGGTTCGCTGTGTGAAGTATTATTTGGTGACTACTTCTTCCTTTCGTAAGACTGACGCCTTTTTCGTGGTGCCCTCCGGGCCTAGGAAAGGTTTGGCACCTGCCAAGTCTTCCATTAGTAAATGGATTCGCCAGGCCATTGTTGGGGCCTATTCTGCCAAGGGGAGGATTCCCCCTTTTCGTGTTACTGCTCATTCTACTCGTGCTGTTGGGGCGTCCTGGGCTTTCCAGCACCAGGCCTCTGTTGAACAAGTTTGTAAGGCAGCTACTTGGTCTTCTGTTCACACATTTCCAAGTTTTTATAAGGTTGATGTGCGGGCCTCAGGGGATGCTGTTTTTGGCCGCAAAGTTCTGCAAGCTGCAGTGGTTTAAGTTTGTGCATTATTGCCTTGTTTTGGATCCCCGCCCTTTATGGATACTGCTATTGGATGTCCCAAGTGTAATGACTATTCTGAAGCGGGGTGTGTGACATACTTAGAATAATACCATTTTGTGATTACTCACCTGTAAAATGGGTATTATAAGTATGTCACGCACCCCGCTTCACCCCGCCCTTTGGTATTTTGGATCCTTTTATATGGTGAACCTTTTTAATGTTACTGTTTATAATTGGCTCTTCCTGGTCCTTTTACTGCTGTCTTAATACTGGGTAATGAGTGGGAGGTCCCAGGTATTTATGGACCGGGAGGAGCTTCCTTTTTTTCATGACATCTCTGCAAGATCGCCCTCTACAGGTCGGTATAACCCAAGTGTAATGACTTATTTTGAAGCGGGTTGTGTGACATACTTATAATACCCATTTTACAGGTGAGTAATCACAAAATGGTATTTTTGTGACTTATGTCATCTCTGCCTTGGATTATACCATTAGAATGTGTGGCAGAACCTCTGCCCTTGTGGTGGCTATACGCCGCTCGGTTTGGCTGCGCCAGTGGGCTGCTGCCAAGAAAGCCCTCACTGGTTTTCCCTTCAAAGGACTACGCCTGTTTGGGGACCTGGACCTGTTTGCTAAGGGAAGCAGGTTACCCCAGCGCAGGCGGCAGTCTTGGCCCTTTCGGGGTCAGGGCTCCTTTTCCTCCCCCTACCGTGGTGCTTGACAAGGGAGGGGGGTTTCCCTTACTGGGGCCCGAGGAGACTTCTGGGGTAGGGGCAGAGGACGTGGATGCCCTGGTTCCTCCTGGGGCTCCAAGCTTAAGTCCTCTCCCAAGCCCCCTCAGGCATGAAGGGGCGCCCTCACCCATCCGGGTGGGGGGGGACGGCTTCAGCACTTTGCTCACGTCTGGAGGCTTCATGTCTCAGACCGATGGATTCAGGAGGTAGTGGCCTCCGGTTACAAGATAGTTTGCGGTCTGCCCCCCCAAGATTCATCAGATCCCGGATTTCTCAGGACCCCGTGTTGGCTCGGGCTCTAGTGCAGGCGGTGCAAAGCCTTCTGGAGCTGGGGGTCATCTGCCAGGTCCCTTTACAAGAAAGGGGCAAGGGCTTCTATTCCAACCTCTTCACCGTGCCCAAAAGAGATGGGTCAGTCAGGCCCATCCTGGACTTGAAGATCCTCAACAAATTTGTCAGGTGCAGGCGCTTTCGCATGGAAACTCTGCGCTCTGCCATCAGTTCCCTGCTTCCAGGGGACTTCATGACGTCTGTGGACATCAAAAATGCTTACCTCCATATTCCTGTGTTCCCAGGTCATCAAAGTTTCCTCAGGAGGTTCAGTACTACCAATTTGTGGCATTGCCCTTTGGTCCCACATCAGCTCCCAGAGTATTCACCAAGGTGCTGGCAGGAGTGATGTCTCTGCTCAGGTCTCAGGGCATTTGCGTGCTGCCCTACCTGGACGACATTCTCATTACTTCCCAGTCCCTACATCAGGCAGAGTTGGATACTCAGCTGGTAGTGTCCACTCTGGAGTCATTTGGCTGGGTGATAAACCATCCCATGTCCTCCCTGTCTCCCTGCTTGGCGACTCCCTTCCTGGGAATGACCCTGGAAACAGTTCAGGCAAGGATTTTTCGTCCTCAGCAGAAGGTGGACAGTCTGATTACGCAGGTTCAATTCCTGCTATCTTGTCATCATCCCTCCATCAGGCAGGGAATGCAGCTGGTGCTTCGAGGCGGTCCCTTATGCTCAGTTCCACTTGAGGCCTCTGCAACTCCACCTCTTGTCAGTATGGGACAAGGATCCTGCGTCACCTGGACCAGGTCTTTGTGCTTTCCCCCCTGGTCAGGCGGTCCCTCTCGTGGTGGCTGGACCCAGGAACCTGTTGGGGGGCAGATCCTTTCTGGCGGTCACCATGGATGCCAGTCTGATGGGCTGGGGGGGGGGTGCTGGAAGTCCCTGCAGTTCCAAGGGAGGTGGGGTCCTCAGGAGACCCACACATTTATCAACATTCTGGAACTGCGGGCGATCAGGTTGGTTCCGACTCAGTTGACTCATCACCTTCGGGGCCTGCCAGTTCAGGTACGCTCGGACAACCAGACGGCGGTTGCCTACATCAATCATCAGGGAGGGACCCGGAGCAAGAGGGCCCTCCAGGAAGTGTCTGATCCTGGCCTGGGCGGAGGCCAATGTTCCCTGCATATCAGCTGTGTACATCTCGGGGGTGGGGAATCTCCAAGCAGACTCTCTGAGCAGGGGGACATCTCACCTGGGAGAATGGTCCCTCTGCAACAGGGTGTTTCAATCTCTGTGTCTCCGTTGGGGCCAACCAGATGTGGATCTGTTTGCGTCCCATCACAAGCTCCCGGCCTTTGTCTCCCTGTCCCAGGATCCTCTGGCCTTGGCCACGGAGGCTCTAGCAATGTCATGGCGGGATTTTCAGCTACTGTATGTATTTCCTCCATTCCCCCTGTTGGGCAGGGTTTGAAGCACCTCAACAAATTTGTCAGATTCAGACACTTTCGCATGGAGACTCTGCGCTCAGTCGTGACTTTCCTACGCCCAGGGGACTTCATGACCTCTGTAGACATCAAGGATGCTTACCTTCACGTACCTATCTTTCCAGGTCATCAGAGATTCCTCAGGTTCGCTCTGGAGGATCAGCACTACCAATTTGTGGCCTTGCCCTTCGGTCTCACCTCGGCTCCCAGGGTATTCACCAAGGTGCTGGCAGGAGTGATGGCTCTGCTGAGATCTCAGGGCATTCGCATTCTTCCCTACTTGGACGACATGCTTATCGCTTCTCAGTCCTTCCATCAGGCAGAGCTGGACACTCAGCGGCTGGTGTCCACACTGGAGTCATTCGGCTGGGTGATCAACCACCCCAAATCTTCCCTGTCTCCTTCCATGGTGAAGTCCTTTCTGGGCATGATTCTGGATTCATCTTGGGTCAAGATCTTTCTTCCTCAGCAGAAGGTGGAGAGTCTTCAAGAGAAAGCTCAGCTCCTTCTGTCTTGTCCTCATCCATCCATCAGGCAGGGAATGCAGCTTGTGGGCCTGATGGTGTCCTGCTTCGAGGCGGTTCCATATGCTCAGTTTCATATGAGGCCTCTTCAGCTTCACCTCTTGTCAGTATGGGATCGGGACTCTGTGTCCTTGGATCAGGTGTTTGTCCTGTCCCCTCTGGTCAGCCGGTCTCTATTGTGGTGGCTGAACTCAAGAAACCTGCTGGGGGGCAGATCCTTTCTGGCCCCCTGCTGGGAGACTGTCACCACCAATGCCAGTCTGACAGGTTGGGGGGGCTTTTGGAAGTCCCTGAAATTCCAGGGTCATTGGGGCCCTCAGGAGGCCCATGCCCCTATCAACATTCTGGAATTGAGGGCGATCAGGTTGGTTCTCGCCCACTTAACTCCACACCTGCGGGATCGGGCTGTTCGGTCTGCTCGGACAACCAGACGGCAATTGCCTACATCAATCATCAGGGAGGGACCCGGAGCAAGAGGGCTGTCAAGGAAGTGTCCCTGATACTGTCCTGGGCGGAGGAGAATGTTCCCTGCATCTCAGCTGTGTGCATCCCGGGGGTGGAGAATCTGGAGGCAGACTCTCTGAGCAGGGGGACCTCTCGTCTGGGAGAATGGTCCCTCAGCAGCAGGGTGTTTCGCTCCCTGTGCCACCGCTGGGGTCAGCCGGATGTGGATATGTTTGCGTCCCGTCACAATCACAAGCTTCCAGTCTTGGTCTCTCTGTCCCAGGATCCTCTGGCCTTGGTCTTGGACAGGGTTTCAGCTTCTGTATGTGTTTCCACCTTATCCCCTGCTGGGCAGGGTGCTGCGCAAGATAGCTCAGGAAAGGGTGCCAGCCATACTGGTAGCCCCCTGTTGGCCAAGAAGAGTGTGGTTCGGAGACATCGTGCACCTGGCAGTAGATCATTATGCCCTGCCGCGGGTGCCAGATCTGCTCACTCAGGGGCACCTACGCCACCCCAATTTACAAACTCTGGCTTTGACGGACTTGCTGTTGAAACCTCCATCTTGATGGAAAAAAGGCTGCCTGCCTCAGTTGTAAATACCATGATCAGGGTTAGGAAAAGGTCCTCTTCTTCCATCTACTACAGGGTTTGGCGTACTTACATTGACTGGTGCGAGTCTAACTCGCTTCCCTGTCGTGTGTTTTCTATTCCTAGGATTCTGGAGTTTCTGCAACATGGTTTGGATCTGGGTCTTCAGCTCAGTACTCTGTAAGGTCATATTTCTGCCTTGACTATTTTTTTTCCAAAGATCCTTTGCTTAGCATCCCCTGGTCAAGTCCTTCTTCCAGGGGGTTACTCATGTGCGTCCCCCACGTAAGCCTATGTTACCAGTCTGGGACTTGAACTTGGTCTTATCTGCCCTGCAGGGGTCTCCCTTCGAGCCCTTGCAAGGAGCCCCTTTGTCCATTCTTACGCTTAAGGTGGTCTTTTTGGTAGCTATCACTTCTGTGAGGCGTGTTTCTGAGTTGGCGGCGCTTTCTATCAAGCCTCCTTATTTTGAGAGACACCAGGACAAGGTGGTGTTTCGTTTTAAGCCAGATTTTCTGCCTAAGGTTGTTTCTGCCTTTCATCTCAATCAGGACATTGTTTTGCCTTCTCTGTGTCCTAATCCTAGTAACTCTAAGGAGAGGGTTTTACACTCTCTGGATGTAGTCAGGACTTTGAAGTTCTATCTGGTGGCTACTGAATCCTTCAGGAAGACTGATGCTCTCTTTGTGCTCCCGTCTGGACCTAAGAAGGGTCTAGCTCCGGCTAAGTCCACTATCAGCAAGTGGATCCGTCAGGCTGTGATACAGGCCCTCTGCTAATTCTACTTGCGCTTTTGGTGCCTCTTGGGCCTTTCAGCACCAAGCTTCTGTTGAACAAGTTTGCAAGGCCGCCACTTGGTCTCCTGTTCATACTTTTTCTAAGTTTTACAAGGTTGATGTTAAGGCCTCAGCTGATGCTGCTTTTGGCCGCAAAGTTCTGCAGGCGGCAGTGGTTTAAACTGTCTGCTGTTACTTTTGGGGATCCCACCCTACCTTACGGACACTGCTATTGGATGTCCCAAGAGTAAGGAATATCTTCTGAAACAGGACGTGCTGTATACTTAGAATAATACAATTCTGTGATTACTCACCTGTAGAATTGGTATTATACGTATACAGCACGTCCTGTTCCACCCCACCCTTATCATTATTTTTAGTTACCTCCTTTATGGTGATCTTATGTTCAATTTTTCATATTATGGTTATAGTTCGTCCGGTCTCATTTTAACTGCTTTTCAATACTGGGGAATTTGTGGAAGGTGCCTGGTATATATGGGGCCGTGAGGAGCCACTTTTCTGTCTCTGCAGTCCAGCGCCATCTACTGGATGTATTACCCAAGAGTAAGGAATATCTTCTGGAACAGGACGTGCTGTATACATATAATACCAATTCTACAGGTGAGTAATCACAGAATTGTATTTTATGGATCTTAATACCTTAATTACAACCCCATTTCAAGAACCCTGATACCTTAGTTATTGCCCCATTTTAGGGACCCCCGATGCCTTACTGTATATCCCCATTTTATTACTGCTATTGTCTGGCATAAAGCATCTGCTTGTCTCACGTGTCTCGTCATTGCAGTTTGCAGCAGTGCCTTTATCATTACTGTGTCTTAAGGTTTATGACGACCATGTTTATAATGCTTCTTAGTGGAGACCTTGCCGTGTCCTTGAAAGCCATGTTGTGAACACGGCTCTGCTCTCCCGAGCTTGTATGCAATGACCCTTTTGATGGCAGGCGGTGCCACCAATGCGGGACCTCTCTATATATATCATCTGAGTGTCTTCCTATAAATTACTCACTCTGCATCTTCTAGAAATATCGTTGCACAGATAAATAGAGAGAGCAATCAGCGATGAATGGCAGTAATGTGCTTTCAGAGACCATTTCCGGAAGCCGGAGCAGTTAAAGTGATCGCTTGCACGGCCATCTCCTAGACGCTGACTAGTGAAGTGAGCTGCTACACAAAGGCAGGCTGTACATTCACAGTTAATTCTTTTCACTCTGATTGTGACGACTTGTGTCATTTCTTATCATCTACTTTAGTGTCCCATAGAAATATAGAAGGGTGACGGCAGAAAGAGAGCACATGGTTCTGCTGGTCTGCCCTATGTATATACCATATTTTTTCTTTATCTTAGGATAGATGGATGCTTGTCCCAGGCATGTTTACATTCACCTACTGCTACCTCTGCTGGAAGTTTGTTCTACTATTTCCATAAAATATTTCCTAATTGGGTTGTCCTCCTGTGTGAAAGACTTAAACATCTCACCTCTTCCACGTTCCAACAGCGCATGCACGCGGCCAATCAGAGCTGTTTGCCATGTTTACCTCCTTCTGCAAACTGCTCTCATTTACTTCAATGGGGAGTACGCACTGCCACATCCCCGGGCCTTGTGCGTGCACCCGCCGCAGCCTACCTGAATGGCTGGAACGGGAGAGCACGCACAGCACCATGGATTCAAAACAATGAAGACGTAGTCGTGACAGGCAGCTCACATCGGTTGGAGCGTGGAAAGGTGAGTTTTTACGGGAGCCCTGGGATGGTTATGGTTAAGAACGGGTGTATTGTGAATTTATGTGCCAGAGGGGTTCAGGCATTCTGGATCCCCCCCCACCGATTGGTCCGCTTTAAGAACACTTCCCTCCTGAACTTTATATTCTTAATCCTTTCACATATTTAAAGGGCGCGACCAGACCAAAACCCTCTAAGCCACCCCACATGCCCCCTACCTGCTCAACCCCCAGGTTGCTTGGGCAATGCTGCTGGCTCGGTGGCAGCTCTGTTCAAAAAATAGTAAGACTTTTTTGCTGCTGTAGTCATGCCCAGTTGGAAAATTTGAGATTGCTGATTGGCTCATCTCAAATGTGCCGGCTGACTTGACTAGCTCGGCTGGCCATCTGAATGGCTGGGTATGCCCCAGGTAAACGGCAGCAGGGATGTGGTCTTGGGCCACAAAAATGCAGTGGGAGCCCCGGGTAATGCAAATTACGCAGATGACCCCAGGGTTTTCTAACAGCAGGGCATCCCAAATCGGGTCATCTGTTTCCGGGTGCAGAGAGACTGCATATGAATCGCAGGAGGGGCGGCTGAATAAATGGGATTGGATGCAGTTGCAGCTGTTCTACAGTCAATAATACTGTAACCTCATTCCTCTTTGAATCACACCTTAAAGTGGACCAACAGTGTTCATATGCATCCCTCCCCAGGGCAATTTGGATTGCTGCACATAAAACTTAAATTACCCTTTTCTAACTGTAGTACATTTTTAAAACAAAATGGCGGCTCATTCATCTGCTGGGTTGTTGCTTGGTTTCCTGTTACTGTGCATTGTCAGCTATGTCAATTGAATTCAGGCAGCAGCATGGATGAGATGCTGGGAAAGGAAGTTCTTAAATGGCTGCTACCACTAGAAAATCACTGAGGAAGCGTTTCAGCTTTGAGTGGATGCAGGTGCAAATGTAAGTGCTGACAATGCTTCAGTATCATGCATGCAGATGGGGCAGGTGAGTTTTGGGGCGTTTTCTTGTGCCTGTGCCAGGCTGTTGGTCCGCTTTAATTCTCACCTCAGGCCCTATTCCCAGACAAAGCTCGAACACTGTCCTTATATTCTAAGTATACAGCACGTCCTGTTCCAGAAGATATTCCTAACTCTTGGCTTATACATCCAGTAGATGGCACTGGACTGCAGAGACAGAAAAGTGGCTCCTCCCGGCCCCATATATACCAGGGACCTCCCGCAAATTCCCCAGTTCTTCTCTGCAGTCTGGGCTGCGATGACTAGAAGATGGCCTTTTCTACTCGCAGGGGAGCAGGGCTTATTAGCCTGCGGCCCTGTAGGACTATTGCCACCCGTTCCTTTTCACTGCCTCCCAGCTTAGGCTGCTCTGGTTCGGGTGATGGTAGGCAGCACCGATGCCAGGTGCTAAGGAGCGCTGCTCCTACCGCAGTCCCCCACCAAAGGGTAGGCAGTACAGGCCCGTGGTGAGCCTTATGGGATGCCCCTCCTGAGGCCATTTGCCTCTCCCCCCCTGTCCCCTCAGTTAGGTCCTCTTAGGTCCGCTGCTTTTGGGGGGTGGTGGTGTGTGTGTGTGTATATATATATATATATATATATATATATATATATATATATATATATAGCAACACTAAGGAGCGGGTTTTACACTCTCTGGATGGTGGCTACTGAACCCTTCAGGAAGACTGATGCTCTATTCTTAGTATACAGTACGTCCTGCTCCAGATATAGTACTTACACTTGGGTTATCCTCCGCCAGATGGCGCTGCACTGCAGAGACATGCAAAACAGGCTCCTCCTGGCTCCTCAAATACACGGGGACTTCCCACAAATCCCCAGATTTTCTCTGCAGTGCTGACTGCGAAGACATGAAGTATCACTCTCTCGCAGGTGAGGGGGGCTATTAAAGCCTGCGGCCCTGTTGGACTATTCCCACCCGTCCTCCCTGTGATGTGCCTCCCAGCCTGGGCTGCGCTGGTCGGGTGAAGGTAGGCAGCACTATGCGTGCTTATGGAGCGCTGCTCCACCGCAGTCCCCCACCAAAGGGTAGGCGGTTTAGGCTGATGGTGAGCCTCTAGGGGATGCCCCTCCCGCATTATTGCCCCATACCCCCTTGTAGTGGTGGGCCCTGTACAAAGGGTCGCCATCCTCCCTCGTTCCCCCCGTAGCTCGGGGGGGAAAGAAAGGGGGGGGGGGGTGTGGTGGTCACAGTGTATTGGGTTTACACGCTTATGGCCTTAGTATTGTCCTTTGATTTATATACCTGGTGTCAGAGCCGCGCTGTTTGCATTTTTGTCTATCGGCCGCCATCTCTTGCCTTTATTGGATGTGCTGCGCCGGACGCCGCGGCGTCTTCATTGGCAAATCTTTTTTTGAAGTGTGTCATGCTCTCGCTTCTCTTGACAACGTTGACTACTGTCTCAGAGCTCCGCGCTCTTCGGGAGGGCGGGGAACCTGGCTTGGCGCGCTCCCCGTCACAGCCCGCTCTGGCCCGCCCTTCGAGGTTCGCTTGGCGCCATTTTGATGCTGGTCGCGCGCGCGTGGTGACGGTCCTCCTCCCTCGGTCTGTAAGTGCCCTCGCAGGCGATTTTCATCATTATTGCTTACTGCGCATGGCTCTGACATCCTTATTCCCATTATGTCTTTCAGACGGTTGAATCCAGTGGCTTCTCCCGGCCCGGTGTAATTGCCAGTTGGCCCTAGTATAATTACTCCCACTTCCCTGCGGGTCATTGGGGTATCCAGGGTAGCTTACAGCGTCAATCCCTACTGGCCTATTGTGCCTATTAATCACCATATGGAGGCATCCCAGGATATTGTGACCGGGGTTCCTTCGGGACAAGCCCTGTGTGTAGCTTGTGGGGTCTCGCCAATCAGCGGTGACAATGCACGGGTCTGTGTCCCTTGTGCACAGCAGGCGCTAATGGTACTTCCCGCCCCTCCTGTGGCTGTGCCTGCACCTCGCCTCACTTCACCTACTCCCCCAAGCCTGAGTCTAACCCCCAATACAAACGGGGATTCTCATCCTGATGTGGCCACTAGACTGGCCAGTGTTGAAAAATTGCTTGCTAACACTCTAGCGCGTAAGGCCACCGCAAAAAAGCGGCACTTAATCCCTGACTCTGCTCTTTTCCCTACGGAGTCTGATGAGTTTTTACATCTATATGGCCATACCCCCTCGGACGAAGGGGAGCTGTTCTCTGACTCAGGGTCATCTGACGAGAAGTCATGATGATTCTGGTTCTGATCACTGGACCCCGGATGATACTGACAAACTGCTGGTTCAGATATTTGAGGTTTTGTCCATCTCTCCCCCTGTTGCGGCGCCCAGGCAAAGGGGTGAGCTGTTTCATACTGCTAAGGCTCGATTGGAATTTCCTGAGCAAACCCATTTCAATAACCTCGTGCTTAAGGAGTGGGAACATCCCAGTAGACTTCCCGGGATCCCTAAGAGTTCGGACAGGAAGTATCCCTTTCCTGCTGATATGGTCAAGTGCTGGTCATCGCCCCCCGAGGTCGATGCTCCTATTCTAGGGCTGTCTAACACCTCTATTATGCACTCCCCTGACACTACTACGCTGCGGGATTCTGAGGACCGGCGCATTGACCAATTGGCATGCCATGCCTTTGCGTTTGGAGGGGCGGCGCTGCGCCCGGTTTGCGCTTTGCCCATTACTGCTGTGGCGCTCAGGGCCATGGTCAGGAATGCACTCGACGGCCCAGACGAGTTGCCTCCTGATACTATTAATGCATTGTCTAACTGTGATGTGTTTGTGAGCTTTATCCTGTCTGCATCAGATGATTCCATTAGGATGTGTGCCAGATCTTCCGCCTTGGCGGTAGCTATATGCCGCGCGGTATGGCTGCGCCAGTGGGCTGCTGACAATGCTGCTAAGAAAGCCCTTACTGGGCTTCCATTTAAGGGGCTGCGCCTGTTTGGGGACCGCCTAGACCTTTTTGCTAAAGGAGGTAAGTTACCACAGCGCAGGCGGCAGCCTCGGCCTTTTCGGGGCCAGGGCCCCCTTTCAGCCCCCTACAGAGGCGCTAAGCAGGGGAAAGGGGTGTCCTTCGCGGGGGCTCACGCAGATTCCTGGCATAGGAGCAGGGGACGACGTCCTGGCTCCTCCTGGGGGACCAAACCCAAAGCCCCTCCCAAGACCCCTCAGGCATGATGGGGCGCCCTCGCCCGCCAAGGTGGGGGGATGGCTACAGCACTTCGCGCACGTCTGGAGGCGCCAAGTCTCAGACCGATGGATTTAGGAGGTAGTTTCCTCTGGTTACAAGATAGTTTGGTGTGCGGCCCCCACAAGATTCATCAGGTCCCGGATCCCCCAGGACCCTGTATCAGCTCAGGTCCTGATGCAGGCCGTGCAAGGACTTCTGGATCTGGGAGTCATTTGCAGGGTCCCCTTGAGAGAATTGGGAGAGGGGTTCTATTCCAACCTTTTCACAGTGCCCAAAAAAGATGGGTCAGTCAGGCCCATTCTGGATTTAAAGATCTTCAACAAATTTGTCAAGAACCGGCGCTTTCGCATGGAAACTCTGCGCTTGGCCATTGGCTCCCTGCGCCCAGGGGATTTCATGACGTCTGTGGACATCAAAGATTCTTACCTTCACATCCCTGTGTTCCCGGGACATCAAAGGTTTCTCAGATTCGCGTTGAAAGATCAACATTACCAATTTGTGACCCTACCATTTGGCCTCACTTCAGCTCCCAGAGTGTTCACCAAGGTGCTGGCGGGGGTGATGTCTTTGATAAGGTCAGGGGGCATTCGAGTGCTGCCCTACCTGGACGACATCCTCCTCACCTCACGGTCTCTACAGCAGGCGTAGCTGGACACTCAGCTGGTGGTGTCCACCTTGGAGTCCTTCGGCTGGATGATCAATCATCCCAAGTCCTCTCTGTCCCCTTCGTCGGTGACCCCATTCCTGGGGATGATTCTGGATACGGTTCAGTCACGGATATTCCTTCCTCAACAGACGAGAGGTTCCTGCTCTCGTGCCCCCAGCCCTCCCCCAGGCAGGGAATGCAGCTGGTGGGCCTGATGGTGGTGAGCTTCGAGGCGGTGCCCTTTGCTCAGTTCCATTTGAGGCCTCTGCAGCTTCACCTTCTATCAGTATGGGACAAGGACCCCACGTCTTTGGACGGGGTTTGTGTGCTTCCCCCCTTGGTCAGAAGGTCCCTCTCATGGTGGCTGGACCACAAGAATTTGCAAAAAGGCAGGTCCTTTCTGGCCCCCTCCTGGGAGACGGTCACTACGGACGCCAGTCTGTCAGGTTGGGGGGGATTCTGGAAGTCTCTGAGGTTCCAGGGGAGGTGGGGCCTTCAGGAGGCCCATTTACCCATCAACATTCTGGAACTACGGGCGGTCAGGTTGGTACTAGAGCAGTTGACCGATCACCTGCAGGGACTGTCTGTGCAGGTGCGCTCAGACAACAGGACGGCGGTTGCCTACATCAACCATCAGGGAGGGACCCGGAGCAAGGGTGCCCTCCAGGAAGTGTCACAGATTCTGACATGGGCGGAGGCCAATGTTCAATGCATTTCGGCTGTGTATATCCCGGGGGTAGAGAATCTTCTGGCAGACTCTCTGAGCAGGGGGACGTCCCGTCAGGGGGGGTGGTCCCTCTGCAACAGGGTATTCCAGTCCCTGTGTCACCGTTGGGGCCTACCGGATGTGGATCTGTTTGCATCCCGTCACAAGCTCCCGGCCTTTGTCTCCCTGTCTCAGGATCCTCTGGCCTTGGCCACGGATGCCCTGTCAATGTCATGGAAGGAATTTCGGCTCCTGTATGTCTTTCCCCCGTTCCCCCTGCTGGGCAGCGTCCTGCGCAAGATTGCTCTGGAAAGGGTGCCAGTGATTCTGGTGGCCCCCAGGTGGCCAAGAAGAGTGTGGTTCGCAGACGTGGTACAAATGGCAGTAGACCAGTACGTCCTGCCAGGGGCGCCAGATCTACTCACTCAGGGCTCCTTACGCCATCCCAATTTACAAACTCTGGCTTTGACGGCTTGGCTGTTGAAACCTCCATCTTGATGGAGAAAGGCTTGTCTGCCTCGGTGGTGGATACCATGGTGCAGGCTAGGAAGAAAACTTCTTCTGCCATCTATTATAGGGTATGGCGTACCTACATTGACTGGTGTGAGTCTAGGTCTCTTCCCTGTAGAGAGTTCCTAGTCTCTAGGGTTCTGGAGTTTTTACAGTATGGATTGGAGTTGGGTCTAAAACTCTCTGAAGGGTCAGGTTTCTGCCCTGTCTGTCTTCTTTCAGAAGTCTTTTGCTCTGCATCCCTTGGTTAAGACCTTCTTTCAGGGGGTCACTCATGTGCGTCCCCCATGTAAACCTATGGTCCCTGTTTAGGATTTCAACTTGGTTTTGTCTGCCTTGCAGGGTGCTCCCTTTGAGCCTATTCAAGATGCTGCTCTGGCTGTACTTACCCTCAAGGTTGTCTTTCTGGTGGCTATTACTTCGGTCAGGCGGGTGTCTGAGCTGGCGGCTCTGTCTATTCAGGCCCCATACTATGAGACACACCAGGACAAGGTGGTGTTCGCTTTAAGCCGGATTTTCTGCCTAAGGTGGTGTCTGCTTTTCATTTGAATCAAGATATTGTTCTTGCCTCATTGTGTCCTAATCCTAGCAACGGATTAGGAAAGGGTTCTGCATTCCTTGGATGTGGTCAGGTGTCTGAAGTATTACCTGGTAGTCACTGCGGCTTTCAGGAAGATTGATGCTCTTTTTGTGGTCCCTTCTTGTCCTAGGAAGGGTTTGGCTCCCGTCAAGTCTACTATTAGCAAATGGATTCGTCAGGCTGTGATTCAGGCCTATTCTGCTAAGGGGAAGAGTCCTCCCTTCCGCCTTACTGCTTATTCTACTCGTGCTATTGGTGCCTCTTGGGCCTTCCAGCACCAGGATTCTGTTGAACAAGTTTGCAAGGCCGCTACTTGGGCTTCTGTTCATACCTTTTCAAAGTTTTACAAGGTTGATGTTAGGGCCTCAGCTGATGCTGTTTTTGGCCGCAAGGTTTTGCAGGTGACAGTGGTTTAAACTGTCTGCTGTCACCTTTTGTTGGGGATCCCACCCTACTTTATGGACACTGCTATTGGATGTCCCAAGTGTAAGTACTATATCTGGAGCAGGATGTACTGTATACTAAGAATAATACAATTCTGTGAAATACTCACCTGTAGAATTGATATTATTTGTATACAGTACGTCCTGCTCCACCCCACCCTGGTTTTTGCATTATTCTGCATCCCCTGTATGGTGATTGTTATCATTGTTTTCATTACCAGTTGTTCTGGGGGTTTCAATTCTCCCGGCTTCTTGTTCACTGCTTTTCAATGCTGGGGATTTGTGGGAGGTCCCCGGGTATTTGAGGGGCCGGGAGGAGCCTGTTTTGCATGTCTCTGCAGTGCAGCGCCATCTGGCGGAGGATAACCCAAGTGTAAGTACTATATCTGGAGCAGAACGTACTGTATACAAATAATATCAATTCTACAGGTGAGTATTTTTTGTGCTCCCGTCTGGACCTAAGAAGGGTCTGGCTCCAGCTAAGTCCACTATCAGTAAATGGATCCGTCAGGCTGTGATACAGGCCTACTCTGCTAAGGGGAAGGAGCCTCCCTTCCGCCTTACTGCTCATTCTACTCGAGCTATTGGTGCCTCTTGGGCTTTTCAGCACCAAGCTTCTGTTGAACAAGTTTGCAAGGCCGCCACTTGGTCTTCTGTTCATACTTTTTCTAAGTTTTACAAGGTTGATGTTAAGGCCTCAGCTGATGCTACTTTTGGTCGCAAAGTTCTGCAGGCGGCAGTGGTCTAAATTGTCTGCTGTTACTTTTGGGGATCCCACCCTACCTTACGGACACTGCTATTGGATGTCCCAAGAGTAAGGAACAGGACGTACTGTATACTTAGAATAATACAATTCTGTGATTACTCACCTGTAGAATTGGTATTATACGTATACAGCACGTCCTCTTCCACCCCACCCTTGTTATCATTATTTTTAGTCACCTCTTGATGGTGATTGTTCTTATGTTCAATTTTTCATATTATGGTTATAGTTCTCCCGGTCTCATTTTAACTGCTTTTCAATACTGGGGAATTTGTGGGAGGTCCCTGGTATATATGGGGCCGGGAGGAGCTACTTTTCTGTCTCTGCAGTCCAGCGCTATCTACTGGATGTATAACCCAACAGTAAGGAATATCTTCTGGAACAGGACATGCTGTATACGTATAATACCAATTCTACAGGTGAATAAGCGCAGAATTGTATTTTCTAGGCGATATTGTAAATTCCAGTTGGCTGAGGGATCGGTATCAGAGGGTTGTTGCAATCTGAACAAAGGCGAGTTACAAGTGGTGTGCCACAAGGCTCTGTCCTGGGCCCCATTCTTTTTATTATGTTTGTAAGTGACATAGGAGAAGGCTTGGTAGGAAAAGTTTGCCTGTTTGCTGATGATACAAAGGTTAGTAATAGGGTAGATATTCCTGGAGGTGTCTGCAACATGGAAAACGATTTAGCTTTACTGGAAAAATTGTCAAAACTGTGGAAACTAGAGTTTAATGTCTCTAAATGTAAAACCATGCACTTGGGTAGAAGGAAGGCCTGCTCTGAGTACTGTATGGGCAGCACTGTGTGCTCGGAGGAAAGATTTAGGGGTACTGATTACTGAACGCTGCAAGATGAGTGGACAGTGTAGCCAGGCAGTGGGAAAGGCAAGTAGGATGCTCGGCTGCATAGCTCGAGGCATCAGCAGTAGGAAGAGGGAGGTTGTGATGCCGCTGTATAGAGCCCTGGTGAGGCCACAGCTAGAATACTGTGTGCAGTTCTGGAGACCTTACCTGCAAAAATACATTTTTAAATAGAACGTGTTCAAAGGCGGAAGGACTTAAACTTAAAACTTATAAGGAGAGACTTAAAGAACTTAATTTGTACAGTCTGGAGGAAAGAAGGGAGAGAAGGGACATGATTGAGACCTTTAAATATTTGAATGGATTCAATAAGGTGAGGGAAGTGTTTTTAAGAAAAAAAACTTAATGATAGAACAAGGGGTCACAACCTGAAGCTAGTCGGAGGGAAGATCAGGAGCAATGTTAGAAAATTTTACAGAAAGAGTAGTCGATGCTTGCACAAACTTCCAGCAGAGTTAGTTGAAAAACCAACAGTCACTGAATTTAAACATGCCTGGGATAAGCACACATCTATCTTAAGATAGAGAACATACAGTATATACATAAGGGCAGACTAGATGGAGCTTACGGCCTCCTCCTGCCGTCACCCTTCTATGTTTCTGCTAGGCAATAACCTTCTCTACAGTGTCGACCCTGCTTTTGGAAACAAAACAATCTAACGCAATACCCGGTCCTAGAGATGTTTGTTCTCCTGGGTCCTACAGCGCATGTGCTGACTATCGTCCAATGTTTGGCAAACGGCTCTCGCTAAAACAGCCGCATTCCCAGTATCTGATGTGCTCCCACCCCAAGCCTATCTGAACGGCTGGGGGTAGGAGCAAGCACACCTCCCAAAGATGCTGGGGATACTGCTGCCCAATGTTTTCATCAGCCAAGCAGGGAAGCAGGTGAGTTTTGCGGCACCCATTCACAGCGCACTATCCCAATTTGGGATGTCCCAGGGGGATGGCCAGCAGCTTTGGGTTTTGTTCTGCATCAAAGCGGAATTCCAGTCACAACTTACCCTGGCGCTGAGGCAGGGCAGGGGGTGGGTTACAAAGAAAAAAAACCCTGACCCTGGGACCAGCTGCGCTCCTCCGGCAGTCCAGATCCTGGCTGCCGCCATCTTGTCTCGAAAGAACAGAGATGCACCCGCGCATTGGGATCTCGCTGTGTGTCATTCTCAGCAGCTGGTCGCACAGAAATGGCAGAGCAGAGCTGGCTTAAATATCAGATTTTTTTTCTTTGTAATCCCCCGTCCTGTATCTGCGCCAGGGTAGGGTGGCAGGGTGGGTAAGTGGATGTGACTAGAATTTAGTTTTAAATCCTTGCACCTAACCCTGGCTTCTCATACGGACCTTACACTTTATATGCCTAGGCCCGACCCTGCTATTAGCAATAATAATTTTACTTTTATTTGTATGATATTGTTTCGTTATACTTGTAAGAAGCTCTCCATATACCCAGGATTAGGAACTAGCTCTTTGTGACACTCTTGTGTTTTATTTACAGGCGAACTGTGACCTCAGACGACAAATAGACGAGCAGCAAAAAATTCTTGAAAAGTACAAAGAACGTTTAAATAAATGTATATCGATGAGCAAGAAACTTCTTATAGAAAAGGTGAGAGGTTTTTTTTCAATTAGTATTAGTAATATTTAATTTTAAAGTGGACCAAAAACCCTTAGTACCCAGCCCTAGAGTCTAAGAGATATCAGGGCTGGGTGAAAGCAATCCCTAAGGACATGCCCCTGTGTGAACCCCATTCTGCAGTATACTCTCCTCGATCAGGAAATCTCACAGTGCATATGTGGGCAGCCAGCAACCCCTTCACCCCTCCATACTGCATATCTGAATGGCTGGTGGGCAGGTGCATGTAGCCAGAGGGAGCAGCTAGTGGGAGGCAAGCAACAAAGAATAAATGTTCAATCATTGCCGCACATTAAAATGGACCAAAACCCAGGAATTTCACTTACCCGGATTCTGTTCCGTCTTAGGGTTTTTGTTTTTGAAACCCCTGTGATCGCCTGTTTACTCACCTCGGCCCCTGGAACATGCACAGGCTCTCTTCTACACAAAACCCACTGCATGGAATATTCATGCCCAGTAATAAGTTCTGAATGGAAAAATTGATAAGCTCATCTTATTGGCTGCTCCCCTCTGCTGCGTGCACTTCCTCCAACCACTTGGATATAATGGTGGGGGTGTACACATCAGCTTGAGGAGTGCTGGCAATGATATTGGATGCCTGAGCATGTGTTGTGAGATCAATTTTCCAAGGTGAGTATACAGGTGATACGTGGGGTTTCACAAAACAGGGCTTCTCCCAAGGGCAAGCTCTAAATCCATCCCTGGAGTCTTTTAGACTCTAGTGCCCTGTTAGTTGAGTTAATAAGCCATAAATGCTCATTGATGGAGGCCCCATGCATGAGTCGTGGGAGCGAAGATAGAGGTAAGTTACTGTGCAAAACAGGGGCTGAATCACAACCCTGGGGGTAAAAATCCTGGGTACTGGGTAGACTTTGAATAAAAATACAGTTGGATCAATACCACAAGATATGTGATTACAGCACCAAAGGTGACATCAAATATGAAGGTAAGCACATAATGTTTAGCATGAGTTCTTGAAATGATACCTATGATTCAAAATGCATACCAAAAATGGTTTGTTCCTCCTCCTTGGAGCATCCCAATTTGGGATGCCTCACTGTTTGTATCCCCCCAGATTGTGAAAGAACTCACCCTTGCACCCATGCACTCAGCCAGTCGGCGGCTCACATTCCATTCAGGTTTTCGGAATGGAATATGAATGGACAGCATGTTGTCGTCCGCATCCACCACTTACCTCTAGATGTGGGTGTTCCCACGCCAGTCATTCAGAAATGCCTAGCTAAAGATATAGCCGAGATGCAGTGTAGGATATCCGGAAAATTGAATGTACTTGGCAATCTTCAGAGACAGGGCAGTGCTAGCACCGGCCAATCCTGGGCAAATGCCAGGACACTTGGCATCTTCAGGCTCACACTTGGCCATGGTATTATTTTACAGTGAGCCAAAACCATTGAATGCTGGGTGGTGTGGGATACACACAACGGAGCATCCCTATTTAAGATGCTCCATAAAGGAGACCACCGACCCTAGAGTTTTCCAAACTCTAGTAATGTGTAGGTGGTATTTCCTCTTTACAGTAATAGAAAAAAACTTGGTTTCTTTTTCCTGTTGGGTCAGGATGCCTTCTGTGTGAAATCCCCAGGAATGCCCAGTATTCTTTCCTTGCAATCCCATGGTGCATGTGCAGGCTCCCCCATACCCCCCCCCCCCATCCCCCGCACTCAGCATTCTATACCTCACATATTGAGTGGCATCGAAAGCTGAAAAGAATCGGCATGCATCCCCACAGCTGCTTCTTCTCTGCCCGCACCAGCTATTTAGATTAGCCTGGTGCATGAGCGTTCAGCAGCCAGAGGGATGCCACTGTGGCATCCTCTGTTTCACATCAGCTGCTGCATACTCCGCACCCAAGTGGAAACGGCTAAGGGAATGCTTGCGTCTCTCCCTCCATTCAGCATATGGCCTGCACGAATACTATTCTTTTGGGTTGTGTCCTGTGCCCAGGCCTTGCTCCTGGTTTGTGTCCTGCCCTCAGTTTGTGTTTTGCACTAATATTGGTTCATAATGGACTCTACTTTTGTTTAATGTCGCTCATTAATATAACATAAGAACACTGATTGGAGGAGAGCCCATACATGCGCCATGGAATCATGCAAGAAGTAAGCGGACTCGGCATCCTGGGGCATTTCACACAGTATCCCAGATCAGGATGCCCCCTGGGACAGGGAATAAAACCCTAAATAAAAATCCTAGGTTTCGTTGCTCTTAAAATCATTAATGTAATGATGACTAATTGTAGAAAATGGACCCCCATGTGATCACATAATCACAGCAATTGTTAAGACTGAATGGAAAAGCCGTCCCGATAAAATCAAATAGTGTGCAGTCCCCTGGCACTGCTGGGTCATGTGTTAAAAGCTTTTGAGGTGGCACATTGCAGTTGTGTTTATCTAGTACGGCCTGTTTTGTATTATTTCTTTTTTTTTTTTTTGTGCACACAAGTAATGTGCCTGCATGTATAGATGACTGGCAAATGGATTCCTTTTGTTTTGTTTCCCAGAGCACTCAGGAGAAATTGGCGAGCAGAGAAAAGAGCATGCAGGACAGACTGCGGCTGGGCCACTTCACCACGGTCCGGCACGGGGCCTCCTTCACAGAACAATGGACGGATGGATTTGCGTTTCAGAATCTAGTCAAGTTAGTCTTTCTCGTTCTGGAATTTTTTTTGCATTGTCATTCGGAAGCCAAGTGATGTCATTGGGTTTTGCTGGCAGAGCGTTCACTTTCCAAGGCCTCTGTACAGCTCTTAGCGCAGAAATAATCAACGTGGCTGAAGGGTTCAGAAAGCTTTGCATATTTTACCTTCATGGAAAAGTCATCAGATTTATCAAAGCAGGCATGTGTTATGTGCTTCATTTTTGTGTAATTCAGGCGGCTTGTCTAGTTAAAGGGACAGTCCAGCTAATACAAAACAAAACACGCTCCCCATTTCTCCCCCTGTCCTGCATCCATTTTAGTCCAGTAGTTTAAAACCTGCTCTTGAGTTCCATGGCATCCATGTCAGACCAACCTCTCTGTTAATTGGCCGTCTGACCCCCCTCAACCTCTGCCTGTGCGTCCATCAGAGTGGCTTTAACTTGCCCACTCCTTTCATTTCAATTAATTTTAATTTATTCAATTTATTTTTTTTTTTTTTTTCAATTTATTTATTGTTCGCCAAATACATAGTGAGATAAACAAGGAATTCTTTTTGGCATATACACAGTGCAACAGTTAACTACAGTTTGCATAGAAAAGGGAACTGAGAAACGGAGATACAGATGCTCTTCCATAGTGCAATTGATACCGGCTTTGAGCCTGGGCCTATGATGCTTGGTTATTGTTCAGGATGCGGACAGCGAAAGGAAAGAAGCCACTCCTAGATCTAGAAGTCCTGCAAGCTCGTACCGCAAGACGCCGCCCAGATGGCAAATACTGGAATAGGGCGTGTCCAGGGTGGGAGGGATCCCGAAGGATCTTTTCTGCCCGTTTTATTAAGGGGAAGCTGAGGCCTAGCACTCACTATTCCATTGCTGTGAAAGGAGGGGTCTTGACCATTTGCTCGGTGGGGAGGGCAGCTATCAATCACAGAGGTTGCCAGTGAGCAGGACTTGATCAGTTGTGGCTGTGGGGGACAAAAGGTGAGTATGTGGGGTTTGCCTGGATTGACACATTAGAGTGGCCTCTAAAATCTGAAATAAAAAATTCCCCCTCTCAACCTACCCCAGCTTAGGCCATTTACCTTAATGACTATAACATAAAGGCTCATCTGTTCTGCACTGAATGCTGTCTCTTAGCCGGAAGGCCTGTGCTGTATTCGCAGCAGTTTCAGCCCTGCTAGGACCTCTGGTATTCCTGCCGGAGCTGTGTTGGGCTGTTGCAGGGATTGGGTGATGAAAGTTTTCAAGGCTGAAACAGGACTTCAGAAGAGAGCGGTCTAATGATACCAATTACTGAAAGCTGTGAGATGAGTGGACATCTTTCCAGGCAGCGCCAAAAGCAAGCGAGTTGCTCAGCTGCATAGCTCCAGGCATCATCTTTAGGAAGAGGCATTTGTGATGCTGTTGTATAGAGCTCTAGTGAGGCCACACCAGCAATACTGTGTGCCATACTAGAGACATTGTATACAAAAACACTAATGAAACTGGTCCAAATATGGGCAACAAAAATGGTGAAAGGACTTGAAACGTATCAGGAGAGACTAAAAGAACCTAATTTGTTCAGTCTGGAGGAAAGAAGGGAGAGGGGGGGCATGTCGGATATCTTTTACATATGTGAAAAGATTGAATAAGGTTCAGGAGGGAAGAGGGAAGTGAAGTGGACTCCCATTGTTTTGGTGGTAATATCGTCTCCAAGCTTGAACATTCACGTTAGTAACCTTTAGTTCCAAGGCCTGTAAAGACAACTTCCTCCTTCTCCCCTGCAGCTGCCTCCTCATGATCCCGCAGTCTAATACCCATTTATGAGATCGGTCCCTCTCTCTGTTCAGCAAGTTAGTGAATGAGACCCCATTCATTGCAACAAAAGGGGGTGCCAGACTCTGCCCTGCATGTTCGGTCTGTGCAAGGCGTCTGGGGCTCGTGAGGGCAACAAGTTACCCACTCTCAGGATCGGGGAGTAGTAGCTTGCGGGACCTCTGCAGCTATAGGGGGAGAAAACATATTTTCTAGCGGTATGTTAAGAAGTAAGGCCTCCTGGAAGCAGTTTCAAGGACCATCTGGAGGCAGCACCACATGGGTCGGCATCAGCGACTGCAAAAGCCGTGGTAGCCAGCAGGCCTCTAATGGCTCCAAAAGCCTCCTGCATTGTAGGTCTCTGATGGCACCAAAAGGCTCCTGTGGTTGTAGGCCTCGGATGGCACTAAAAGGCTCCTGTGGTTGTAGGCCTCGGATGGCACCAGAAGCCTCCTGCTGTTTGTAGGCCTCGGTTGGCGCCAGAAGCCTCCTGCAATTGTAGGCCTCTGATGGCACCAGAATCCTCTTGCCATTGTAGGCCTCTGATGACACCAGAATCCTCTTGCCGTTGTAGGCCTCTGATGGCACCAGAATCCTCTTGCCTTGTAGGCCTCTGATGGCACCAGAATCCTCTTGCCATTGTAGGCCTCTGATGGCACCAGAATCCTCTTGCCATTGTAAGCCTCTGATAGCACCAGAATCCTCTTGCCATTGTAGGCCTCTGATAGCACCAGAATCATCTTGCCATTGTAGGCCTATGATGGCACCAGAATCCTCTTGCCATTGTAAGCCTCTGATAGCACCAGAATCCTCTTGCCATTGTAGGCCTATGATGGCACCAGAATCCTCTTGCCGTTGTAGGCCTCTGATGGCACCAGAATCCTCTTGCCATTGTAAGCCTCTGATAGCACCAGAATCCTCTTGCCATTGTAGGCCTATGATGGCACCAGAATCCTCTTGCCGTTGTAGGCCTCTGATGGCACCAAAATCCTCTTGCCGTTGTAGGCCTCTGATGGCACCAGAATCCTCTTGCCATTGTAGGCCTCTGATGGCACCAGAATCCACTTGCCATTGTAGGTCTCTGATGGCACCAGAATCCTCTTGCCATTGTAGGTCTCTAATGGCACCAGAATCCTCTTGCCATTGTAGGTCTCTGATGGCACCAGAAGCCACCTGTGATTGTTTGTCTCCAATGGCACCAGAAGCCACCTGTGATTGTTGGTCTCCAATGGCACCAGAAGCTTCTTGCGATTGTAGGCCCATGATGGCACCAGAAGCCTCCTGCGGTTGTAGGCTTTCCTGCATTTCCAGAAGCTGCCTGTGGCGGGCTGAGGACCATGTGCTCTCTTGCTCTGCCCCACTGCCTTTTGATGCATTGCAGGCAAAACGCTGCACGCAATGATATTAAGAGAAAGAGGGAAGGTGTCAATGAGCCCTAAAATGCTAGTTGCCTGGCTGAAATGGTCCTACGCCAGCTTAATTTTCTCTATACCTAGAAAACCTTTTGGCTTCTTTCCACTATTTCCTGGTCCTATCTGCTTGTCATTTATTTGTTTTATCTGTGGCTAATTTGCAGACAGCAAGAATGGGTGAATCAACAGAGAGAAGATATTGAGCGACAAAGGAAACTGCTGGCCAAGCGAAAACCACCTACTACCAACAATGCCCAAACCCCGTCCGCCAACTCAGAACCAAAGCAGAGGAAAAACAAAGCCGTTAATGGGGCCGAGAATGATCCATTCGTAAAGCCCTCCTTACCACAACTGTAAGTTGCTATCCTCCATTTTGCCTTTTCCTTTATAACCCTGCCTAAAGGGAGAGAGATTCCAAGCTGGATTTTCATGGGCTTTAGCCCTTTATGAGCTTGTCTTCATGAATAACTTTGCTGAGTGTTTGAAGACATTTAGGAAAGATCTGAAATTTGCCAAAGAACAGGGGTAGTAGGGACGGTTCTTATGACCCTCCTGAAAGGGATCTTTATCACTATATCAGCTGGCAGGAAAATAAAGCATTCTGCAGTTACCCAAAGAGTAAAGGGTAATACCCTGTGCTTGGGATGTGGGCGGGGCAAATAAAAAACAAATCTTACCTTGTCCCCACAGCCAGTGTGTTCCCCTGGGGCTCCAGGCGGTGGCTTCACAGAGTAGCATCCGGAACTGTGTGTGCCACAAGAGCGTACACAGTGGGAATGAGGCTCTGTGCAGCCATTGCTAGACGACTGATGGGTGGACATGATGACTTTATTTTTTTTTACTTTACACTGGGAGAGGGGAGGAGATACCAGACTTGAAAATTAAAGGGACTGCTCATTCAAGTAACAAAAACCAATCCCACCTAAGGAAGCAGCCTTGTGTCCGGACGGTGGTAGTTACTAAAGTGCTCTTGAGGCCCAGCCCACTACCGGAGGGTCATATGTACACTCACTTGCATTGATGCAATCTGTGGTCCGTCTGGTTCCTTGTGTCTGGCATCAGGAAAGTTCACCAAGGTCAGCCAAAGGTGTGCACTCTCCGCACTATGGGTGTCAGAAAAAAACGATTCTGCCAAGTAGTATCGCGATATTTCATTCAGGGATACTAGAATCGATTTTTTCTTTTTAGTATCAATTATTTCCAAACCCCCCCCCCCCCCCCGGTCAAAGAATGGTAAAAAGAAAAAACATTCACCTGACCCCTCGTTCGATCCGGTTGGCTCTCCTCTTCTCCAGGGAGGACCTCAGATCCCCCCCCCCCGGCTCTTCAGTCTTCAGAAGAGAGCCCGACAGGCCCTCTCCCCTTGCCTTCCCGACGGGCGCCGCCATCTTCATGAGTAGCCCTGCCCCCAAAGGATGACTTTTAAAAGGCTCTGGGTCTGGCAAATCACCTGTGGCTAGCGGGTAATTTGCCATTAACCCTAAGCCCCCCCCCCCCATTACCTTCCTCCCCAAAGCCAAGGGGGGGCAGAAGAGCCTGTGGCCATAGGCTACGCCGGCTTGTAGCCTGCAGGGGCCACCAAAGCTGGCCCCTGCGCCCTGTTCTACAAGCCCCCATAGCTGGTTATGCTGGGTAAGGGGGAACACATGCCATTTTTGGGGGGGATTTTTAAGGGTTTTTAACCCTTAAAATGCCCCAAAAAATGGGGTCCCACCCCCAGGAAGGGGGAGAACCCTGTGCCTTTTTGTTTTTTTTATTAAAAATTTTTAAAAAATCGCAATATATTGTCTTTGAGACGGAATCGGGATATATCGTATCATCATACGTGTGCATCACCCAATTCTTGCCAATTCACACCTAGTCCCCACTAGAGCTGATAGTATGAAAAACGGTCTGCTGCAGCCCTGTGGTTAAAGGAGCACGGTCGGGAAACTGTGCAATATTAAAATTCCATATAAACACATTGGTTAATGAGAGGAGGTTTCACTTATACATCCGAACTGAATAAATCTCCCTCCCGCCAAGCTTGTGGTTTACTCTCTCATGGTGGAGGGGGGGGGGGGGGGGGGGGTCAGGTGATTTTTTTTTATTACTTCCATTTAAAATTAAATAAAACAAGCCTGGCTGGATATGACTCCAGATAAAGAGAACCTGGATGTTAACTATGCAATTTTTCACTTCCTGCAATCTGTTGCTACTGGCAAATGTACATTAAAGTGGACCAAAACCAAGGATAGTCAATTGTTTTGACTATCCTGGGTTTTGTTCCATTCCCCAATCGGGGGGGCCTCGCTGTGTGAGACCCCCAGGACGCCGTAGACAACTCACCTCTTCCCGGTCCCACGGCATGTCTTAGAGCAGCAGCTCTGACGGCCGCATCCTCCTACTCCCTCTAACAGGGAGCGTGCCCGCACTGCCCATTCACAAATGCCTGGCGCAGGCACGCCACACTGCTAGAGGGAAAGTCTGTACACCAAGCAGAGAGAAGTGAGCTCTGCACAAACAGAACACTGCTGCTGGGCATGTGTAAGTAGAATAAGATCACCTCAGCAGCGCTGTTCTGTGTGTACAGGGATCACGTCTCTCTTCTTGGTGTACGTTGCCAATGGAAACAGATTGCAGGTAGTGAAAACTGCTTCCATAAAACACATTTTCTAAAAAAAAGGAAAAAAATACTAGATCAGCTCGGCAAATTGAGGGCAGCCCTTTGGCATAAAAATACACTTTCAAAAATTCCATTGAAAGTGGACTTACCCTTTAAGTATCCCTTGCCCAAGGGGGCATTCCAAGATCAGGCTAAAATGCTCTCCTACTTCTGAGTTCCGGTAGAAGACATAAAATGAGGGAAATGGAATCTGCCATTTGCTGGGAAGCTATCGGGTTCACTGTGCTTCTGAGGATAAGGAGGCAAGGATGCCGCTTCTCTGCAGTCAGTTGCTGTGTGCTGCCACATTTCACTGCCGCCCCTGAACCCTGAAGTAGGGGTTAGGGATAGAGTATTTTAGTTGGGTCTCCTAACCTTTTATTTCTAGAACAGCAGGGAGTTAAGTTGTGGTTGCGTTTTTATATTTTTTTTTCAATTATGATGGATGGTGCACTGCCAAGCAATTCATCAAAAAAGGTGCCAGCCGTGGGAAAACATATAATGTACATGAGAGATCCTAGACTAATCTCAAAAAGAGGGTGCCCCCACCAAAGAAGGCCACACACTAATATTAAAGTTAAAAACCCAGTATGTTTAATAAATATTCATTACATACAAAAAACAATAATAGAGGCACATCACATGACAATACAAAGTTAAAAAACACAAACACAACAAGCAGGGGGTCCCCAATAAACAGTGACTACCGTATATACTCGAGTATAGGCCGACCCGAATATAAGCCGAGGCACCTAATTTTACCACAAAAAAATGGAACAAGTTATTGACTCGAGTATAAGCCGAGGCGGCTTTTTACAATTGGAATTGGAGTTGACACACAGAAAGAGAGACAGACACACACACACAGAAAGAGACACACACAGACAGGGACACACACACACAGACACACACACAGAAAAAGAGACAGACACACACACACAGAAAGAGACACACACACACCATACCACCCAAGTGTCCCTGATTTGGAGGGACTGTCCCTCTTTGAAGCTCATGCCCCCATGTCCCTCGTCGTTCTCCTTTGTCCCTCTTTGAGGTGTAACATGCAGATCTGCATTAATAAATGATTCATTCCCCTATTCAAAGTGTTTCTATTGTTGTAAGTATTACACCCTATCTCCTATACATTCCTTAGTGAGTTCCCTCAGTTAAAAATTGTCCCACTGTCCCACCCTGAAACCCTGTGGGTACCTGCTGCTGCTGCCGCCGCCGCCGCTCTCAGACGCGCAGGTGTCGGGGGTCAGGGTTTGGCCGAGGTTACCCTCCTCCGTTCCTCCGCAGCCGCCGCCGTTCTCACACACACACCAGCACTTCCTGGCTGTTGCGCGCTCGTCGTCGGTGGGTGTGCCCCATATGGCAGGCGTCCAATGAAAACATTGTACGCCGCCCATTGACGACCAGCGCGCAGCAGCCTGAAGTGCCGGTCAGTGTGTGAATGTGTGTGCTTGTTTTTATGAATGAGAGCGGCGGATACCGCCCCTGGACTCGAGTATTAGCAGAGGCGGCTTTTTTCAGCCCAAAAAGTGGGCTGAAAAACTCGGCTTATACTCGAGTATATACGGTAATAAATAAGATTAAATTTAAGTGGTTGTAATATTTTGACTATATAGTACAATAGGATATAATGTAATATAACAATAATGTCAAGCCAATATAAGTCTCGGTAAAAGAACTTTTAAATAACAATTAAATGTAGCAATAACAATACATAGCTGCCGATGGGTGGATAAAATTAAAATATAATTGTCCAAAAGGCTGTACTGTGAAAAAAGTGTAGTTGGAAAAAGTGCTAAGTGCAATAAATACTAAGTGCAAAAAAAAAAAACACAAATGTGGTGTGCACGGGCTGTGTTTTTTGTATGTAATGAATATTTATTAAACATACTGGGTTTTTAACTTTAATATTAGTGTGCGGCCTTCTTTGGTGGGGGCACCCTCTTTTTGAGATTAGTCTAGGATCTCTCATGTACATTTCTTGCTGTTTATATTTTTTTTTCCTCTGGTGGACAGGGTTCCTCTTTAAAGGGGGGGAACACTTGGGATTTTCACTTTCCTGGGTGTTCTTTTTTGGCGGGGCATACCAATTTGGTTTGCTCGGATGTGCTGTGTGTATCGCTGTAGATGGGTTTATTGCGTCGGCTTTAATCAGTTTAAACAAAACACAGTGCGTCTGGCCCTGGAATCTAAAAGTTTTCAGGGCCACCCGCTGGCCTTACTTAGGGGCATCCTCACTGTTTGCGGGATAGTCAAAATCCTGTGTTCCCATTTAAAAGCTGGCGCAATTGTGCTAGGCAGGGTATGTGTGCACTCACCTCATATATGTCCCAAAAAAAAAATAGCGGGATATGTCCACAACCCACTCATGCGCCAGTGCATTAGGGGTGTTGGATAAAATTGATTCCGGTTCTTCTCTTCTCCCAGGGGTCCTAGTGTACCCCCCCGACAGGCCCTCTCTCCTCCTGCCTTCCCCACGGGTGCCGCCATCTCCAGGAGTAGCCCCGCCCCTTTGGGGCCAGATGACGTCACTCCCACGAGCATTATTCTGGCTCGATGCGGTGATCGCTGGGCAGAGGAGGAGAGAGTAGGGAGATCATCTGTCATCGGGTCAGTGTGGGACACAGGAGCTGACAATCGGAGGTGAGAAGAATTTTTTTTTCTCTGTGTAGTCTTTTTTTTTTTTTTTTTTTTTTTTTCCTGTTAACCCTTTGTGAACTCGTAAGGGATCTATGTGACCCCTATACCAGTTCACAAGGCTCTGGGTCTGCGGCTAGCAGGTGACTTGCCATTAACCCCCGACTCCCCAATTACCTGCCTCCCCAAGAAGGGGAGAAGGAGCCCGTGGCCATAGGCTATGCCGGCTTCTAGCCCGGGGACCCTATGTCCATTTTTTTTTTTTTATTTAAATGTAAAAAATCGCAATATATTGTCTTTGAGGCAGAATCGGGGAAATATCGTATCGTCATACGTGTATCGTGATACGTATCGTATTGCCAGATTCTTCCCAATTCACACCCCTACTGTGCATCGCAAGCCATGTGAGGTTTCACACAGCCAGGCATCCCACATCGAGATGCCCCCAAGGATGTTGGAATTGATTGGCCCTGGAGTCTTTTAGATGTTCTGCTTTAATCCAATCAGTTTTTTTTTTTTTTACTTGAGCTGGCAGAAATTTAGCTGCATGAGGTCATTGTACAGCTTTCTTATATTGATCCAAATAACCTAAAAAAATACACTTGTATGGAATTTCCTGTTTATTTCCTATTAAAATTGGCTGCATTATTTTACTGTGCTTTTTCCTTGCTCCACTCTCAGGTTAACATTAGCCGAATACCACGAGCAGGAAGAGATTTTTAAACTGCGACTTGGACATTTGAAAAAGGTAATGTGTGTAATGCGTTTTCTATACGTTCTGCACACTATTTTCTAGAAAAAAAAATATTTAAAAAACACCTTTGCTTGTTTGAGTCTGTTTTAGTGGAGTTTTTTTGCTGGTAATCAAGTAAATGATCCTTGTAAATGGGATTCTGAGTGTTTTAGCCAGTCTCCAGTGTAGCATGGGTGAACAATGGTCGCTGATTTAGCTTCCTGCTGCTGTCAATGGCACTTTGTCGCAAGTTTTACTTGCATACATTTCAGTCAACAGCAGAATTGATTTGGGTACCTGAGGAAGCGGCGTTACTTGTAGACCACAATGGAGTTGCCTAACTAAGCTTTTGTGGAAAAAAATGCTGCTTGCCAAGTCTGGATTTTCTTTGTAAAGTGTGCTCATGGAAAACAGGATGGGTTTTAGAGCTTCTGTTGTGTGAGGATTCCCTGGACACTGGCAGGTTACTATGACAATTCAGCCTACATTGGACCTCCAGTCAAAAAAGTCCCTCTGGACCAGATCCACTTTAAAACTTAAGAGGCTGATTCACTACTAATGCTAGGTATTGCCAGATGAGTGTCTGTATAGCGGTGCTTAGAGCGACCGCTAGTAAGCGGGTATCGGGCGCTGTAAACTAGCGTTGCAGTCGTAGTAACCTGGCAGACATTGATGAATGTGATGTGTATTGGGCGCTCTAGCTGTACAGCGCTACAGCCAGCAAGAGGTAGCGCCAGCTCAGTGCGTCCGGCACTCGACGCTCCACACCATATTTAACAAAAAACTACACACAGCGTCGGCGCTCTAAAGCTGGGCACTGTAACATAGAGCACCAGAAGCTGTGTGATTAAAGTCTGTTTTTGAACACATATCCACCAATAACAAAGCGAAAACACATGGAATGACATTGTTTTAACACTGTGACATTTAGTGCCAGATCTGTAATGACAATTCTGCATAAAAATATAAAATTAAAAAAAGATTCTTAAGTGTTTTTTTGCAGCCAGGAGAGGTCACACAATGATTTCAGCAAAAAAAAAAAAAAAAAAATTGGCAAACACGTTATTTATACACAAATAATGTATTGAAATGTGTGGGTGAGCGCTACAGAGCGACAGGTACTACATGGCGCTCCTGAGCCTAGAGCTCCAGCGCTATACGCTGAGCCGCCTGTAGTAATACATGTGACGCTACATGATGCTGTTAGAGGCACTCACCAGATTCACTATCTTAAATGTGGTATTGCGTACAGCTACAGCTATCCCTTCTTAAATCACCCCCTAAGTGGAAACCAAAACTCATTGTACTGATACCTAGAGTCTAAAAGTTTTCAAGGTTGTGTGATTCCCATACCCCCCCTTGCCCATGGACATCCCAATTCAGGATGTCCCACCATTTTAAACCCCCTGGTTACCTCGTTCAGGGATCCCACGGTCCTTGTCCAGCACAAAAAAAAATACTCTTACCTCCCCCACAGCCGGTCAGTCCTTCCAAAAATGCATAAATCCATACGTTCAGTTAAGATTAATATAAAAAAAATTGGAATCCTCCAAAACTTAAAGTAATTTACATGCTTAGCTGGCTCCCAACTTTTGCAGCAGAGAGCCTTCCACAGAGCACGCTTCCCTATGTGCTGTCAAACTTAGCAGTAGGTGGCAATGAAATAATGGGAATGCACCAGACTGGGAGAGCTACAAGCAGAGCTAGGACGTATTGAATTATTGAAGCAGACAAAAACTCTATTTTTTTGGTTTTTCAAGTTAAAGGATGCCCTTTGAAGTGGACCAAAATTGGTCCTTTCGCTGGAGGCGCCCCGCTGTGCGAGACCCCCCAGATCACCTGAACCCAGCTAACCTCTTCCCTGTCCCACGGTGCGTATAAGAGCAGCGGCTCTGACGGCCGCATCCTCCGCTTCCCTCTAACGGGGAGCGTGCCCGCACCAGCCTTTTCCTGAGGGAATCAGAGGATGTGGCTGCCAGAGCTGCTGCTCTTAGATGCGTCATGGGACCAGGAAGAGGTGAGCTGGGTTCGGCCGATCTGGGGGGGTTTCACACAGCGGGGCTCCCCGGGGAAAAGACCAAAACCCTGGATAGTCAAAATCCTGGATTTTGGTCAACTTTAACCTTTCCTCACTGAATCAGAACCCAAAAAATGACTGGAATGTGACTTGCTTTGATCTACTTAACAGATTTTTTGTTCCATTTTACTTCTCGGTAGTTGACGTCTACGTTTTCTAGGTTTATGGCAAAGATTTGCACATCTATTATAAACCTCATTGAACCAGTTGTAACATTTATTTAGTTAACTGTGTCACAGTCCCTTTTTTTATGTTTGTCTGTAGACATTGCTTCTAAAATGACACTTTGTTGTCCATACAGGAGGAAGCTGAGATCCAGGCGGAACTAGAACGTTTGGAAAGAGTTAGAAATCTTCACATACGGGAACTAAAACGAATTAACAATGAAGACAATTCACAGTAAGGGAGACGTTCAGATCCTACACAGTTATCCCGCCCTCATTAGATTTGTTGTATGAGACCTTATACATCTGCCGCAGTCACTATGGCTGCCTCTGTATTACAGTGGACGAAAGGCTGGGTCATAGCGGTGGCAGAACCTTTGCTTGTTTAGTGTAAAAAAGATGGGGTTAGCACCACATTAAATTCTTAAAGAATAATAGGGAGTACACCAATAGCTCCAAACCACAGTGACATCAAAACCTATTAAAGTAGAGCTAAATTATGGGCACTACAACCTCATCATCGAGTATACAATTTTATTTCAATCAAAGAAAGCCACAATGGCAGCTAAAAACACAATAAAACACAACAGACAAATTTTAAAAGAAGAGCTTGTCTACCCTGGACCTGGAATAAGTATAAAGATAATCAATGGGACAAATACCCCGGGCGGATTATTTGGTATCAATTAATATTGGACTTTGACTTCCTATATAAATACAATGATGCAACTAGAGCAGGAAGTGGAAAAAAGTAAATTTATTTTTATGTGCAGCAATATAAATTGCCCTGGGGAGGGATGCATAGCAGCACTGTTTGTTGTGTTGGTCTGGTTTGTTATTTTTTACTGTTGGTCCGCTTTATGTTTCTTTGCTTGTAATAATATGCTTTTATTTATTTTTTTTAGGTTTAAGGATCACCCCACATTGAATGAGCGATATTTATTACTTCATTTACTTGGTCGAGGTGGTTTTAGTGAAGTATACAAGGTGACAAAAATTATACTGCTACTATTTCTGCACTACTACAAACAATTGGTCAGGGCTAATCCCATTGCCCTGTGGGTGGGGTATCCTCTCATTACTGTGTCTTCCCGATCTTGGGGTTTGTTTTCAGGTGAAGTTTAGCGACAAGCCAGGCTCTAGACATTGCTATGCGGAGTCTAAAATAATTTAAAGTGGACCAAAACCCAGGATTTTGACTATCCTGGGTTTTGGTTCTTGCCCCTGGTGTGAAACCCCCCAGGTCACCGAAACAAACTCGCCTCTTCCTGGTCCTACAGCGCATGCATGGCCACTTGCCCAATCAGCACGTTCGGATCCGCGCACGTCTAAGGCAAGTGGCTCAGAGCGTGCGGATTGCCGCATCCCCAGCTACCCTCTAACAGGGAGCATGCCTACGCCATTCACATATGTCTGGTGCGTGCACACGCCATGCTAGAGGGGTAGCAAGGATGCGGCTGTGGCTCGCGCATGCACCGTTGGACCGGGAAAGAAGGTAAGTGTAAGGGTGACCTGGGGGGTTTTACACAGCGGGGCACCCCCCGATTTTGGATGGGGGGGATCGATCGGCCTGGGAAGCTATAGGATTCCCGGGCCGATAGCTGTGGGTTTTCGTCCACTTTAAGGTCCGGCAGGCATGTCCTTTAAGAGCCTCACAATTTGGGTCCATTGCCTCTTTTTTGGCGGTGTTCCAGAGAAGCGAGTTGCTTTGGTATTAGAGGTTCACATTCCATTATGGCCACAGCCAAAATCAGATGCAGGAGTGAAGTACTTTGTTCTGAGACAGAGCTATGGAGCCACCTCCACAAAACATGACCTGTTGGTGGTGCTTTAGAAGAGGGTTGGGTACCTATGATTTACAGGATAGTCTGTAGGCCCTGTACACAGCAGGGCTTTCTTTAACTTTCCACAACACTTGTAATACTAAAGGTTTTGGGCCCAGTCATTTTTCTTTTTCAGAGAAAGAGTAGCTTTCCTAGGAAAGGAAAGTTTTTTCACAGTACCCAGTCCAAGGACAGATAGCATTACCCATCAATCCTTGCAGTAGGCAGAGCTATGCAAATCATCTGTTTACGTCTCTGTGCCATCCAAGGCCCTTAGAAACGCTAAGGGTGCAATGCCAAGGATTAGCTTTAAATTTTACACAGCCAGACACATCCAACTAGTGGACACGTGTTTCGAGCTTTAGGCTCTCATCAGCACTAGGGCGGATGTTTCTGGCTGTATGGGGAGTGCGACTTGGTCAGTACCAAAACAGAGTTGCAAGCCAGTATGTGGAGAGACCCATGTTAGGCTTAAACCGGACCTTCAGCGTGATTTAATGAAAAGCCCAAACTCTTAAAAAACGGTTCCCCAGCATCTAAAATGAATATATTTTACGTTTTTAATCACTAACTTATTATTCTTTCCCCCACTGGGCTGCAACTCTTAGTGGGATAAGGTACAGGGGGGCGGGTTATAGCTGTGCTTTGCTCAGACAGAGCAGAGCTGGGGTCAGGTAAGGGGTCAGCAGTCCCAGAATGCAGAGCAGCACAGTCAGGAGGCACTTCCTGTTTGCAGGCTGCCTGATAAGATGGCGGCTTCCATAAGCCGCCATCTTGGATGTTTAAAGGCTCATAACATGCAGTAGATGCAGGTAGGATGATTTTTAATGTGGACAATCTGTATGTACAGGGTGTGGGAAACATATAAGATAGACTCTTATTCAGAGTGAAGGTCCGCTTTAATATAGGGGGGCTAAAGAGACCAAAAAAAAACCCTACTTAGGTAAAGGAAAAGAGGAGCTTTCCTAGAACGGAAAGTATTTGCACAGTACCCAATACAAGGACAGATAACATTACCGATCTATCCTTGCAGGAATAATTCCACCCCCAGTCCCCTCCTTGAGAGCAGTGAAATAGAATGTGGGGCCTACTCTAGGTCCATAAGTTTAGGTGCTGGAGCACTGATCCCATATAGGCATTTTCCTACAAGGTCTGCTTGCTTTATTGCCTTGTCTCAGGCTCTGTCATCACACTTTGACCTTGGGGTCTTGTTCCATTTGTCCCGACTCTCAGGATGACCTTCACTTTGGAAGCTGCTTTTGCCAGAATCTGCCCTCTCCTGGGGAACCATGTCCACAGCTGCTGGATGTTGCTGGGACCACCTTCCTTGTGTGCAAGCTTCAGTTATAAAGGATCATATTCCCCAAATGAAACAAGGATTACAATGACTTAGCTCAGCTCTACTCATGCCCTGGAGCAAGTTCCAAGCTCTTGACGGAGTTCATAGTGGAACATGCTGTTAATAATTACACAAAAGAAAAGGAAAACTAACAAATTGTTTATATATATATATATATATATATTCCAAGTATGCATCACGCCCTGCTCCAATAATAATCATTACATCTGGGATATAGTCCACAAGAGGGCGCTTTACTGCAGAGATGGCAAAAAAGAGGCCCCTCCCGGTCCATATATACCCGGGACCTCCCACTCATTCCCCAGTTTAGTCTCTGCAGTCGGCGGCGAAGGTCAAGATGATGGCTCTCTCTCCTTGCAGGTAAGCCGGGCTGCACTGCCCCGGCCCTAGGTCCTATTCCCACCCGTGCCACTATTACCTGCCTTCCAGCTTTGGCTGCATGGTCCGGGTGATGGTAGGCAGCACCTATTAGAGGTGCTTTTTATTGGAGCATTGCTCCACCGCAAATCTCCCACCAAAGGGTAGGCGGCACAGGTTGGTGAGCCTGACGTGCGATGCCCCGTCGGCTGTCAGTATTAATGCCTTGTATGGTTGTGTGCTGCTTTTTACCGTTGTGTGTGTGTTCACCTGGACTTGCTGGCACATGGCTCAGCGTTCTTTTGCCTTTTCCCCTCATACTGACATCGTTCAAACGGCCCGCGCGCGCTCTGCGGCGGGCCGGTGACGCCAGTGGCCGACTCGGCCACTATTGGTCTAAATCGCACGGTTGCTGTGTGTCCCCGTGTCTTGGGAGCCGCTATTGGTCTAAATCGCGCGGTTGCTGTGTGTCCCCGCGTCTCCTGCCTCTCTTCCCTGCTCAGGGCCAGTGAACCCTCTCGGTGTGCGTGAGTGCCCTCGCGGGCTGTATATTTATATTTAGTGATTTTTAAGTGTATCCTTCTGATTGCAGGTTTGCCATACTGATGGGGGTTTCCTCTTTTGTGTCTTTCAGGGGGACAACCTAAATTAGTGGTTTTCTCCCGGTCCTGTGTCCTTTCCCCCATATTGTAGGGGCTTGATTATAAAAAGTGTATATTAAATCCTCCTACTAGCGGACATTTAAGGGGCATCCCGGGTAGCTGCACAGCGTAATTCCCATTGGGCATTGCGACTAATAATTCACCATATGGAGGCTTCCCAGGATATTGTGCTCGGGTTCTCTTCGGGGCAAGCCCGGCTATGTGTGGTGTGCGGGGCATCCCTTATGGGCGATGATGTGCGGGTTTGTGTACCCTGTGCCCAGCAAACGATTGCGCGGCAATCTGGGCCCCGTGCGGCTGGATCAGCACCCTCGGTGTCATCCCCCACACTTGGTCACGACCCCTAGTGACACTAACACTAACGGGGAGTCGCAATATGATGTTTCCTCCAGATTGGCCAACATTGAGAGGTTGATTGCTAGCTCTGCAGCCTGTAAGGCTCCAGCCAAAAGACGGCACGTGGCGCCCGCTGCACCGGCCTTTACCTTTGGACAAGATTTCCTTGATTTGTGTGACTATACCCCTCTCGAGGAAGGGGAATTATTTTCAGATTCAGATCTCTCTGACGATCAGCATTGCCTTGGCGCTGATGCCGGCTCAGAGCATTGGGATGCTGACGACACCCATAGACTTCTGACTCAAATTTTTGAGGTACTTGCTATTTCCCCTTCTGCAGCGGCACCTAAGCAGCAGGGGGAATTGTTTGGTACCGCAAAACCACGTTTGGAATTCCCAGAACAGACGTATTTTAATAATATCGTTCTCAAGGAATGGGAGCGGCCTAGCCGGCTTCCCGGTATCCCTAAGGGGTGGGATAGGAGGTATCCCTTTCCCTCGGATGTGGTCAAATGTTGGTCAACTTCCCCTGAGGTGGACGCCCCTGTTTTGGGGTTGTCTAATACGTCTGTTGTGCATTCCCGGATTCCACTACCTTAAAGGATAGTGAGGACCGGCCTATTGATCAACTAGCATCCCACGCTTTTGCCTGTGTGGGTTCAGCCTTGCGCCCGGTGTGTGCTTCCGCTATCATGGCTGTGGCTATCAGGACCTTCTTCTGGGGGGCAGATAATTTCTGACACCGTGCTGGGAGACGGTCACTACGGATGCCAGCCTGTCAGGTTGGGGGGGCTACTGGAGAGCCCACCAATTCCAGGGGCTGTGGGGCCCTCAGGAGGCACACGCCCCCATCAATGTTCTGGAGCTGAGGGCGGTTCGGTTGGTGCTGGCGCAGCTGACGCATCACCTCCGGGGCCTACCGGTTCAGGTTCGCTCCGACAACAGGGCTGCGGTCGCTCACATCAATCATCAGGGAGGTGTCGTTGATTCTCTCTTGGGCCGAGGACAACGTCCCGCGCATCTCGACGGTTTACACTCCGGGAGCGGAGAACCTGGAAGCACATTCCCTGAGCAGGGGGCCTCTCGCCAGGGAGAATGGTCCCTCAGCAGCAAGGTCTTTCTATCCCTCTGTCACAGGTGGGGGAGGCCATATGTGGATCTGTTTGCCTCTCGTCACAATCACAAGCTTCCAGCTTTTGTCTCACTGTCCCAGGATCCTCTGGCGGTGGATGCCATGTCTCTGTCTTGGCAGGGGTTCAGTCTCCTGTACCTTTTCCCCTTCTGGGCAGAGTCCTACACAAGCTGATTCAAGAAGGCGTGCCAGCTGCTCTGGTGGCCCCCAGGTGGCCAAGACAGGTGTGGTTCGCAGACGTCGTGCAGCTGGTGGTCGATCAGTACCCTTTGCCCCTGGTTCCGGATCTTCTCACTCAAGGACAGCTCTGTTACCCCAATTTACAAACGCTGGCTTTGACGGCATGGCTGCTGAAACCTCCATCCTAAAGGAAAAGGGTCTGTCTGATGCGGTTGTTCAGACTCTGGTCAGAGCTAGGAAGAAATCCTCTTCTAACATCTACTACTGGACCTGGCGGACCTACATTGACCGGTGTGAGGCTAGGGCCTTCCCTTGTCGGGTGTTCTCCATACCTCGGATACTGGAGTTCCTTCAACATGGTCTGGATATGGGTTTTCAGCTCAGCACTCTGAAGGGGCATGTTTCCACCTTGGCGGTCTTTCGCTCTTCATCCTTTGGTCAAGACTTTCTTCCAGGGGGTCACTCATGTGCACCCTCCCCGCAAACTTTTGTTACTGGTTTGGGATTTGAATTTGGTATTGTCTGCCCTTCAGGGTCCTCCATTTGAGCCTGTGCATGAGGCTGCACTGTCTATTCTCACTTGGAAAGTTGCCTTTTTGGTGGCTATCACCTCTGTCCGGCGTGTTTTTGAGTTGACGGCTCTGTCCATTCAGGCCCCCTACTTTGAGAGACACCAAGACAAGGTGGTTTTCCGCTTTAAACCAGACTTCTTGCCTAAGGTTGTCTCTGCCTTTCACCTCAATCATGACATTGTGCTTCCTTCCTTATGCCCTAATCCTGGTAATGACAAGGAGAGGGCCTTGCATTCTATTGACGTCAGAAACTTGAAATACTACCTGGTGTCTACAGGGCCTTTCAGGAAGACGGACGCCTTGTTTGTGGTAGCCTCTGGTCCAAAGAAGGGTTTGGCGCTGGTCAAGTCTACCATTAGGAAATGGATTCGCCAGGCCATTGTTAGGGCCTATTCTGCTAAAGGGAGGGATCCCCTTTTCCGAATTACTGCTCATTCTACCCTTGCTGTTGGGGCCTCTTGGGCCTTTTCAGCACCAGGCTTCTGTTGAACAAGTTTGTAAGGCTGCTACCTGGTCTTCTGTTCATACCTTTTCCAAGTTTTGCAAGGTTGATGTGCGGGCCTCAGCGGATGCTGTTTTTGGCCGCAAAGTTCTGCAGGCTGCAGTGGTTTTAACTGCGCTTTGTTGCTCTTTTTGGGATCCCCACCCGTTGTTGGACACTGATACTGAATGTACCAGACGTAATGATAATTATTGGAGCTGGGCGTGATGCATACTTGGAATAATACCATTCTGTGAATACCCACCTTGTAGAATGGATATTATAAGTATGCATCACGCCCTGCTCCATCCCACCCTGAGTTTTTATTCTTGGATCCTCTATATGGTGAAGTTTTCCTTGTTAAATATTGTTAATCTTGTTATTGGCTTCTCCTGGTTCCCTTACTGCTTAACTATACTGGGGAATGAGTGGGAGGTCCCGGGTATATATGGAGCGGGAGGGGCCTCTTTTTTGCCATCTCTGCAGTAAAGCGCCCTCTTGTGGACTATATCCCAGACGTAATGATGATTATTGGAGCAGGGCGTGATGCATACTTATAATATCCATTCTACAAGGTGAGTATTCACAGAATGGATATATATTATTCCAGCCATATTCTGTTTGACACACTTCGCTTAAATAACTCGTTCTAACTTTGTACAAATGGTTATTTCAGGCATTTGATCTTTATGAACAAAGATATGCTGCTGTGAAAATTCACCAACTTAACAAGAGCTGGAGAGACGAGAAAAAAGAAAATTACCATAAGTAAATTATTGTTCCATTTCTCTAAATAATCTGTCACTCAGCCTGGCAGACATATTAACACGACTGGTTGTATTGTAGGCATGCCTGCAGGGAATATAGGATACACAAAGAACTTGATCACCCTCGAATAGTGAAACTGTATGATTACTTCTCCTTGGATACAGACACGTAAGTGCGATCTAATACGTTGAGCCCTTTAGGCTTCATGGATATTAAAGCCAATTTTCAAATAAAAAGCCTCAGATTGACATCTGATATAGACCAGCACTGTGTGAGGAAACTATTTTTATCATCTGTAACCTTTGAAGGGCACTTAACTGCATTTGCCGCCTCCTCCTTCAGCCCACCAAAGCTGAATGTTTTCAGATTATTGTTGCACTACCCTGTTAGGGAAGGAGCAGAGGCTGGATCTAACCATGGGAGCACACGCTGCTGATCTCTTCCTACAGAAGCTGTCTCCCGAGGTCCTGAAGTTTAAGAGAATCCAGGACCATCTGAGTTCCACTCCCTGGGGCATCCTGAATTGAGATGCCCCACTGTGTGTAAAGCCCTGGATCGCCAGTTTCACTCACCTGTTCCTGGAGCCCTCACTGCATCCCCACTCGCCTCTATCTCTGCACTCGGCCTTTCTGCAAATAGCAGAGCAATAAAGAATGTTCCAGGATGAATAGAAGAGAAAAAATATCTATTTCTAGTTCTACATCCTAAGAGGGGAGTATTGACAGGGGCATTGGACAAATGTATTTCACAAGTTCAGTGGGTTTTGGTCTGCTTTAAGTGCCACCAAATATCAACCTCAGCTTTTTTTTTTATGGACCTAGAGTTCCTGTTTAACCCTTCCTAAAATTGAGCACTTTGAGCAATGATCATATCAATGTTTTTGCTTCTCCAGATTTTGTACAGTGCTTGAATACTGTGAAGGTAATGACCTGGACTTCTACTTAAAACAACACAAGTTGATGTCTGAAAAAGAAGCAAGGTCAATTGTAATGCAAATAGTAAATGCACTACGTTATCTTAATGAGATCAAGCCTCCCATCATCCACTATGACCTAAAGCCAGGTAAGATCGCAATCCCAGGCACTAACGTTAGTCACAAGTTGCTTTATAGCGGTTATAGATTTTCTCACGCTATCCCTAGGCATTGGCATGAACTTAGGGCCATGAATAATGTAAAACCCTTTTTTTTCCAGGAAATATTCTGCTGGTTGATGGTACGGCATGCGGTGAGATCAAAATCACTGATTTTGGTTTATCCAAAATAATGGATGATGACAGCTATGGCGTGGATGGAATGGACCTAACCTCACAAGGGGCCGGGACATACTGGTAAGTCTGCTTAATGGGATTTTCTATTGTTATAGGCAAGTTATATATAACTACAGTGTGTATAATACACATACGTAGATAGATAGAATGATAGAAGATAGATAGATTAGATAGATATTAGTATTTTGCTTCATAAGATGCAGCCCAGTGACTTATGGAGTGAATGTAGAATAAGAAAACGTAAAAACGTTCATAACCAGCGCACCCGTGACGCTGATTGGGCTCCAGCAGCCATGTGGAGGCGGGACAATGGAGGATCGGCAGGTGGCAGAGTAACTGTCCTTGACCGCTTAACCACCTTCTCCTCAAGTACAAACACACACGGCACAGGTGAGAATGACCTGCATACGTTGTTTTCAATAGACACAGGCCACACCAACTGGCTGCTCAGACCAGAGTATGTGTGGGTGTGCGCAGTAGATATCAGTTACCCTGCTGCCTGCTGCTCCTCCATTGTCTAGTGTCCCAGTGGGGGGGATTCTGTCATGTTGTCTGTGATGAGGGGGGGGGGGGTGTAAGCACACTGCCTGTTATGATGTGATTGGGTAGAATTCTGCCACACTGCCTGTAATGGGGGGATTTGGGGGTGGGTGGAATTCTGCACACTGTGTGTAATAGGGTGATTAGAAGGGAATTCTGCATACTGCCTGTAATGAGATTTAGGTTATTTTAGCATTTAATTCAGAATGTGTTTTCTTTAGTGTGTGTACACTTACACATTGACAATCTTCTGCATATATTGCAGGTACCTGCCCCCAGAATGCTTTGTAGTGGGCAAAGAGCCACCTAAAATCTCAAATAAAGTTGATGTGTGGTCAGTAGGAGTCATCTTTTTCCAGTGCCTCTATGGCAGGAAGGTAAGGGCTGTTTATCAGTCACACATTTACTTATAAGCTCATTATTAATATAAAGAAGTGCTTAATACATTTCATTGTTTTTAGCCGTTCGGTCACAATCAGTCACAACAAGACATCTTACAAGAAAATACAATACTTAAAGCCACAGATGTTCAGTTTCCTGTGAAACCAGTTGTTAGCAATGAAGCCAAGGTAATTTAAAAAATGTTTTTTGGTATTATGGATCTGCAGCAATGCCCCACCGTGGCTTAAAGCAGAGCAAAACCCGGGGATTTGACTTTCCTGAGTTTTGTTCTGTGGCCCTGGGGAATCGCAGTTCACCCACAAGAACTCCTCTGTCTCTTCCAATCCATTCCAGGCCGTCCCTTAATCATTACACCTGGGTAATTCCTGCCCGGGGTGGGCGTGTACTGCAAGATCAAAGGTGTGACTCCTCCCGGTCCCCATAAGTAGCAGCTGCCTCTAATCAAAGACCAGTTAATTTTCACTATATCCAGTCCAGGTCGTCCCAGAAGTGATGACATGTGGGTAGTCCGCCAGGTGGCGCAGTTACTGCAAGATCCAAAGCTGTAACTCCTCCCAGCCCCCTATAAAATGAGGTGTCTCAGTAGAATTCCCCAGTGTTCGTCTTGCAGTACTGCTGCTAGGATCGTCTTGGATACTCTCTCTGGATACTGCAGCTGAGCGGGGCATTCTAAGCCTCTTGGCCACTGCACCCTTATTCCCACTGTTCCCGTGGAGCCACTACTGCCTCCCAGCCTCGGCTGACGGGACGGGTGAAGGTAGGGAGAACGCCGGGGGTCAGGCGTTGACAGAGCTAGGCTCTGGGCCGCAGACCCTCCCTAAAGGGTAGCCGGCCAAAGGCGATGGTGAGCCTATTGGGGGGTGGGGGGGACCACCTGATATCCAAGTTTATACCCAAGTCTGTGCCCACAAGCTTTAATTTCTTTATTGCATGGCACGGCCCGCTTCGGTATTCATAACAGTTGGGTTATTCCGCCACAAGCTGGCGCAGTGGTACTGCAGAAAGCTGTGGCATACCGCGGCTCCCTATAAAAACGGGACTAACCATAGAGTTCCCAGTGTTTCCTCTGCAGTGATACCGCAAAGTTAGAAGATGGCTCTCTCTCTTGCGCAGGTGAGCGGGACAACCAAGCCTGCGGCCCTGCATGTCTATTTCCATCCGTTTCTGGACCCTCACTGCCGGGTGAAGGTAGAAGAGCACTAGGGTCAAGTGCTCCAGGAGCGCAGCTCTAGCCGCAGACCCTGTTCCACAAAGGGTAGCCAGCCATATGCTTTATGGTGAGACTAATAGGGATGTGGAGTTCATGTTCTGGCTTATGAGGGGGTGAGTGTTTTTGGGGACTATGTCTCCTTCTTTTCCTTTAGGGGTCCCCCCCCCCCCTCCCTGGCCTGGATACTTGCCGCTGGCCTCTCGTCCCTTCCCAACCCCCCCCCCCCAGCTTTGTTCGTGGGGGGGGGGGTGGCATTGGCGAGTGGTATTCTATGTGGTGTTTTGGCGTTTATTGTGTTTATTGGTGTTTTTCAGCCGCCGCTTTGTACTGCGCTCCGTGGCGGTTGGCGCTATAACCTGAGGCATTTTTTGCCTTGTCATGACGCCTGCCGGGTCACGTGATCGCCGTTTTCGCCCTCTTTGGGGGGGCGGGGCCTTGGTATGACTTATATCGCGTTGTCTCCCCGCGGCCCACCCCTCGAGGTACCTCTGCCACGCCATTTTGGACTTGCGCGTCTGGATTTCTCCCTTCCTGGCTGCGGCGCTGCTTCCTCTGGTGTGTCACTTCATCCTGCGGTCTGTGCCTTGGTGACCCTGCGATGTCTTTGGTCTGTGAGTCCCCCTTGGGGTTTTTTTTATTGACCTTGGGGGAATGTGCTGTGGGATGCTCATGTGTCTTTTTCACTTATGTCTTTCAGGCAGGACACCATTGGGTTGTGGTTTCTCCCGGCTCTACTCCTTCCTCCCCCTCATCCCCCCCCCCCCTTTCACCGATTTCTGGGGGCATCCCATGGGAGGGCATCCCGGGTGGCTTCTGTATTAGCCTTTACCCACCGCTGGCCTATTGTGCCTGTGTTAATCACCATATGGAGGCTTCTGGGGATAGCGTGCTTGGGGGTCCTTCGGGACAAGCTCGGCTGTGTTCCATGTGTGGAGTATCCCCTGTGAGTAACAGTGTCACAGTGTGCGTGCCGTGCGCTGAGAGTGTACTTGCGCTCCAGGTGGTTTGCCTGCTTCGCTTCCCAGCTCTGCTCCTCCCTCGGCTTCACCTACTCCCCCGCTCCTGCAATTGGGCCCTAGTGAAGGGGATATTAGCAGGGAGTCACACTCTGATTTGGCTCTGCGGGTGGCCAGCATTGAGAGGCAGCTTGCCAGGAGTGTTCCTAGGAAGGCCTCTGCCAAGAAGCGGCACCTGATTTTCACTCCCTCACGCTCTACAGAGGAGTATGAGGATTTTGATGTCACTACGCGACGTTATTCCCTAGAGGAAGTGGAACTGCTCCAGGACTCTGACTCCTCTGGGGACCAGCAGGAGGGTTGTGATAGTGACCCTGAATCTGGGGAGGATTCATGGTATCATGAGGACACTGATAATTTGCTGTCTCACATTTTTGATATTTTACACATTGCTGCCCCTGTGGTGGCTAAAAGGAAACGGGGTGAGCTGTTTCGTCCTAGTAAACAGCGTCTGGAGTTCCCTGAGCAGGCACATTTTAGCACTATGGTGCTTAAAGAATGGGAACATCCTAACAGGCTGCCTGCTGTGCCCAAGGGTTTGGATAAGAGGTATCCCTTTCCTGCTGATGTCCAATACTTTGGTCATGCCTTCACCTGACACTACCACTCTGAGGGACAGTGAAGACCGGCACATGGATCTGTTGGCCTGCCATGCCTTTACCTGTGTGGGGGCTGGATTGTGCCCAGCCTGTGCGGCTGCCATTACAGCTATTGCCCTTAAGAAACTGCTCAAGCGTCTCCTTGATGGCGCTATGGATCATAGCGGGGGGGGGGGGGGGGGCCGAGTATAGGAGATTCTTGGTTTGCTCTGATTTTGTGGCCTTTATCCTTACTGCTATGAATGATGCTGAGCGGTAGGGCCTCTGCGCTCTTGGTGGCTATGCGCCGCTCTGTTTGGTTATGTCAATGGGCAGCTGACCCCGCTGCTAAGAAAGCTCTCACTGGACTCCCCTTCGCGGGGCTGCTGCTGTTTGGGGAGAGCGTCTTGATGTTCTAGCCAAGGATGGCAGGCTACCTCAGCGTAGGAGGCAGTCTCGGGCCCTTTCGGGGTCCTCCGTCCCCCTCCCTTCCTTTCGTGCTCCCAGAGGAGGCCGTGGCTCCCTCCTCTCTAGTGGCCGCAGAGATTCTTGGGGCCATGGCAGATCCCGTGGTCGTCCCGGTCTCTCCTGGAGTTCCAAGCCAAAACCCTCTCCCAAGCCCCCTCAGGCATGAAGGGGCGCCCTCACCCATCTGGGTGGGGGGACGGCTTCAGCTCTTTGCTCACATCTGGAGGCTTCACGTCTCAGTCCAGTGGATTCAGGAAGTAGTGTCCTCCGGTTACAAGATAGAGTTTGCAGCCTAACCGCCCCCAAGATTCATCAGATCCTGGATGTCTTTAAACCCCCTGTCTGCTCAAGGCTTGCTTCTGGCAGTTCAATGCCTGTTAGAGTCAGGGGTCATTTGTCAGGTGCCCCATCAAGAACGGGGTCAGGGGTACTATTCCAATCTTTTCACGGTCCCCAAAAAGGACGGCTCTCTGAGGCCCATTCTGGACCTGAAGGGCCTCAACAAATTTGTCAGATTCAAGCATTTTCGTATGGAGACGCTACGCTCTGCTGTCACTACCCTTCGTCCGGGCGACTTCATGACCACTGTGGACATCAAGGATGTGTATCTTCATGTGCCTATCTTCCCAGGTCATCAGGTTCGAGCGGCAGGGTCAGCATTACCAGTTTGTGGCTCTACCCTTCGGTATCACTTCGGTGCCTCGGGTGTTCACCAAGGTACTGGCGGGGGTGATGGCTCTGCTAAGGAACCTGGGCATACGCATTATTCCTTACCTGACTAGAGAAAAATTTGAGACTGCACTGAAGCCTGTAGTTTGAATGATAAGTCAATCAAAGGGCGGTGTGCACAAGTGGGTGATCAATCCTATGAACAAAATTATAAAGACAAGTCCCACTACATGTCAGTCCACCCATAAACCATGGCACCACCGCTATAATTTTCTTAAAAATACATGATTTTATTTATAATTGATAAAACATATATCAAAACATTAGACAAAGTTAAAAAACATTAAGGACAATAGACAAAAAGGAAGGGAAGCTTCTGTGTGGGGGCAGTGGGAAAAGGGGTCTAATGCAAGTTGATAACCTATCAATAAGGATAAATGAACCCTGGCTGGACAAAAAGTGCATAAGTGCTAACAGCAATGAACCTACTTCAATATCACAAAGTATGTATAAGTGTATATCATGTGTGCCCAAAATACCACGTAATAACTAATCCATAGAAATAATATACAGTACTAATCAAAAAGTGTACTCACACTAACTACTCTAAACAAGGTAAATGAAGACACAGCCAGGGAGGACCAAAGAAAAGGACCCCAGTGTACAAAGACAATAAACTCGCGTAATGAACGACCACCTGCCCACAGCCCCGCCCGTCTACGCGTTGCGTGACGTCAGACCGCGTCACTTCCTCAGGACACTAACACACCCTAACCCTCCCCTCTATTTATATACACTGACCTGTGTTGGCCTCACGCCCCCCCGCTGATCGACATCCCGCGCACCTGCTGTCCAACAATCAACCAGTGCCGTCTCCGTGGTGAATAGGCGCGCCCCGGCCGGTGGCGAGCCCCCGGAGGTCTGATCTGACGCGTCCCGGCCGGAGGCGCGCCAGATCAGGAAGTGGTGATGATGCAGAGTGCGCATGTCAGAGCGACAGTCCAATCAGGGGCAGACCCCGTCACACCAATGAGAAGCCCCCAGCACATAACAAACGTAGGCTGTGACAGCTCCAGCGCGCGCCTCTGCTCATCCCCATAAAGTAAACAGAGAGCGGGGATGCGCGTGCCGAGCAACAGCTGTGATGAAAGTATGCACAGGCGCACCAACCCCACACAGGGGGGAGGTGGCTCTGTGCTACTGACGGACATTGTGCTGCGCTGCCCATTGAGCGCGGTGAAGACAAAAACATGACCAAGCAAGGAGCCAACACAGGTAAGTATATACTGAAGTCTAGAGACACACACAATACATAAGCCTATATCAATAAACCAGTACTTTGTAACCACTATATATACCTAGATCAAGAACAAAACACAACTATAAACAAAGAGTCAAACATATGCCACTACTACAATATGCCTAAGCTGGAATCCTAGGAGCTAATTATTACGAGGTAATTACTAAAAATACTAATAAATCAATTGCAGCAAATGGGTCCCCTTGCATATCCCAACGCAGTTTCATGCAGTGGATTCCCAGATACACGATGTACAGACATGTTAAAGGATGTCAAGAGGAAATCAGGTGATTAGATACACTATACATCAAAAGGGAAAAGAAAAGAGGGGGGGGGGGAGGGGGCAAAGGGGAGGGGGAGGGGACGAGGCGGAACCAACGGAGGGAGGGAGGGGGGGGGGGGAAGGGGGGGGGGGGATATGCAAGGGGACCCATTTGCTACAATTGATTTATTAGTATTTTTAGTAATTACCTCGTAATAATTAGCTCCTAGGATTCCAGCTTAGGCATATTGTAGTAGTGGCATATGTTTGACTCTTTGTTTATAGTTGTGTTTTGTTCTTGATCTAGGTATATATAGTGGTTACAAAGTACTGGTTTATTGATATAGGCTTATGTATTGTGTGTGTCTCTAGACTTCAGTATATACTTACCTGTGTTGGCTCCTTGCTTGGTCATGTTTTTGTCTTCACCGCGCTCAATGGGCAGCGCAGCACAATGTCCGTCAGTAGCACAGAGCCACCTCCCCCCTGTGTGGGGTTGGTGCGCCTGTGCATACTTTCATCACAGCTGTTGCTCGGCACGCGCATCCCCGCTCTCTGTTTACTTTATGGGGATGAGCAGAGGCGCGCGCTGGAGCTGTCACAGCCTACGTTTGTTATGTGCTGGGGGCTTCTCATTGGTGTGACGAGGTCTGCCCCTGATTGGACTGTCGCTCTGACATGCGCACTCTGCATCATCACCACTTCCTGATCTGGCGCGCCTCCGGCCGGGACGCGTCAGATCAGACCTCCGGGGGCTCGCCACCGGCCGGGGCGCGCCTATTCACCACGGAGACGGCACTGGTTGATTGTTGGACAGCAGGTGCGCGGGATGTCGATCAGCGGGGGGGCGTGAGGCCAACACAGGTCAGTGTATATAAATAGAGGGGAGGGTTAGGGTGTGTTAGTGTCCTGAGGAAGTGACGCGGTCTGACGTCACGCAACGCGTAGACGGGCGGGGCTGTGGGCAGGTGGTCGTTCATTACGTGAGTTTATTGTCTTTGTACACTGGGGTCCTTTTCTTTGGTCCTCCCTGGCTGTGTCTTCATTTACCTTGTTTAGAGTAGTTAGTGGGAGTACACTTTTTGATTAGTACTGTATATTATTTCTATGGATTAGTTATTACGTGGTATTTTGGGCACACATGATATACACTTATACATACTTTGTGATATTGAAGTAGGTTCATTGCTGTTAGCACTTATGCACTTTTTGTCCAGCCAGGGTTCATTTATCCTTATTGATAGGTTATCAACTTGCATTAGACCCCTTTTCCCACTGCCCCCACACAGAAGCTTCCCTTCCTTTTTGTCTATTGTCCTTAATGTTTTTTAACTTTGTCTAATGTTTTGATATATGTTTTATCAATTATAAATAAAATCATGTATTTTTAAGAAAATTATAGCGGTGGTGCCATGGTTTATGGGTGGACTGACATGTAGTGGGACTTGTCTTTATAATTTTATTCCTTACCTGGACGACATCCTGATTGTGGCCAAGTCTTTTCCTCAGGCCGAGCAGGACACTCAGATGGTGACATCCACTCTAGAGTCCTTCGGCTGGGTGATCAACTATCCCAAGTCTTCTGTTTCCCCGTCCTTGGTGAGGTCCTTTCTGGGCATGACTCTGGATACCTCCCAGGTCAAGGTGTTCCTTCCTCAGCGGAAGGTGGGGGGTCTTCAGATGCAGGCTCTTGCTCTATCGTGTCCTCATCCCTCCATCCGTCAGGGGATGCAGTTGGTGGGCCTGATAGTGTGCTGCTTCGAGGCAGTCCCCTTTGCTCAGTTTCACATGAGACCTCTTCAGTTGCACCTCTTGTCAGTTTGGGATCGGGACCCTGTGTCCCTGGATCAGGAATTTGCTCTGTCTCCTCTGGCCAGACAGTCCCTCTCGTGGTGGCTGGACTCAAGGAACCTTCTGGGGGGCAGGACCTTCCTGCCCCCGTGCTGGGAGAGGGTCACCACAGATGCCAGTCTGACCGGTTGGAGAGGCTTCTGGAAGTCCCTGAAGTTCCAGGGTTGGTGGGACCCACAAGAGGCCCATGCTTCCATCAACGTCCTGGAACTGAGGGTGATCAAGTTGGTTCTTTCTCGCCTAACCACTCACCTTCGGGCTGTTCAGATCCGCTCAGACAACCAGACGGCGGTTGCCTACATCAATCATCAGGGAGGGACCCGGGGCAAGAGGGCCCTCAAGGAAGTGTCCCTGATTCTGTCTTGGGCGGAACGGTATGTTCTCTGCATCTCAGCGGTCTACATTCCGGGAGTGGAGATCCAGGTGGCGGACTCCCTGAGCAGGGGGACGTCTCGTCTGAGGGAATGGTCCCTCAACAACCGGGTGTTTCTCTCCCTGTGTCACTGCTGAGGTCAGACGGACGTGGGCTTGTGTCCCGTCACAATCTTCCCAGATTTGTCTCTCTATCTCAGGATCCTCTGGCCTTTGCCACGGATGCCCTGGCAATACCTTGGACGGAGTTTCGGCTCCTCTATGTGTTCCCTCCGTTTCCTCTCCTGGGCAGGGTCATGCGCAAGATAGCCTAGGAGTGGGTGCCAGCCATCCTGGTGGCCACTTGTTGGCCAAGAAGAGTTTGGGTCGCAGACGTCGTGCAGTTGGCAGTAGACCGGTACGTCTTGCCCAAGGATCCAGATCTTCTCACTCAGGGGCAGCTACGCCATCCCAATTTACAAACGCTGGCTTTAACGGCTTGGCTGCTGAAACATCCATCTTGATGGAAAAGGGGTTGCCTGCTTCTGTTGTTGATACCATGAATAGGGCTAGGAAGAAGTCTCCGTCCTTTATCTATTACAGGGTCTTGCATGCTTACATTGCCTGGTGTGAGTCCAAGTCTTCTCCCTGTCAGGTTTTTTCTATTCCCAGGATTCTGGAATTCTTGCAACATGGTTTGGATCTAGGCCTTCAAGGCCATGTTTCAGCTCTGGCAATTTTTTTCCAAAGATCCTTTGCCAATCACTGGTTGGTTAAAACCTTTTTCCAGGCTGTTTCTCATGTGTGTCCACCCCGTAAGCCTTTGCTACCAGTCTGGTTTTGAATCTGGTGTTGTCTGCTCTGCAAGGACCTCCCTTTGAGCCTATCCATGAGGCTGCCTTGCCCATTCTGACTCTTAAAGTAGCCTTTTTGGTGGCTATCACTTCTGTAAGGCGAGTTTCTGAGCTGGTCACGCTCTCCATCAAACCTCCTTATTTTGAGCGGCATCAGGATAAGGTGGTGTTCCGGCTTAAGCCAAATTTCTTGCCTAAGGTGGTGTCTGCCTTTCATCTCAATCAGGACATTGTTTTACCTTCATTGTGTCCTAATCCTGCTAATTCCAAGGAGCGGACACTGCATTCTCTGGATGTGGTCAGGGCTCTGAAGTTTTATTTGGTCGCTACAGAGACTTTCAGGAAGTTCTTATGCTCTTTTTGTTCTCACTTTTGGATCTAGGAAGGGTTTGCCTCTGGCTAAGTCCACTATTGGCAAGTGGATCCGTCAGGCGGTGATTCAAGCCTATTCTGCTAAGGGAAAGGAACCTCCCTTTAGGGTGACTGCACATTCCACTCGTGCTATTGGTGCCTCTTGGGCTTTTCAGCACCAAGCTTCTGTTGAACAAGTTTGCAAGGCCGTTAGTTGGTCTTCTGTTCATACCTTTTCCTAGTTTTACAAGGTTGATGTTAAGGCCTCAGCGGATGCTGCTTTTGGCCGCAAGGTGCTTCAGGCGGTAGTGACTTGAACTACTGGCTGTTACTCTTTGGGGATCCCACCCTACTTTTGGACACTGCTTTTGGATGTCCCAACTGTTATGAATACCGAAGCTGGCCGTACCATGCAATAAAGAAAAAAGCAATTCTGTGAGTACTCACAGAATTGTTTTTGTTCTTGCATGGCACGGGCGCTTCTCCCCACCCATGTTATCGTTATTCTTGGTTGCCTCTTTATGGTGCTTGTTCCAAGTTTAATTGGGGTTTTTTTTACCCTTTTTTACATTTTTACCTTATTCTCTCCCGGCTTCTTGTCTCACTGCTTGTCTACACTGGTTAGTCCCGTTTTTATAGGGAGCCGGGGGATGCCACAGCTTTATGCAGTACCATTGCGCCACCTTGTGACGGAATAACCAAACTGTTATGAATACTCAAGCGGGCTGTGCCATACAAGAACAAAAACAATTCTACAGGTGAGTACTCACAGAATTGCTTTTATCTGGTTTCATGCTTGATTCACCTGCTTTTGACTTGTTTCACTGACAAACTTACCTCCCTCGTCCCCTCGGCTCCCTCTCCTCTCCCCTCCATCTTGACGCGCTGTGAGGGGGGGGGGGCTGCGCTCCGGCGGAACAGGCCTCGGTCTTGGGTCTGCGGGGCGCTCCACGTCGTGGGGGCCTCTCCGGGGGCCGCCCTTCCTTCCTCTCGGCCTCAGCGCCATTTTGGTATGTGAGGACACTCTTTCTTCGCGCCCGCAGCGGGGGGCGGGCCGGGCTGCGCGATGACGCGTTTTGCGTCACGCTTACGCGGCCCGCCCCTTGAGTTTCACATGAGGCTGGCTTTGAGCGCCGTTTTCCTGCCTCCTGCTACTGCTGCTCCTACTTCCCCAGCATGGTCGCCCAGCAGGCGGCTGCCTATGCAGGATTGTAGAATTGTTTTTCTTCATTCCCAGCGAGCGCTGGCCGGTTCCGTGAGTCCCTCTTTTTATTTCTAGCTTCAGTCTTGATGCATGTGCTGTGGGAGTGCTCATGAGTCTGCTTGTGTCTTTTAGGTGGGCCCCTTGCCAGCTAAGGGTTGTGGTTCCTCCTGGTGTCCGGGACCCCCCCCTATCTCTCTCAGCACCCTCCCCCTTTAAGAGGGATCACGAAAAGGGGGACTAAATGGGGGATCTCCTAGGCTTGGGTCGTTAGTGCCTTGTAACCTATATACTTCACTATAATCACCATAATGGAGGCTTCTGGGGATAGTGAGCTAGGGGCCCCATCTGGGGGGGTGAAGCTCTGCCCCATGTGTGGTACCAGCACCCTGGGCGGACTCAGCACGGCTTGTATCACTTGCGCTAGGAGCGTACTTTTGGAGCATGATAGGGCGGGCGTCCCCTAGCCCTCCTTTGCCTTTGGCCTCGCCAACACCCCCACGACTGCATTCATTGGCATACCGGGTGGCCAGCCTGAAGAGACAGTTATCTTGCTCTGCTACTGGCAAGGCCACGAGTAAGAAGGGCACCTCGAGCCGGATTACTCGGATTTTGCTGATGATGATCTTTTTGGAGGTCGGGACTCCATGGAGGAGGGAGAGTTGTTTAAGGACTCCGTTTCCTCAGGGGATCTGTCTGTTGGCTATGACAGCGACCCTGGTTCTTCCTCCGGCGAGGATATGTGGCTCCCTGATGATACGGAGAAGTTGTTGTCTTCTGTGTTTGAGACCTTGCATATTGTCCCTCCTAAAGTGGCTAAGAGGAAGCAGGGTGATTTATTTCAGCCTGAGAGACAGGGGCTGGTCTTCCCTAAGCAGGCCCACTTTTCCAATATGGTTTTTAAGGAAAGGGAAATGCCTAATAAATTACCATCGGTGCCTAAGGGCCTGGACAGTTGGTATCCCTTCCCTGAGGAGCTGGTCCGCCTCTGGTCCCGTCCCCCCGATGTGGATTCCCCTGTGTCGGAGTTATCCAACACTACGGTTATGCCGTCTCCCAATGCTGCTTCCTTGCGCGACCCTGCTGACAGGCATATGGATCAGCTGGCTTGTCATGCGTTTACCTTTTGTGGGTGCCGGGCTTCGCCCTGTGTGTGCCGCGACCATTGTCTCCTTAGCCATCAGGAAGAAGGTGAGACGCCTTGTTGATATTGCCAGGTCTCACAAGCGGGCGGAGGAGTATAAAGACCTTAAAGCTTGCGTGGATTTTATTGCTTTTGTGGTCTCATGTCTGGCTTGGCGACAGGGCTTCAGCCCTGCTTGTTGCGCTTCGTTGCTCGCTCTGGCTGCGACAATACGCTACGGCTAAGGAGTCACTCACTAGTATCCCCTTCCTGGGGACGAGGTAGGTCTCGCGGCCGACCCAATCCCTCCTGGGGAGCTAAATCCAAGCCCTCTCAGGCATGAGGGGGCGTCCTCACCCATCCGGGTGGGGGGACGGCTTCTCCTTTTTGCTCACGTCTGGAGACAGCACGTCTCGGATCGGTGCATTCAGGAGGTGGTTCCCTCCGGTTACAAATTAGAGCTGGCAGTTTGGCCACCCTCAAGATTCCTTCAGTCCCGGATATCCCAGAACCTATTGACGGCACTGGGCCTAAGATTGGCTGTCCAACGCCTTCTGCGGTCAGGTGTGATTTGTCCCGTGCCTCGCCAGGAACGGGGTTGAGGGTTCTTCTCTAATCTGTTCACTGTGCCCAAGAAGGATGCACGGCTGAGACCTATCCTGTACCTGAAGGGTCTCAACAGGTTTGTCAGAGTCAGACTTTTCTGCATGGAGACCTAACGGTCCGTGGTAAGCTCGCTCCGGCCGGGCGACTTCATGACCACGGTGGAGGTCAAGGATGCTTCTCTGCACATCCCGATTTTTCAGGGGCTTCAGAAGTTCCTAAGGTTTGCGCTGGAGGAGCAGCATTACCAGTTTGTGGCACTGCCTTTCGCGATGGCACTGCCCCCGTGTGTTCACCAAGGTGCTGGCGGGCATCATGGCTATCCTGAGGAACCAGGGCATTCGTGTTCTTCCTTATCTGGACGATTGCTGATTGCGGCTCAGTCCCTTCAGCAGGCTGAGAGCGACACCCGGACGGTGTTATCCACTCTCGAGGATTTCGGATGGGTAATCAATTACCCCAAGTCTTCTATCACTCCCTCGATGGTGAGGTCCTTTCTGGGCATGACGTTGGACACCTCTCAGGTCAAGGTATTCCTGCCCCAGCAGAAGGTGGCGGGCCTCCAGACGCAAGTGCAGGCCTTACTGGCTTGTCAGTGGCCATCAATCCATCTGGAGATGAAACTGGTGGGCCTAATGGTGTCATGTTTCGAGGCCATGCCTTTCGCCCAGTTCCACCTCTTCAGTTGAATCTGTTGACTGGTTAGGACCGGACGCAGGAGTCCCTGGAACAGGAATTCTCACTGTCCCCCCTGGCCAGACAGTCTCTCTTGTGGTGGTTGGACCCAGAAATCTGTTGGTGGGCAAGTCCTTTCTGACTCCCCGGTGGAAGATTGTTACCACAGATGCCAGTCTGAACGGCTGGAGAAGTTTTTGGCAAACGCTGAAGTTCCAGGGTCAGTGGGGGCCGCAGGAGGCCCACTTGCCCATCAACCTCCTGGAGCTGAGAGCGATCCGGTTGGTGCTGCTTCACTTGACTACCCATCTCAGGGGTCGTGCGATCCAGGTCCGCTCGGACAATCAGACGGCTGCCGCCTACATCAATCACCAGGGCGGGACTCGGAGCAAGCGAGCCCTCCAGCAGGTGACCCAGATCCTGACTTGGGCAGAGGAGAATGTTCCCTGCATCTCGGCGGTTTACATCCCTGGGGTAGAGAACCAGGAGGCAGACTCCCTGAGCAGGGGGGCCTCTCGTTTGGGGGAATGATTTCTCAGCAACAAGATCTTTCACGCTCTGTGTCTCTGCTGGGGTCCACCGGATGTGGACCTGTTTGCGTCCAGACACAATCACAAGCTCCCAAGGTTCGTCTCCCTGTCAGGAGATCCTCTGGCCTTCGCCACAGATGCTCTGGCAATTCCGTGGATGGAGTTCAGGCTCCTTTATGCATTTCCTCCATTTCCAATCCTGGGCCGAGTGCTGCGCAAGATAGCCCAGGAGGGGGTACTAACCATCCTGGTGGCTCCTTGCTGGCCGAGGCGGAGTTGGTTCGCAGACATAGTTCAGATGTCAGTCGATTGCTACATCTTGCCTAACGACCCAGGGCTTCTCACTCAGGGGTCGCTGCGGCACCCCAATTTACAGGCGCTGGCTTTGACAGCCTGGCTATTGAAACCTCAATCCTGATGGAAAAGGGGCTGTTGGCCACAGTTGTGCATACCATGATTCAGGCGCGGAAGAAGTCTTCTTCCATGATTTACTACAGAGTTTGGCATGCCTACATTGCTTGGTGTGAATCCAAGAGTTTCCCTTGTCGCACATTCTCTGTTTCTAGGATTTTGGAATTTTTACAACACGGCTTAGACCTGGGTCTACAGCTGAGCACACTCAAGGGCCAGGTCTTTTTCCATAGATCCTTTGCCAATCATAGACTGATCAGGACTCTTTTTCAAGGAGTTACCCATGTACGTCCACCGCGTAAGCCTGTATTTCCAGTGTGGGATTTGGATTTGGTGCTTTCTGCTCTCCAGGGTCCTCCCTTTGAGCCTTTGTGCGATGCTGCATTGTCTATTTTGACCATAAAGGTGGTCTTTTTGGTAGCGATCACCTCGGTGTGTCGCGTGTCTGAACTGGCCGCGCTTTGTATGAAGCCTCCTTACTTTGAGCGGCATAAGGATAAGGTGGTGTTTCGTTTTAGACCTGATTTTTGCCTAAGGTCGTTTCTCCCTTTCATCTTAACAAGGAAGTTGTCTTGCCTTCCCTGTGCCCAGCACCGACTAATTCTAAGGAACGGACCCTCCATGCCTTGGATGTGGTCAGAGCCATTAGGTTCTACCAGGAAGTCGGATTCGCTCTTTGTTCTCACTTAAGGTTCCAGAAAGGGCTTGCCTCCGGTCAAGTCCACTCTCAGTAAGTGGATCAGACAGGCTGTGGTGCAAGCATATTCTGCCAAGGGGAAGGAACCTCCTTTTCGTGTTACAGCTCATTCTACTAGAGCTATTGGTGCTTCCTGGGCTTTTCAGGCCTCTGTTGAACAAGTTTGTAAGGCTGCTACTTGGTCTTCTGTTCATGCTTTTACAAAGTTTTACAAGGTTGACGTTAGGGCCTCAGCTGATGCGGTCTTTGGCCGAAAGGTGCTTCAGGGGGTAGTGAAATGAACTACATGCTGTTCCGCACTGGGGATCCCGCCCTAATGGACACTGCTTTTGGATGTCCCACATGTCCTCACTTCTGGGACGACCTGGACTGGATATAGTGAAAAATACAATTCTGTGAAACTCACCTGGTAGAATTGTTTTTGAATATATCCAGTCCAGGTCGTCCCACCCCGCCCTTGTTCATTGTCTCTCGTTTTGCCTGTTATCGTGATTACCATTTTTATATTGGACTGTTGTCCTTAATTTTTTGTTGGAGAGAGTACATGCTGAAGCTATGTGATGTAACATGGTTTCTTGGCCTCCCGGTCTGTCTCCTTTATTACCGCTTTTTGACCACTGGGGATTTCAAATGAGACACCTCATTTTATAGGGGGCCTGGAGGAGTTACAGCTTTGGATTTTGCAGTAACTGCGCCACCTGGTGGCGGACTACCCACATGTCATCACTTCTGGGATGACCTGGACTGGATATATTCAAAAACAATTCTACAGACGAGTTTCACAGAATTGTATTTTCTTGCAGTTTGGAAGTAGTACTGATGGCTTAATTTTCTCTCTGAAGGATTAGGTATTTGGCAGCAAGCGGGGATTTCAACCTGCCGGCTTCCTGCACAACCTTATTCCCACGGATTCCTCTGACCCAACTCTGTCTCTCCAGCTTTTGCTGTTTTGGGGTCCGTGAAGGTAAGGTGAAGCGCTGAGGTCTGGGGTGCTTTTCAGAGTGTATACGCTCTGGGCTGCAGGCTTTCTTTGAAAAGCAAGACAGCCGCAGGTTTTTGTCTGGTGAGCCTGCTTGGGGGGGGGGGGACCAAGGGAGTTATATTCCATCTCTTATTGTTTTTATTGCTCTTTCCCATGTGTTTAAGCTGAGGTTGTTGGCCAGCAAAAAGGGGCTGCTCTGAGCCACTGCATGGCCACCCTCAAGTGGACCTAAACCTTTTGGCAGGTCATTTTGTTTGTTTTTTAATACTGTTTTTTATTGTTTTACGTTTAAATCTATACTATTATAGATTGGGAAAGGGCAAATATAATATTACTATATCATTTATATATATGGTGGTACCCCCCCAGAGGACTCGCAGTACTCTTGTGACTGTCGAGAACCTATATATACTTGGTCAGAACCCCAGGGTCATAGACTAGTATTAAATTCACCATGGTGGAGGCATCTGGGGTAGCAGATCTGGTCTTAACAGATTTACCCCATGTCCAGTATGCATGCAGTGGCACTGGACAAGGATAGCACGGTGTGCAGGGATTATGCTACAGTTGTAGTGGATAGGGAGACAGTTGTCTCTTCCCTGAGGGGGCTCTGACCCCTATTGCCGGTGCTCTCTGAGACTTAAAAACCCCCTTTGCAGCCTTAATGCAGACCTAAACCTTTAGTGTGGCTACTAAGGTTTATAAAAAAAAAAAAAATCCTCTGAGTGTATTGAAGAGGATATTGTGGCTGTTATAGTCTCCTTCTTAGTCTTTAAAATCTGTCGGCAGCCCTCAAGTGGTTCTAAACCTATAGAGAGTCATAATGGAGTATTGGCTATTAAAAAGGTTTTAAAGAAAATAATTTTTCCTGAGTTGAAGTGGATATTGTGGCTGCCATAGTCTCATTCTAAGTCTTTAAGCTCTGTCAGCAGCCCTCAATTGTTCCTAAACCTATAGAGTCATTATGGTGTATTGGCTACTAAAGAGGTAATTAAAATAAAATATATATTTTTTTTCCTTTTGAGGAAGGTTCTGGAGGATGTTGCGGGGCATACGCTTTATTATAATCTGATCAATAGGGAATGGCAGAAGTCAGGTTGTCTTCCGACCATTCCTAAAGTACTAGATACTATGTATCCTTTTCCTCCAGATCAGATTGAATTATGGTCTCACCCTCCTGTGGTGGACACTCTGGGGCCAGGTCTCTTTTAGATTTTGGTTATGCCATCCTCTGATAGTGCTTCTCCAAAGGATCCAGCAGATAAGTGCGTGGATCAGGTGGCATGTCATGCTTTTACGGGGTCGACCTTGCGGCCGGCCTGTGCTACATCCATAGCATTTTTTGTGAGCAGGAGGTTGTTAAAACAGCTGGACTCTAAGACTTGTATGACTCGTTCACTAAAGACATGCTCCCAGTTGATCAAAGCCAGTTGGCTCTAACAGGTATGTGATCCAGGCTATGGAGGTTTGATCTGGTTGTGGGCCAGAGGCCTAGCGCTGGTGGTCGCCCTAAGGCGTGCTTTATGGCTTAAAGTGGACCAACACCCAGGGGGGATCGGCCCGGGAATCAGATCCCTCCCCGCGGGGCATCTGAAATCGGGATGTCCCGCGGGGTGAAACCCCCCAGGAAGCCCAGAAACCTTACCTCAACCCTGTTCCAACGGCGCATGTGCGGGCCACGTCTCACGCTTCCCTCTAGCAGGGCGCGCACCCGCGCCGGCCGTTTGTGAATGGCCGGCGTGGGCGCGCTCCCTGTTAGAGGGAAGCGCGAGACTCGGCCTCCAGCGCTCGAAGCCGCTGTGGTTGGACGCCACTTGTACGTGCATACCACAGCGCCTCTGAGCGCTCTGATTGGACGAGCGAGTCACGTGGGAGCGTGGTGGGGTGAGCGTTTCCGGGAGTTCTGGGGGGTTTCACACACCGATCGGGGTGCCCCACCGAAGTGGACCAAAACCCAGGATAGTCAAAATCCTGGGTGTTGGTCCACTTTAAGTAATGGCCAGCTGACATAGCCTCTAAAAAGGAATATGACGGGACTCCCCTTTTAAGGTGGGGCATCTGTTTGGGGAGTGCTTGGTTGACTTGGTAATGCATGCTACTAGTGTTAAGTCATTTAATCTGCCACAGAAGCTGAAATCTAATACTGCTTCCACAGGGCCTCTAATACTCTGGGGTTCCGGCTAGAGGTTTGGTCTCTTCGGGATACCAAAGAGAATTATTTTGGAATAAGACAAAGTTTCAAACTAAGGCAACAGGTGTCTTGCAAAATAAAGCCAGACCCCCTTCGAAGCCGGCTCAGGCATGAAGGGATGCCCCCGCCCTTGAGGTGTGGGGGGAAAGCTTCTGCATTTGGCTCATATTTGCAGGCTTCATGTAACAGATATTTGGATACAGAAAGTTGTATCCTCAGGTTACAAAATCAAATTAGGAACCAGACCCCATCAGAAAATCTCTGGTTAGGGGTATCACGAATTCAGCAGAAAGCAGAAGCATTGAGATCTGCCGTATCTCATCCTTTTAGAGATTGGAGTCTTTATAACCACAGTGTATATATAAGGATGCATACCTACATTGTAGTAGGTGGCCTAATTCTTCAGTTTGTGCCGCTACCCTTCGGTCTATCATCAGCACCAAGGTTGTTTACCAAGGTGTTGGCAGGTCTCATGTTTTTCTCTAAGAAGTCAGAGATGCATGTAATCCCTTACTGAGTCTATCGGTTGATATGGGCCCCATCATGTCAGGGGGCCTAGAAGGATATCTTTTCATAGCTTCAAGAGTTATTCTTTTCTGGGAATGTCATGACACGTTTCAGGCTCCAAAGTTCTTTTCCAACAAAGAAGTGACTCTTACTTCAAGCCAGGTATAGGGTCTCTTGTCTTGCCCTCCCTCGACAATTCATCAAGAAATGTGTCTGTTGGGCCTGATGGTATATTGCTTGAGTCAGTACCTTTTGCACTGTTTTCTCAAGACCCCTGCAGATGGAATTGCTCACAATCTGGGATCGAGACCCACACACTCTGATTCACTCTTTTTGCATGACACTGTCAGCAAGGCAGTCTCTAGCCTGGTCCTCAGCCTCTTCAGATCCGCAAATCCTTTCTTCCAGTACAGTGGAAAATCATCACCATGGATGCAAGTCTATCTGGTTGGGGAGTGTCATGGAGTCACAAACGATCCAGGGACAGTGGAGTCCGAAGGAGAGCAGAATCTCCATAAGGATCCTGAAACTGAGAGCTATTCTATTGTATTCAGACCATCCCATCTGATGGGGCATTCCGTCCGGATTCAAACAGCCAATTGGACGGCGGTGGTATATATCAACCACCATGAGGTCATCAGAAGCAGTAAAGCCCTGATGGAAGTGAGCTGGGTACTTTGGGCCGAGAAACCGGTTCCATGTCTTGGTGGTACACATGCCTGGAGTGGACAACTTGTAGGCCGATCATCTCAGCAGAACGGTCCTGCATCAGAGGGAATGGTCTCTTAGCCAGAGGGTTTTTTAATCCCTATGCATGTGTTGGGGGATCCCAGACGTAGATCTCTTGCATCACGGCTCAGTCGGAAGGTCCGAAGTTTGTCTCAGCCCAGGGATCCTCTAACAATAGCAACAGATGTCCTGACTCTTCAGTGGTCAGCATTCAAGCTTCTTTATGCATTCCCCTCCGATTTCACTCCTGGGTCGAGTACTAAAAAAGGTTTACCTCACAAGGGAGTCCCAACCATTTTGGTTGCTCTTCGGTGACAAGAAGAAGCTGGTTCTCAGACATAGTAAGGATGTCACAGGGCAACTTGTGGAGTCGACGATCCAGATCTTTTCACACAGGGGCCTCTAAGGCATCCCAAAGTTCTGGCTTGGAAGGCCTGGCCATTGAATACTTTATCTTGGAAAGAGTTTTTTTTTTCTGCCAGAGTCATCCAGACTAGGATTCAGGCCAGGAAGAAATCTTTATCAAGTAATCTACTATAGATCTGGCAATCAGTCTGGCAATCGCTTGGTGCGAATTCAGGGGTTCGCTTGTAGTACTGTTCTGTTTACAGAATATCTTGATTTTTTGCAGAAGTCTTGATGAAGGTCTTCAATTGAGGACAAATATCTGCTTATCTGTCTTCTTTCAGAAACCCATAGCTGAGAATGATTTTATCAGAACTTGTTTTACAAGGAGCTGCTCATGTGCGGCCTCCTCTTAATCCCCTTCTGCCGGCTTGGGACCTGAACTTTTTTTTCAGGGTCCCCCTTTTTTGAACCATGGTAGATGCGTCATTATGTCTAAGGGCACTTATGGTTATCTCTTAGTGGCAATAACCTCAGCAGGCGGGTTTCTGAATTAGCAGCTTATCAGTAAGCCTCGTTGTTTGAGTGTTTTAGGATTTTTTTTCCTAAAGGTATCTTTTCATTTTAATGAAGAGATGGTTTTTGCCTTCCTTATGTCCTGCTCCAGTGTCTAATAAAGAAGGGGTGTTCTTCACTGTTTGGATGTAGTGGGAGCACTAAGATATTATCTCACTACTAAACAATCTTTTCATAGTTTGGACTTCTTATGTCATACCTGAGGGTCCATGGAAAGGTCTTCCACCAGCTAAGTCTGCCATCAGTCGATGGATTAGACAGACAGTGGTATAAGTCTATTCTGCCAAGGGGAAGGAGCCCCTTGTTTGGGTCACAGCTCTTTCCACTAGGGCCATTGGTGCTTCCTGGGTTTTTCAGCATCAGGCCTCGGTGGAACAGGTTTGTAAAGTTGCCACCTGGTCTTTGGTTCATACATTTACTAATTTTACAAGGTAGGTGTTAGGGCCTCAGTTGACGCTGTATTTGGTTGAAAGGTACTTGGTAGTGAATTGGAACTACCTGCTGTACCGCGTTGGGGATCCCGCCCATATTAGGCACTGCTTTTGGATGTCTCAGTAATGATTAAGGGACGGCCTGGAATGGATTGGAAGAAAAAACACAATTCTGTGAAACTCACCTGTAGAATTGGTTTTGATTCCAATCCATTCCAGGCCGTCCGACCCGCCCTCTTTTTGGGTTTATTATGTTCTGGATGCCTTTTTTATGGCGATTACTTCATTTATTATTTAATAGGACACTTGTAAAAAAAAAAAAAGGCCGAGAGGGATTTTTCGAGAGAAAACCAGCGGAGGCGGTGTGAAGTAACATGGTCTCCTATATTCGGGGCCTCTCGGCCTTAGCCTCTTGTTATGATTTACTGCTATTTAATTACTGGTCTTTGATTAGAGGCAGCTGCTACTTATGAGGGCCGAGAGGAGTCACACCTTTGATCTTGCAGTACACGCCAATCCGGGCAGGATTTACCTAGGTGTAATGATTAAGGGACGGCATGGAATGGATCGGAATCAAAACCAATTCGAGTTTCAGAATTGTGTTTTTCACACTCATGTGCTGGCTCCGGTCCAATCAGAGCCCTTTGCCTTGACTAAGACTTGTCTTGAATGGGGCTTTGCGCTGCTGCATCCCCCATATTCCTGGAGCGCGGAGGACGCAGCAGATTAGATTCCAGGCCAACTGCTAGTGGGTTTTGTTCTGCTTTAATGGCGATCTGGTTGAATTTAGTGTTTCCTTTTATCAAGTACCACCTGGATAGTGAGTACATATGGCTTATCAAATCAGTCACTTAAAATTGTTAAACCAGACCGACACCCATTATTACTTTTACGGGTGTTAGTCCCCCTCTCTGCTGATAGGAAGAACCTCGGAGAGGGGGGGGGACCAGAATGCTGCAGCCCCCTCGCACCTAACTGCACAAATCACTCGTAATACACGCCTTCATTACGAGCCAGTCCTGCAATTTGACGCTGGCTAGCCAGCAATCGCGGGACTCCTTTCCCCAAGCTGGCTTGTAATGAAGGTGAGTATTATGAGTATTATGATCTGTGCAGTTAGGTGCGAGGGTGCTCCATCGTTCTGGGTGACCCCCCCCCAAGGTTCTTATCAGCAGAGGGAGCAGCAGAGGGAGCGGGACCAACACCCGATAAAGTAATAATGGTGTTGGTCCTGTTTGTTGATCCTTAAGTCCAAGAGGGACATCCCAGCTTGAGATGCTCTGTGGTTTACACAACGTTACAAAAAGTGTCTGGGGGCCCCTGGATGGAAGTGGTTGACTAAAATTGAAAACTGCAACATAGAGAGGCAGGGCAGATGAGGTAAGTACATTTAATAATGAATTCTGCAATACAGCCTGCAGTGGAAACTCTGCAATAAAGCACACGGTGGGGAACAGGGCTGCAGAGCGTCAGAGTATAGCTTTTTGGGGTTTTACTCAAACAATGGTCACTAAAATAACTTGAAACTGACAAAAGTAATTTTACAGTTTAACTAAAAATCTGATATTGCTATTAAATTACAGTTTAACAATAAAGATAATTAAGGGGGAACTTCCTTGGTCAACTTACATGAAGTCTGCTTTGGAAGCGATGGGAAGTGATTCTACCTTGACCTTGAAGTTCACCTCAGATCTCCTAGGAAGTTGTTCTGGGCTCTTTGGTTACCCTTCGTATTATCCGTCTCTGTAATTTGTTGACTATTTTGGTCTTGTGGCCATGTCCAGGAAGGTTGGTTACAGTCCCATAGACCTTAAACTTCTGAATAATATGTGCAACTGTAGTGACTGGAAGCTGTTAGGTGATGGTCTTATAGCCTTTATGTTTATCATCTGTGCCTATTAGGGGTGTCAGAAAAAAATTGTCAAGTATCGCGATATTTCATTTGACGATACTAGAATCTAGATTTTTTTTTTCTTTTTAGTATCGATTCTGACCCCCCCACAGAGTAAAAGAAAAGTAAAAAACTCACCTGACCCCTTGTTCGATCTGGATGGCTCTCCTCTTCACCCGGGGTGCCTTCGATTCAACCCCCCCTACTCTTCAGTCCTCAGGGGAGTGCCTGACAGGCCCTCTCCCCTGCCTTCCTAACGGGCACCGTCGTCTTCACGACAAAGCATAGCCTGCATGGTCCGGACAATGGCATTGATGCCTTTCCTTTGTTGAAGCATGGCATAAATCATTACTGTGCATGACTGATACAATGATATAAGGTCATTCCTTACCGCTGCTACCACTTTTTGGAATACTTTTCTTGTATTGTTTATTCAGTTGTTCAGTTATTCAGTTATGCATAATTGCATATTGGTGTTATATAGCCTTCCTTAAAATGGACCAAAACCCACAATGTCCTTATAGATTTCCGGGCTGCTTGATTCCATTCCCCCGGGGGAAGCCAAAATCGAGATGCCCCGCTGTGTGAATCCCCCCAGGTCGTCCAGAAACATTCTTTCCTGGTCCAGCGGCGCATGCACAAGCAGCGCCCGCATCCCCGCTTTCAGCACTTTAGCAGGGCATGTGCCAGGCATTTGTGAATGGCCGGCACGTGCACGCTCCCTGTTGGAGAGTAGTGGGGCATGAGGCCACCAGTGTGCTTGGATCAGCTCGCCTTAGACGAGTGCTGATTGGACAAGAGGCCACTCATGCGCCGTAGGACCGCGTGTGTTCTGACCACCTGGGGGGTTTCACACAGTGGGGCATCTCCAATCAGGGTGCCCAAGGAGCAAGGGTGTTGGTGGACGCTGGCACCCCCGCTACATGATGGGCTGGGTGGGCATCGAGAATCCTGGAGTGCCCTCCCCCCCAAGACGCCCATAATCCTTATCCTAACCTCACTCCCCCGCCCGGAATCCAGCGCCTCGATTAGCTGCCAAACGGTCATGTGGCCAGTGACGTTCCTGTCGCTGGATTTCCCGATGGGGGACTGAGGGTAAAGTAAAGATTACAGGCATCCTGGAGGGTTATGTGCAGGCGGGCCCTAGCATCCTGGATGCCGATTCCCAGTCTGTCATATAGCAGCGGCGCTGGTGGACACCAACACCCTCGCCGCAGAGTTTTGGTCTGCTTTAAAATCGCTGCTGTAGGCGGTGTTGGGTGGTTCCTAAAATGAATTGATAGAGAGAATTGAAATTGTTGCATGGTACTGTAAGGGTTCAGCTTTTTTCCCCCACAAGCACCCACCTAAATGAGGGCCTAAGGCCACGCCACCCTAAATTTGTCCAATCTCATCTGTTCTCGGAGGCTAAGCAGTGTTGGGCCTGATAAGTATCTGTATAGGAAACTACATGGGAATACCAGCTGCTGTTTCTCTGTGTTATACTCAGATGATGCAGCATAGTTATGCTGCTCAAGATGTTTTACTGTATGCTGCTGCCTTCTTTATATGCTTCTCCTACCCATCACATCGAGAGGCTTTCTCATCGCTTGGGTGTGGCCAGGACACTTGGGTATTACCTGACTGCTACTTAGGAAATCCTCAAGACTGACGTCTTGTTCGTGCCCCTGGGTAAGATCCAAGGAAAGGTCTATCACCAGCCAAGTCTGTCAGTAGATGGCTTGGACAAGTGGTGATCAAGGCACATTGTAACCTGGAGAATGGTTCTTCCTGCCTTTTCAGCATCAGGCTTCAGTTGATCAGGAATGCAAGACTGCTACCTAGTCCTCTGTAACACCTTTATAAGATCTGACCCTCAGGCCTTGTTTTTTGTTCATGGTACCACTATTTATTGTTTTTGCTAGTTGTGACCCGCCTTACAAATGAAAGCAGACTGCTTTGGGATGTGCCATGAGTATGTGAATAAGTGACGTCCTGCAATAGAAGATGAGAGAAAAATCAATCCAGTGAATCACCTGTAGAATTCTCTTCTCTCTTCTTCCATTCCAGGGTGTTACACTTGCCCTGTCAATGATTTTGGTGATTATGGGTGCCTCTGTCATGAGTACGCAGATTGATTATATGATCTGCATATAGTATGTGTGTTTTATCATAAGAATATATATCCCGGTATGTGTATATGCCGTATTTTTCGATCTTTAAGAGGCACCTGCTCATAAGACGCACGTAGGGTTTGGAGGAGGAAAATAAGAAAAAAAATATTCTCAACCAAATGTTGTGCTAAAACACACCATTAAAGACAGTGTGGCATTGCCCCCATCTCATTCCCATAGACAGTGTGGCATTGCCCCCATCTCATTCCCATAGACAGTGTGGCATTGCCCCCATCTCATTCCCATAGACAGTGTGGCATTGCCCCCATCTCATTCCCATAGACAGTGTGGCATTGCCCCCATCTCATTCCCATAGGCAGTGTGGCATTCCCCCATCTCATTCCCATAGGCAGTGTGGCATTCCCCCATCTCATTCCCATAGGCAGTGTGGCATTCACCCCCATCAGTGTGGCTAAATTACCCCCAACCGACACTGGATAAGAAAAAAAAAGATATATATGAAAGAGAGAGATATAGCGGCGGTGCCCAGTTATCCTGCCTCCCTTGCCACCGCTCTTTCATCCGCTGGCCTCCCCATGGCCGCAGCGCGAGGCTCTTGTAAGTATATCCTTCTTTGTTTTTTTTTTTATAACCATTCGCCCATCATACAATATCTATTTATGATTGGCTTTTTCTCCTGGGCATCTGGAAATGAAGAGAGAAAAGCATTATACTGGTGGGAATTCAGAGAATTGGTTTCTACTCAAGTTCTTTCAGTGACCATTGCGTGTACCAACACCTAAGTGTATATTCTATTGATATGTATATAAAATATGATATACCCTATTAAACTCATCAGCGTTTTGGTCCTGGTCTAATTTAATAAAATGGTTTCCTCTCTCTTTAGGCTTTTATTCGGCGGTGCTTGGCTTACCGCAAAGAAGACCGCTTTGATGTCCACCAGCTGGCTAATGATGCCTATCTCCTCCCTCACATGAGAAGATCTAACTCTTCAGGAAACTTGCACATGTCTGGGCTAATGGCCTCTCCCATCGCACCTACGTCAAGCATCATTTCATACTAATACTCAGATCTAGGCTGGCATGATTACTCCCACACTAGCTTTCAGGTGCAAGTTTTAGTTTTTTATTTTCACCCTCCCACCACATCCAAGGATGTGTCTGAAGACATTTGTGTGTTTTTGGAGGCAATATCTCCTTAGTGTTATGTGTATGACGAGCGAAGACTGTGAAGACCCCCCAATCCCCTGACTGTAACGTTTGATCTTGGCTGCAGTGTGCTATAAAAAGCCATTTCAAGCTGCTGGGAATATCTTGGACTCCTGTTTTCTGCCTCCTGCCTCCCATGTAATATTATAGGTTAGGGGCCCGTATTGAGATGGGTGCGAGCGCGAACCCAGTTTGATTGCTGTTTAATGTTGAGATTTTTTTTTCTCTCCATTAGAGGGGACTCTGTAAATAATTCTTTGTAATACTAAAACACAAATGGTTGATACTGGAGAGTTTTAGCTGGAAGGGCATTTTTCATTATTTAGTAAAGCAAATCAGTTATAAACCAGCGGCCTTTTGTCAAGGGAACGCTGACAACCATCGCCGAAACCAAAGCTGAAAGAAAGGCGTTGGCACAATATGAATGATTTCCGTTTGTCTTTCCTTTTTTAAATAGAGAGGCATCTTGTATCATGTGACGGAAATAATGGTGCCTTGCCATTAATATGGTCCCCAGTTAGGTGCAAATTTCAGTCTGATGACTTGGTTTTAGAGATTTTCACAATGAGTACAAAGCACAGATTACAAAGCCATTTTGTAAATAACACCTTAATTTGAAATTGTCTTTTTTTTTTTTTTTTTTTAAAGGTCTCTGCTCATATCTTACAGTTTGCTTCCTGACTGATCATAGAGGGGAATTAAGAACAGTTAATTGTTAAGGTGTAACAATAGAGTTCAAGATAACCAGCTCACCCGATGTCAACCGGAGCACGGACCTGAGATCCCTTGGTGTAGTCTCATAAAAGTTTCAAGCAGTTAGGTGTCCAGCTCATTGGTAAATTAAAACTTGGCCTTTAATTCAGAGGTTAAAATAGAGCCTTGATCCACACACAGGAAAAGGTTTTTCCATATTCGAGCATACATCTCGTAGATTAGCATTGTTAAGGTGTGCCCTATTTTGTGTTGAGTTAGTGATCATGTTAAAATGGATCGAAACCCCTTTTTGCAGCTCTGCCACAGGGACGCTGAACTATCTTAACCTACCCCACCAATCCGCTTGTGAGTGCTGCTTTTGAAAGACACTTGCCTTTATACTAAGGGAAGGCACCAAGATGCACCTTCTTTAGTGAGAGACGTACTTCACTGCGATGTGCCATTGTTTCTCTTCACTCAAGAGTCCCCTATGATAGGGTAATATCTTCCTATTCATAGCGGTGTCAGACCTGGACTGAAACATTATGCAAGATTAAAGGACAAGTCTTGTTTGCCAACTGCTCTGGTGATGCTGTATTTATTTTCATCAATGCCTCTTAGCTGATAGATCTGTTACTTCTCCTAGAACAGGGGAAACTTGTTACATTCAGATACATATGTACAGGAAACTAACAACCAGCTGTATATAAATGTAAAAAGTTTTACCTGCAGTAGGAGATGTAACATATTTATAAGATAAGAGGCATTGATGAAAATAAATACAACCGGTGGCCAACAAGTTGGCAAATAGGTTGACCTCCACCTCCAATAGAAGATCCATTCCCACCCCAGTCTTTGAATCAGGAGTGAGTCAGATTTTTCCCACTTTTCCACTGGAGAATTTTTTATATATTTTATTTATTGCCTACCTTTTTTATTTTGCCCTCATTTCTTAAAGAACCTCCTAGGAACCTTCTTTTGCCCTCATTTTTTTAAGGAACCTCCTAGGGCCAACGGAGGAGTGGGTATAATCGCCCATCTGCTCAGCACCCTCCTTTTGTGGACACAAAACGCATAGGCCTCTGGGCCCATTATACAGAACTTTATTAGGAAAAGTATGCCCTGAATTTGGGGCTCACGGGCAGCAGTAGTAGGTGGGTTAAGGTCTTTGTGGACACTAAAGAGTTGCAAAGAGGGTTTACGTCCATATACAGACTTGTATGGTGGTCACTGTTTTAACAGCCATTTTAGTTTGTCACACTGCAGCACCCAGTCCAAAGCCTGGAAAGTAATGCTTAGTTTCCAAACTTCAAAAGCTGCAGGTTGTGGGAGGTTCACCTCATTGACTATCACAGCATCTCAAAAATCTAGATTTTTAGAAAGAGAATAATCATGTTTATCTGTTTTAAACCTGGTCACATTTGCTTGAATGTGCTCTAGTCCCAACAGTCTTGCTGTACATTTACAAAAGAGTTTCCCAAAAATGTTTTCCTTTAATTAGCATGGAAACAACAAATACAAATCTGCTGTCACTAGCACGGGATTGGATAATATTATAAGTGGAGGAGATCAGCAGCTTCCCCAGGATAAAACAAATTGGTCCTTGTTAAAATGATATGAATTGATGGTAGCGTTGGTCAGGGCTCCCATCAGTTTATATAGTTATGGACCCGTTAAAGCAATCCTACACCATGGGATCACATTAAAGCGAATGTAAAGCCAACAACGTGGTCCTGGAGTCTAAAAGACTGTGTGGAACCCCTGGTGTCAAGGGCAAATTCACCTTTCCCAGGGGCTCCAATTGACCATGCTTCTGTGGCCCACAGCTGCATCCCTGACTTCTGTGCACAGCCATTAAAAAGGCTTGGGGCAGGAGCACTTCCTGGACAGATGCAGCCAGCAGGACTGGACACATCAGTCGGCATTCTTGAGAACAGCCAATTGGCAATCTCAGAAATGCCAGGTGGTTGTGGCCACCACTGATCAGGCCACATCATCCAAGGTGCTTGGGGGTCACTGGATATGGGTTTTGTGCTGCTGCTAATCTGGGAGGGTCATCCCGATTTGGTGATTCCCACATTCACATAGCTCCCCTCCCTCAACCGCAAAACCAACACCCAATAAGGTGCCTCTTCTGCCATCCCTTTCCAGATGTTGTACACAGGTGACTGCTGCCAATTTTTTTCCCTGACGGGGGTCATAGCAGTTGGCTGCCGCTAGTTACGTGAGTCTGGGACTGGCTGCTAATGGAGCAATTCCCAAAAGAGGTACATTTTTGGGGCTTGAATTCTGTGGTTTGCTGTGGGCGGGCTGCATCACTAATGGGGATGCCCCCCAGATACAAGCAGTGGCCCCACTCCACCCTGCAGGTTGCAGGACTACTAGAAAGGTTATGTTTCATCCTGGGGAAGTTGCTGGATATATTTTGATGGAAACTTTATTTTGATGAAATTTTTGAGGAACAAGAGCAATCCAGGAGCACCCCCATGCCCCGTGAAATCCACACAAGTTGTTCACTATTATTCTAACCATCCCCTCCCCCCCAAAAAAACACATTTGCCTTTACTAATCCCTTCTCCCTAGGTGATTATTTTAGGTGTGTTCCCCTTTCAGGATTCAGGCTTTATATTAATCATTTCGCCCTCTTCAGGTCCTTTTGTAATTTTTTTGTACAAACCACATGATTGGTACCGGAAGCTTCTGAGGACTTGTTTTTTTTCTATGCAGGATAATGAGAAATCCCCTTCCATCGCTGGTGTATATTGTTGTACAGACGTCATTTTCAGTTACCTTTTTTAGCAGCTTTTTTTTCCCTCCTGTACAAATGTTTGAAAGTTCACTATTTTTTTTTTCTATTGATTTGTTTTGTCTTTTTATCTTTTTGCTGCTAAAATAACTCGTCTTTTTGCAAAATGTTAAAACCGCTTTACATAAAAAAGGGGGGGGGAGGGGCAAACCAATCTGCTTACAAACTCGGACTCTTCATTAACAAGCATGTGTAACACATCCTAGACCGTACTGTAAGCCTGTTCCTGCTTTCTCCTTCCCGTTGGCATGTTGATGACCTAATAAGAAGGTTGTCGTTTGGTAACTTGTTTGAGCGCTTCGCCCAGCGCAGGAGCCGCCAGTGTAAAATACATTTTAATGCTGAATACCTTCTGCTGAATACAATAATGTTTGTATACAACAAACATGATTTTTCCTTTTCTTTTTCCTTTTTAAGTACTTTTGAATAATCTAATATGCTAGAATGGATTTTTCTAGACTGCTATATTTCGCAGTTTACGAGGAGGCCCTTTTTTTTGCGCAGCGGTGCACTGGCCTGTGATAGGTTGCCCATCTCTGCAGCGGCCGAGGGATCTGTCCTCTGACTGTCGCATTCATAAGGTTTCAGAGGCAATTGTGTCATTTTGTTCATGTTACAGAAAGAGGCCGTATTGAAATTACAAAAAAAAAAAATACCATTTAATATTGTACAGTTGACTGTGGCTCTTGTTTCCGATGTTGCAATTTTGTTTTTCATTGTACATAAATATACATTAACTGTCTCTTTAAGATGCTGCTGAAATTGTAGAGAATGTAGCCAAAACAGTAATAAATAATGAAAGTTTAAATTTAACATTCTTGTCTTTTTCCTTCTCTGTCCCACGTTGTTGTTAGAGTAAAGGTGGTCGTGAGTGTGGCCAAACTGGCTCTTTGCTTATTGTTCTGTCCAGGGCCGGGTTAAGTGTGGTGGAGGCCCCAGATACAGTTTTTTTTTTTTTCATTTAATAATCCAGCCAAGTAACAGATCAGTGGTTGTCTGGCATCTGCTTACTTACTGGAACATCAGATCGAGTCCTTTGTGCCCCCCTTGTGCGGGTGCGTGCTGCTCTGGAATTCCTGCTTTGCCATTCTGGGTGGGGGGGTAGTGTAGTCACCCGGCTGGTTCAACAGTTCTCTGCATTGAGCTGCCAGAAGCTGTGCATGGTGGCTTATGTGCAGTGAGTGGTCACTGACAGCTCTATAAGCGCCTATCGCTGTAGCGTTGCTGGCCGGCGGCTTTGCTGCTCTAGACTCTAGCCCTGTGGTGGCAGGTTGGCAAAAACAAAGAAAGGCTTGCCCAGGCGCAGGGGGGGGACCCCATGGTCACCGATAGCTTTGTTGCTGGCCCCTCCGCCATCGCACCAAAGACTGAAAAGCCTCCCGGACCATAACCCAAAGGATGGTGGAGGCTCCCTTTGCAGGGCAAGTGGTGGAGCCCCTGGGGGGTGCACCCCTTGAGCCCCTCTCATAATCCGTCCCTGGTTCTGTCACCCTTCGCCTGTGGCAGAGCAATGACGGCAGCCAGGTAACTCCTCCCATCAAATTCAGCTGGGTCACATAACCTTTTATTCAAGGTGTTGGGTCAAACTGGACAAAAGAAGTACCGTATATACTCGAGTATAGGTCGACCCGAATATAAGCCGAGGCACCTAATTTTACCATAAAAAAAGGAACAAGTTATTGACTCGAGTATAAGCAGAGGTGGCTTTTTTCAGCTTATAGTCGAGTATATACGGTATACACACTTACCTCTCGTTTGCACAGCCTGTCCGTAGAAGCATCTTAAGAGGCCGGCCCAGAACGTGCGCGTCACCGCCCCCGGCCGGCGTGCCCTGCCCTCCGTCGCTGCCCGGCGCTTGGCTGCACAGTGTGCTCCGGTCCACGCCCTACCGGCACAATGGCGCAGAGCACCGCCGCCCCCTCCCCACCGTCCAGGCCGGCCCGAGGGAGGCCCCCCGGAGACGCTGAGTGGCATCCCGTTCCCGGCACATGAGGTGCGGGCGGCAGCGGAGGAACAGCTGGAAGTGAGAAGGTGAGTGCGGGAGCCGGCACGGGGGCGGGAAATGAATGGGCATGTCGCCTGGCCCCTTTTTCTCCTCCATTTCGGCACTTCAGCCCAAAAAGTAGGCTGAAAAACTCGGCTTATACTCGAGTATATACGGTACAGCACTTACTAATGCAGAATAACAGTATGTTAAAATACAGTGAAGCTGCATATATAACGGTAATGATGACCTGCAATGGGGGTGCAGTTACTAGGAAAAAGGATGAAGCATGGGGGACAGATAATAGGATGAGTCTGAACTGCTGCACAGCTATATACACTATAACCAGCGAGGAATGGTATAAAGAGAGAACTGGACTTACCAGCTGTGCTGTGTGAAGGGTTAGTGTAACATTGGCCACAACTTCTACAAGCATGGTCTGCTCCTGCAGCTAAAAAAGGGCTGCACTACACTAAAGGGACACTGGCTAGCCCAGCCAGAAATGTTTTTCTAGCTAAAGCCGATAAGTGGGCAACAATCAAACTGATAACAGATACATAGATTGCATATACACACCAAATGACCTGAACAAGGTTGTAATTCAGTAAAATGTCACTGGATGGCAGCATTTAAAATTGAACTGAGCAACTCAAAAGTAAGGCAATAGACATTCATCAAACATAAGAAATGAACATTTGGTTTCTTGGACATGAATGTGCTATATAACCCTTATATTGAATGACTGTAGAGTTCATTCATAGAAATAGTACATGTGTGCCTCTCACCGGGGTCATACCGGCATGTGTGGTGGGATTGCCCAGTAGTTAGGGGGTTTTAGTCAAGAATCTTTGGAGTTCTTAGCAAGGTATGTGGTAGATCTGTGGCCAGAGACCCTTGGGTAGCTCTCCTCAACGCCCCAATTCCCCACAGTTCTAGACTGAAAAAGCGGTTGATTATATCCTATCAGGGGCAAAGCTGGTGATAGCTGGGGCTTGGAGGTCCCCCACCTTGTATTATATCCTATCAGGGGCAAATCTGGTGATAGCTGGGGCTTGGAGGTCTCCCACCTTGTATTATATCCTATCAGGGGCAAAGCTGGTGATAGCTGGGGCATGGAGGTCCCTCGCCTTGTATTATATCCTATCAGGGGCAAAGCTGGTGATAGCTGGGGCTTGGAGGTCCCCCACCTTGTATTATATCCTATCAGGGGCAAAGCTGGTGATAGCTGGGGCTTGGAGGTCCCCCACCTTGTATTATATCCTATCAGGGGCAAATCTGGTGATAGCTGGGGCTTGGAGGTCTCCCACCTTGTATTATATCCTATCAGGGGCAAAGCTGGTGATAGCTGGGGCTTGGAGGTCTCCCACCTTGTATTATATCCTATCAGGGGCAATGCTGGTGATAGCTGGGGCTTGGAGGTCTCCCACCTTGTATTATATCCTATCAGGGGCAAAGCTGGTGATAGCTGGGGCTTGGAGGTCTCCCACCTTGTATTATATCCTATCAGGGGCAAAGCTGGTGATAGCTGGGGCTCGGAGGTCTCCCACCTTGTATTATATCCTATCAGGGGCAAAGCTGGTGATAGCTGGGGCTTGGAGGTCCCCCACCTTGTATTATATCCTATCAGGGGCAAAGCTGGTGATAGCTGGGGCTTGGAGGTCCCCCACCTTGTATTATATCCTATCAGGGGCAAAGCTGGTGATAGCTGGGGCTTGGAGGTCTCCCACCTTGTATTATATCCTATCAGGGGCAAAGCTGGTGATAGCTGGGGCTTGGAGGTCTCCCACCTTGTATTATATCCTATCAGGGGCAAATCTGGTGATAGCTGAGGCTTGGAGGTCTCCCACCTTGTATTATATCCTATCAGGGGCAAAGCTGGTGATAGCTGAGGCTTGGAGGTCCCCCACCTTGTATTATATCCTATCAGGGGCAAAGCTGGTGATAGCTGGGGCTCGGAGGTCTCCCACCTTGTATTATATCCTATCAGGGGCAAAGCTGGTGATAGCTGGGGCTTGGAGGTCTCCCACCTTGTATTATATCCTATCAGGGGCAAAGCTGGTGATAGCTGAGGCTTGGAGGTCTCCCACCTTGTATTATATCCTATCAGGGGCAAAGCTGGTGATAGCTGGGGCTTGGAGGTCTCCCACCTTGAGCTTCAACGCCTTGAAAAACAAGGTTAACTGCATTATGGCCATGGAAAAAATGTCTGCCATTCATAATGGGACTTTGGAGCTGTTCAGGGAGGTGTGGAATCCTTGGGTTCAGAATTTTCAGCCTACAGATTTTGATGTAAACCTAATGAGCATCTGATCCTTCCTCGACCCCTTCCTTTACTCCTCCCCCCCCCCCCAATAGGGGTTGTTGTTTTTCTTTTATTTCAATTGAACTTTTTTAGTAACTCTTGAATCGATTTTCTTGTATGCAGTGAATAAGCTTCTGATTGTGACTTAAGTTGTCTGTAATCTTTAAATTCTGTGTATGAACAGTATTATGCTAATAGAATAATGTTCAGAATATACACAATAAAGATTGATAAAGAAATAGGACATGTGACCAGTAGCTGGAGGCAGGACTAGAGCAGGAAGTGAGGTGCCACTCCTCCCCCATGTGTAGACCTAAGACCTGGCAGGTCGGTAGGGTTGGCGTCTGCTAAACTCTTCATTAGCCGTTGGATCAGAAAGGATGTTACTCAATTCTATATCAGGGAAGGAAAACCCCCTTTACATGCTACAGCTCATTCTACCAGAACTGGAGGTGCTTCCTGAGCTTTTCATCACCAGGTTTCTGCAGACCAGGTGTGCAAGGCTGGGGAAGGAAGGCAAACTCCCATATATACTACTAAGCTATGGTTGCACAACCTGGGGGCTGCATGCGGCCCGCACTGCCTTTACTTGCGGCCCCCAGCACCTCTAAGGAGTTAGCGAGCAGAGCTTACCTTGATGTGCAAGTGGCTGACCAATAAAGAGCAGCGTGTCTCTAATTTCCAAAGCAGAAAGTGGGTCACCGATAAACTCCTCTAGAGGTGGGTGATACACATATGTGCTACTGGAGTGTTGTTTGTGCTGGCTGTGTCTGGAGATGCCAAGTAGACACATCCCAGCTCACCTCTGCCTACCTCTCTCCTCCTTATCTGTGTTCATTTTACCTCTGCCCACCTCTCTCCTCCTTATCTGTGTTCATTTTACCTCTGCCCACCTCTCTCCTCCTTATCTGTGTTCATTTTACCTCTGCCCACCTCTTTCCTACTTATCTGTGTTCATTTTACCTCTGCCTATCTCTTTCCTCCTTATCTGTGTTCATTTTACCTCTGCCCACCTCTCTCCTCCTTATCTGTGTTCATTTTACCTCTGCCCACCTCTTTCCTACTTATCTGTGTTCATTTTACCTCTGCCTATCTCTTTCCTCCTTATCTGTGTTCATTTTACCTCTGCCCACCTCTTTCCTACTTATCTGTGTTCATTTTACCTCTGCCTATCTCTTTCCTCCTTATCTGTGTTCATTTTACCTCTGCCCACCTCTCTCCTCCTTATCTGTGTTCATTTTACCTCTGCCCACCTCTCTCCTCCTTATCTGTGTTCATTTTACCTCTGCCCACCTCTTTCCTACTTATCTGTGTTCATTTTACCTCTGCCTATCTCTTTCCTCCTTATCTGTGTTCATTTTACCTCTGCCCACCTCTCTCCTCCTTATCTGTGTTCATTTTACCTCTGCCCACCTCTCTCCTCCTTATTTGTGTTCATTTTACCTCTGCCCACCTCTCTCCTCCTTATCTGTGTTCATTTTACCTCTGCCCACCTCTCTCCTCCTTATCTGTGTTCATTGTACCTGTGCCCACCTCTCTCCTCCTTATCTGTGTTCATTTTACCTCTGCCCACCTCTCTCCTCCTTATCTGTGTTCATTTTACCTCTGCCCACCTCTCTCCTCCTTATCTGTGTTCATTTTACCTCTGCCCACCTCTCTCCTCCTTATCTGTGTTCATTTTACCTCTGCCCACCTCTCTCCTCCTTATCTGTGTTCATTTTACCTCTGCCCACCTCTCTCCTCCTTATCTGTGTTCATTTTACCTCTGCCCACCTCTCTCCTCCTTATCTGTGTTCATTTTACCTCTGCCCACCTCTCTCCTCCTTATCTGTGTTCATTTTACCTCTGCCCACCTCTCTCCTCCTTATCTGTGTTCATTTTACCTCTGCCCACCTCTCTCCTCCTTATCTGTGTTCATTTTACCTCTGCCCACCTCTTTCCTCCTTATCTGTGTTCGTTTTACCTCTGCCTATCTCTTTCCTCCTTATCTGTGTTCATTTTACCTCTGCCTATCTCTTTCCTCCTTATCTGTGTTCATTTTACCTCTGCCTACCTCTTTCCTCCTTATCTGTGTTCATTTTACCTCTGCCTACCTCTTTCCTCCTTATCTGTGTTTATTTTACGTCTGCCTGCCTCCTTTCGCCTTGTCCTAGCTTACCTCCACTCCCCTCACCTCATCACCCTCCACCTCAGCTCTATCCATCACTTTGCTTACCATCCCACCTCTGCTCACCTCTTCCTGACTCGGCTCTGCCCACCCCACCTCTTCCTTCATCTCTGCTCAATTCTCCTCTCCCTGCCTTACCTCTATCCACTCCTTCCCACCCATCTCTTCCTATCTCCCCTCACCTCTGTACATTGCTTCTCTTACCACCTCACTTCTACCCACCTCTGGTCACCTTAACTCTTCCACTTTTTCACCCCACCTCTTCCTGCCACCTCTGCTCTCCTTGGCATATACATAAAGGCATTTGCAGCTTACATTTGTTTTGCGGCCCCTTGAAGTGGAACAATACAACAATGTGGCCCTTAGACCAAAAAACCTTAGTAAACCATAAAACACAAAATCCCAACACGCATAAAGTGCAATGCAAACCAGACATCAAACAATCAAATAGTGAATGGCAGGTAGGCACTGTCTAACAATGACCACTTATATGCGAAGTTTCCCGTGTCTGGAGGTGTCAATTGTTCTCAATGGGAGCCAACCATTCATGTGCAACGCACATACACCTCGCAGTTAACCATATTGCGGGTTAGCTTGTAACTGAATCACTGGAGAGCACCAGAGGTGCTGCTGCATGGCCAGGGAGCCATACTACATCTATTTGAACAACAGATTGCATCCAGTAAGTAACCTAGTAATATAGTATTAGTGGCTGAATAAAGACTTTAGTCCATTGTTAAAGGATGACTGAAAATATAGTTTCAGGCTGATACCATTATTCCTCACATCTTGAAAGATCCAAATATTAAACATGCCCCAGTGATACAATAGACTGCATGATGATGTGTTTCATATTTACACCTAGCTCTGAGCGGCAGGTCATTTTTGAAAAGGAATCATTAACTTCCCAATCAGAATGGACCCCGACTCAATTCACATTACTTAGACAGGCATTGGATATTTATAAAGAGTGATGTAACTCCTGAAATATGTCAGTTATGACTATATTACTAAGAGAATCTCATTCAGGCCTTTCATATGATTTTAAACATGGCATATATGTATTGGCCAGAGACTGATAGCCTGCATAGTACCAGACTCTGCAAAATAAATATCTAGTGCTTGGGATAACTAAGAAATAAATGGGGATCATGATTTTTCAGTTACTATATGGTAACATGCATATTGTGGGAATTATATTAATAAAATATTTATCTAACCTATAGAGGTGGGTTATAGGCCGTATAATGCAGATCCTTTAGACACACCCAGGAGACCCAGGGAATGCTGACCCCAGCCCCTAGTGTTTATTAGATTAGGAGGCTGGTTGCAGGGGAATTCAGTCTTTGGACAGACCTTCCTACCTGAAGCATAATTGCTTAATTATCTACCAGTCATTTCTCTCTGTCTCTACTATAACATATATTGAACTTTAACTTATAACTTACACATTGCAAATGTAATTACTGCCTGTAACATTTAAACCGGACCTTCACTGTGATTTATTGAAAAGCCCAAACCCTTAAAAAAACGATTCCCCAGCAGCTAAAGTTAATATATATTCTAAGTATACAGCACGTCCTGCTCCAAAGATAATTCCTTACGTTTGGGTTATACATCCACAAGATGGCGCTGGACTGCAGAGACAGCAAAAAAGTGGCTCCTCCCGGCCCCTTATATACCAGGGTCCTCCCACAAATTCCCCAGATCTTCTCTGCAGTCTGCGCTGCGTTGACAAGAAGATGGCTCTCTCTTCTCGCAGGTGAGCGGGGCTTATTGTCCTGCGGCCCTGTCGGACTATTCCCACCCGTTCCAGTTTTAATTTGCCTCCCAGCCTTGGCTGCGCTGGTTCGGGTGAAGGGAGGCAGCACCCCTGCAGGTGCTTAGAAGCACTGCTCCACCGCAATCCCCCACCAAAGGGTAGGCGATATAGGCACATGGTGAGCCTTATGGGATGCCCCTCCCGCACTGTCGCCCCTTCCATCGGTGGGCCCTGTTAGGTGGCCGCTGCCCTCCCTCGCTCTCCCTTGTAGTTCTTGGGGGTGTGTGTGTGTGTATTTATACATTCACTCGTATGTTATACTTGGGTTTTCTGTCACCGCAATTAATTGGTTGCACTGTTTGCTTCTAAAATTGTCGGCGCGCACGCTTGTACGGCGTTCCACGGTCGGCGGCGACATTACCTCAGGCGCTGGTGCGCCATCGTTGGTTAGGTTTGTCACAGGGGCGGCTTTGCGCTCTTCGGGGGGGGGGGCGGGCCCTGCAGATGACGCGTTCTGCATCTGCGGCCCGCCCCTCGAGGTATACTCGGCACCATTTTGCTTCCTTTCTGCGGCGTGGCTGGTATCTGCGTACCACGGTCCGTGAGTTGCCCATGCAGGCTGATTTATCTTTTGATATTTGTATGCATGCTGCTTATGGGGTCTTTCTATTTATGTCTTGCAGACGGGTCAAACTTAATGGTGGTTTCTCCCGGTCCTTTCCCCTCTATTTAGTTCAAACTTTATTGAGGCCTATTGCTATTTCCTCCCACTTCCCTAGCAGGTCATTGGGGCATCCCGGGTAGCTTCTTCAGCGTCAATCCCAATTGGCCAGTTGGGCCACAATAATCACCATATGGAGGCTTCACAGGATAATGTGCTTGGGGTTCCTTGGGGACAAGCCCGGCTGTGTACTGCATATGGGATGGCCCCTCTTAGTGACGATGTCAGGGTCTGTGCACTGATGTCGGGGTTGCCTGTGACTGGACCTGCGCCCATGGGCTCACCTACCCCCCCCCCCCACGTTAACATCTGACTCCCAGTGATCTGAATACTAGTGGGGAGTCTCAACCTGATTTGTCTACTAGAGTGGCTAGCATCGAGAAGCTGATTGCTGGCTCTACGGCGCGTAAGGCCTCTGCTAAGAGGCGGCATTTGGTGCCTGGTGTTAACATTTTCCCTATGGAAATTTTCTATGTAGGGTCCCCACACACCCAAAACGATTTACCAAGACAGAATGGAAAAGAAATAGGCCACTACCATCTAAATGAATGATGTGAAATAATTTTATTTAGAGTAACATATAAGTCTAAAAGGACACAAGACAATACATATTAAAAAACACATACATCACATATAACCACAACACACCAGGGGGCGCCAGAGTACCATCTGAAATGTCATAACATTAAAGTTCCATGAAAGATATACTCTAGGCTGGTAATATTCAATAAAGTGATACAAATAATACAATTTACTACTTGAATAAATTATTTAAAATGTGTGCAAAACTGGATAATGTGCAAATAGCTCAGGAAATAACAATAATAAAGTGCATGTGCAAAACAAGCTAATCTACTCTAGAAAATAATCAGAGCCAGCCGAGATAGTTGGAAGAAACATGGAACAATCTATAAAAGGTAAACACACCAACTGGACCTACCCCTGCTAAGCGTCCATGTCCATTTTCCCTATGGAGTCTGAGGAAATTTTTGACCTGGCTGATTATACCCCCTGGAAGAGGGGGAATTGTTTTCTGACTCAGAATCATCTGAAGGGCAGTCTAAGGTTTATGCTGACTCTGGCTCCGATCCATCGGCTCCAGATGATACTGACAGGCTTCTGGCTCATATATTTGAAGTACTTGCTATCTCCCCTCCTCCTGCGGCCCCTTGACAGCAGGGGGAGCTGTTTCACACTGCTAAGCCACATTTGGAGTTTCCTGAGCAAACTCACTTTAATAACCTCGTGCTTAAAGAATGGGAGCGTCCTAGCAGGCTCCCGGGGGTGCCTAAGAGTTGGGATAGGAGGTATCCTTTTCCTGCTGAAGTGGTTAAACGATGGTCACCCCCTCCCGAAGTGGATGCACCAATTTTGGGGTTGTCTAACACCTCTGTCATGCATTCCCCTGACTCTACTACACTGAAGGATGGTGAGGACCGGTGCATTGACCAGCTGGCTTCTCATGCCTTTTCTTGTGTGGGATCTGCGCTGTGCCTGGTTTGTGCCTCTGCCATTACGGCTGCTCAAAGCATTTTAGATGGGGCTCCTGATGAGGCTGCTAGTGATGAGTATAGAGCTCTTATACGTTGTGAGGAATTTGTTACATATGTCCTCTCTGCTTTGATTGATACCATTAGAGTGCGCAGCAGGGCTTCTGCCTCGGCGGTGGCTATACGCCGTTCGGTTTGGCTGCGCCAGTGGGCAGCTGACAACGCTGCTAAGAAGTCTCTCACTGGGTTTCCCTTTACAGGACTGTGCCTATTTGGGGACCGCCTGGACCTGTTTGCTAAAGTAGGCAAGTTACCCCAGCACAAAAGACATTCTCGGCTCTTTCAGGGGTCAGGTTCCTTTCTTCCCTCCTACCGTGGGTCCAGAATGGGAAGGGGAGCCTCTTTTGCAGGGGCCCGTGGAGATTTCTGGGGCAGGGCTAGAGGACATGGCCGCCCTGGCCCCTCTTGGGGTTCCAAGACCAAGTCTTCCCCCAAGCCTTCTCGGGCATGAAGGGGCGCCCTCACCCGTTCGGGTGGGGGGGGGGGGTGGGGGGCGGCTTCGGCTCTTTGCTCACGTCTGGAGGCGTCATTTCTCAGACCGGTGGATTCAGGAGGTAGTGTCCACCTAGAGTTTGCAGCCTGGCCGCCACCAAGATTCATCAGATCCCGGAAGGCTCAAATCCCCCTGTCAGCTCAGGGTCTGATTCTTGCTGTGCAAAACCTTCTGAAGTTGGGTGTCATCTGCCAGGTGCCCTTCAGGGAAATGGGCGAAGGCTTTTATTCCAACCTTTTCATTGTGCCCAAAAGAGATGGGTCCGTCAGACCCATCCTGGGTTTAAAGCTTCTCAACAAATTTGTCAAGTTCAGGCACTTTCGCATGGAGACCCTGCGCTCCGCTGTGACTTCATTACGCCCAGGGGACTTCATGACTTCTGTGGACATCAAGGATGCTTACCTTCATATTCCAATCTTTTCAGGTCATCAGAGATTCCTCAGGTTCGCTCTGAAGGATCGGCACTATCAATTTGTGGCGCTGGCTTTCGGCCTCACTTCGGCTCCCAGGGTATTCACCAAGGTGCTGGCGGGAGTGATGGCTCTGCTGAGATCTCAGGGCATTCGCATTCCTCCCTATTTGGACGACATTCTCATCACTTCTCAGTCCTTCCAACAGGCAGAGTTGGATACTCAGCGGGTAGTGTCCACACTGGAGTCATTCGGCTGGGTGATCAACCAATGCCAAATCTTCCCTGTCTCCCTCCTTGGTGACGTCATTTCTGGGCATGAATCTGGATACAGCTCAGGTCAGGATTTTTCTTCCTCAGCAAAAGGTGGACAGTCTGCAAGCGCAAGCTCAGTTCCTTCAGTTTCACATGAGACCTCTTCAACTCCACCTCCTGTCAGTATGGGACAAGGACCCTGTGTCCCTGGATCAGGAGTTTGCTCTGTCCCCCCTGGTCAGGCGGTCCCTCTCGTGGTGGCTGGATTCAAGGAACTTGTTGGCGGGCAGGTCCTTTCTGGCCCCTTGCTGGGAGACAGTCACCACGGATGCCAGTCTGACAGGTTGGCAGGGCTTCTGGAACTCTCTAACATTCCAGGGTCAGTGGGGCCCTCAGGAGGCCCACACCCCGATCAACATTCTGGAACTGAGGGCGATCAGGTTGGTTCTAGCCCGCTTGACCCCACACCTTCGGGATCGGGCTGTTCAGGTCCGCTCGGACAACCAGGCGGCGGCGGCCTACATCAATCATCAGGGAGGGACCCGGAGCAAGGGGGCCCTCAAGGAAGTGTCTCTGATCCTGTCCTGGGCGGAGGACAATGTTCCCTGCATCTCAGCCGTGTACATTCCGGGGGCGGAGAATCTGGAGGCAGACCTTCTTAGCAGGGGGTCTTCTCGCCTGTGGGAATGGTCCCTCATCAGGGAGTGTTTCCCTCCCTGTGCCACCGTTGGGGTCAGCCAGATGTGGACCTGTTTGTGTCCCGTCACAATCACAAGCTTCCAGTCTGTGTCTCTGTCCCAGGAACCTCTGGCCTTGGCCATGGATGCTCTAACACTGCCCTGGAAGGGGTTTCAGCTTCTATATGTCTTCCCCCCCCCGTTTCCCCTGTTGGGCAGGGTTCTGCGCAAAATAGCTCAGGAAGGGGTGCCAGCAATTCTGGTGGCCCCCTGTTGGCCAACACAAGTGTGGTTCGCAGACGTCGTGCAGCTGGCGGTAGATCAGTACGCCCTGCCCAAGGATCCAGACCTGCTCACTCAGGGGCAGCTACGCCATCCCAATTTACAAACGCTGGCTTTAACGGCCTGGCTGCTGAAACCTCCATCTTGATGGAAAAGGGGCTGCCTGCCTCTGTTGTTAACACCATGATCAGGGCTAGGAAGAAGTCCTCTTCTTCTATCTACTATAGGGTGTGGCGTAGCTACATTGACTGGTGTGAGTCTAAATCTCTTCCCTGTCGGGTGTTCTCTATTCCTAGGATTCTGGAATTTCTTCAACATGGTTTGGATCTGGGGCTTCAACTCAGCACTCTGAAAGGTCATGTTTCTGCCTTGGCTGTTTTCTTCCAGAGATCTTTTGCTCAGCATCATCTGGTCAAGACCTTCTTTCAGGGGGTGTCTCATGTGCGTCCCCCTCATAAGCCTATGTTGCCAGTCTGAGACTTGAACTTGGTCCTATCTGCCTTGCAGGGGTCTCCTTTTGAGCCTGTGCAAGACGCTGCTTTGTCCATTCTTACTTACTTAAGGTAGTGTTTTTGGTGGCTATCACTTCTGTTAGGCGTGTTTCTGAGTTGGCGGCGCTTTCCATCAAGCCCCCTTACTTTGAGAGACACCAGGACAGGGTGGTGTTTCGCTTTAAACCTAAAGTTGTGTCTATTTGGTGGCTACTGAACCCTTCAGGAAGACTGATGCTCTTTTTGTGGTCCCTTCTGGTCCTAAGAAGGGTCTGGCTCCAGCAAGTCTACTATCAGTAAGTGGATCCGTTAGGCTGTGATTCAGGCCTATTCTGCTAAGGGGAGGAATCCTCCCTTCCGCCTTACTGCTCATTCCATTCGTGCTATTGGTGCCTCTTGGGCTTTTCAGCACCAGGCTTCTGTTGAACAAGTTTGCAAGGCCGCTACTTGGTCTTCTGTTCATACCTTTTCTATGTTTTACAAGGTTGATGTTAGGGCCTCAGCTGATGCTGCTTTTGGCTGCAAAGTTCTGCAGGCGGAAGTGGTTTAATCTGCCTGTTGTTGCTTTTTGGGGATCCCACCCTACCTTACAGGCACTGCTATTGGATGTCCCAAACTCAAGGAATTATCTTTGGAGCAGGATGTGCTGTATACTTGGAATAATATAATTCTGTGATTACTCACCTGTGGAATTGGTATTATATGTATACAGCACGTCCTGCTCCAACCCACCCTTGTTATCCTTGTTCTTTGTACCTCTGTATGGTGATTATCATGTTTCATGGTTAAAATTGTTGATTCAGGGTTTAATTCTTCCGGCTTTTTGCTAACTGCTTTTCCATACTGGGGAATTTGTGGGAGGACCCTGGTATATAAGGGGCTGGGAGCCACTTTTTTTGCTGTCTCTGCAGTCCAGCACCATCTTGTGGATGTATAACCCAAACGTAAGGAATTATCTTTGGACCAGGACGTGCTGTATACCAATTCTTCATGTGAGTAATCACAGAATTGTATTTTTAAGTTTTTAGTCACTTACTTATAATTCTTTCCCCCACTGGGCTGCAACTCTGTTCAGGACTTTGGGATATGGGCACCGCCATCTTGACTCAGAAGCATCACACTTACTGAGGAGAGGAGAGTGGGATAAAGTACAGGGGGCGGGTTAGAGCTGTGCTTTGCTCAGACAGAGCAGAGCTGGGGTCAGGAAAAGGTCAGCAGTCCCAGAATGCAGAGCAGCACAGTCAGAAGGCACTTCCTGTTTGCAGGCTGCCTGACGTTCCATGAGCCGCCATCTTGGATGTTTAAAGGCTCATAACATGCAGTAGATGCAGGTAGGATGATATTTAATGTGAGCAATCTGTAGGTACAGGGTGGGGGAAACATATAAGATAGACTCTTATTCAGGGTGAACGTCCGCTTTAAGGTCTTTCTGGGGACAATTAGGGAATATTTTGAATTGAAGAATATTTACTGTGCTAGTGAATTACTGGTAAACCCGTTTTCATGCTTCCTAGTGTGTTTGTGTATTGGCTAATTTCTCACACAATAGATTGTATGTGCAAATCATTTGAGGGAATATTGCTCCTTGGGACACTTCACTGAATGTGTGAGGAGAGTCTTAGCGACCATTGGTTTGTATCAGATTGATGGCTGATATGATCATTGGTATTTGCGATATTTGTGGCAGTTGTAAGGCTCACTCTGCTGGAACTTCAAAATTGCCTCTATCAGCTCATCAACCTGATCAGTCACATGATCTGAAGGGGTGGCAGGCACGGAAGCACATGTGCGGAATCCAGCTCTTTGCCACTACTGGACGACACCTCCCCCTCTGACCGTCCGGAACTGGAGACCAAATTGCTAAAGAGGTCCTTACTGTCAAAGCCGGAATCTTCAGAGGACTCTGCCTGAACGAGCCCCTATGACCAGGCTTCTTACCTTTTTTGCCAGGGATTCTGGGCTTCAAAACCAACCGTCCAGCTGGCCGAGGCCTGCCCGTCCTTGGTCCAGTTCCTCTCATGCTGGCACGCTCCTCTATGTGCACACGGCAGGACTGGGCGTTCTGTGTCTTGGCAAAATGAGGCAATGTGCAGGAGGGCACACAGAGCTCCAAACCTCTGCCTTGGCCCTTTTTTTAATAACATCCTTAAAAAACTAATGGGAAGGAAGAAAAAAAATAAAGAAAATGGCTCACCTGCCAAGAGCATCCCACTTAAGTGTATCCCTGGGGAAGAGCCCACAAGGATAGGGTTTTCAGCTTTGCATAATCTCTAGCACCTCCTGGCTCCAGGAAGATATTACCCCAAGTGTAAAGATTTAGATCTGTGTGATTGAGTGAAAGAGAAGAGAAGTAGAATGTTCTACACCCCATTACCTATTTCCTGGTTCCAACAATGCAACGAGGCCCCACGTGACTTCTGGTACATAGTGCTGTGTGTGTGCCTGCCCGACAAATGCTCAGTGGTCAGGTGGCAGTTAGAAGCAATAGGCAAAGTAGGCCAGTACAGGGGTCAGGGGGATTAGGCTTCCAAGGCCAGAGTGGGGCAACTATCGGATCCTCAGATACCGATTTAAAATTGAAAAATACAGACAAGTCCTAGAATCCTTCTGCTGTAACAGGTGTGCTCATCAGCAGCTTTGGTAAAATCATGCAGCAGGTGAGTTCACTGCCGGTAACCCTTTAGCTACTGGAACACAAGATTGTAATCCCCTCATCTCTGCCTTAGCCAATCAGATGATTAGCAAGTCAGAGTCGGGAAGATTCTGACCTGTTCACTCACTCAGCACACCAGTTGATGTACATTTCTAAACACGTTGCTAGGAAAAAAATGTTTTCTTTTATAAACACAGAGTTGCAAACAGAGAAAAAAAAAAGTTCAGCACCTTGATGAAATCATTTTGTCGCAAAATAATGGAAAAAATGCCATAGAAATTACCCTTTAACTCCATACAAATGTTTTGGAACAACATGCAGTTGTTGCCCTGTACTAAAATTGCCTTAAAGGTGACCAAAACCCAGGATTTTCACTATCCTGGCTTTTGATCTGTCCCCCAGGGGCATCCCGGTTTAGGATGCATCGGGGAGAGGGAATCAGACGACTCTGCAGTTTCATAGTCTCCAGGACCATCCGTGTATGGAGGTGTCTATTGTTTTCGATGAGAGCCGGCCGACAGTGGCCACGCCCACCTGCCAGCCTGTACCCAGAAACGGCAACTGCTTAGGTGTAATTCCAGCCATCGCTGCACATGGGAATAATATCAGATATTTTTACCAATCACAGATATAGGATATTATATAATTTTCCTCAATAAATAAATGACTGTGTATAAAAATGTCACTGTTTGATGTGTTTCTCTTCATCTACTTTTAGGTTCTCTTTAATCGGATGTCATTTTAGGTCTTATTTATGCAAAAATATGGAACATTTCAAACACTCTCTATCCAAACCCTCGCGGCTCGGCCCTGAAATCTAAAAGATTCCAGGGCCAGCTACTGGGATGCCCCGCTGTGTGAACCCTCCCCCAGGATGCAGCAAAACTCACCTGCTTCCTGGCGCCCCCGGCGATGTAAATTTTCCAAGTGTACAGCACGGCCTGTTTCATTTCAATCATTACTTCTGGGTATTCCGCCACAAGGTGGCGCAGTTGACTGCAGAAGACTTGTGGCTCCTCCCGGCCCTATAAAAAGCCAGGAATCACCCATAGACCCCAGTGTTTTCTCTGCAGTCTTACTGCGAAGACCAGAAGATGGCTCTCTATGTTTTCGCAGGTGAGCGGGGCAACCAAGCCTGCGGCCCTGCAAGCCTATTTCCACCCATTTCCGGACCCTCTTGCCTCCCAGCCTCAGCTGACGGTTCGGGTGATGGTAGGGGAGCACTTGGGTCGTGTGCTCGGTGAGCTTGCTCCAGGCCGCAGACCCTATGCTCTGAAGGGTAGCCGGCCATAGGTGTTTGGTGAGCCTACAGAGGGATGGGAGAGACCCTGTGCCTGGTGTCGATGTGTTGGGGTGTTTCACTTGGGGGCTCCTTATTGTCCTGGGCTCACTAGCCTTATTCGCCCTTATTCCTCCCCCCACCCCGCTCCGTGGGTCCGCTGCCTTCCCCCCGCTTTGCCCTCTCGCCTCTCCCGCCCCCTTCCCCTCTTAACAGCCTGGCCGTTGTCTGGGGGGGACGGGGGCGGGGGTTTGGTGGAGGGCCTGTTGGCGTTGTGCGCTGTCGTTTCTCGCTTTGGGCACCGCCACCGGGGGCCGTGACTTGGACTCCTCTGGGGACTGCCAGGATGGTTATGATAGTGACCTAGGGTCCTACTCTGATGAGGATACTTGGCTCCGGGATGATACCGTTAGCCTTTTGTCAGCAGTTTTTGATACATTGAACATCGCCCCCCCCTAAGGCAGTGAAGAAGAAGCAGGGCGAGCTCTTCCGCCCTGGCAAGCAACGTTTGGAGTTCCCAGGCCAGGGCCAATTCTCAAATATGGTTCTGAAGGAGTGGGAGCGTCCTAATAGATTACCCTCAGTGCCCAAGGGGTTGGATAGGAGGTATCCGTTTTCAGCAGACTTGGTTAAGCGCTGGTCGTGACCTCCTGAGGTGGACACTCCGGTCCTGGGGCTATCTAACACTTCGGTCATGCCATCCCCCGACACTACCACGCTGCGTGATAGCACGGACCGGCGTATGGATCAGTTGGCTTGTCATGCCTTTACCTTTGTGGGGGCCGGTTTGCACCCGGTCTGCACCGTGACCATTGTGGCTATCATCATTAAAAAGGTCAGACGTCTTGCTGAGGCCGCCCAGTCTGGTAAGAATAGGGAGGTTTATAAGAACCTCTTGCTTTGCTCTGATTTTATTGCGTTTGTGCTGGCTGCCATGGACATTGCCGTCCAGCTTGGCTGTAGGGCTTCGGCCCTGTTGGTGGCTATGCTTCGGTCAGTTTGGTTGCGTCAGTGGGCTGCTGACACTGCTGCTAAGAAGGCTCCCACTGGGCTTCCCTTCACGGGTCTATGTCTTTTTGGTGAGCGTCTGGATGCTCTGGCCAAGGATGGTAGGCTCCCCCAGCGTATAAAGCAGGCCTGGCCCTTTCGGGGCTCCTCCTCCTTTCGTCCTTCAAGGGGGGGTCGTGGCACCCCTTTCTCAGGTAACCGTAGAGACTCTTGGGGCCGAGGCAGATCCCGCAGTCGCCCCGGTCTCGGGGGACCAAATCCAAACCCCCTCCCAAGGCTCCTCAGGCATGAGAAGGTGCCCTCACCCGACCGGGTGGGGAGGACGGCTTCGGCTTTTTGCTCACATCTGGAGGCTTCGCGTCTCAGACCGGTGGATTCAGGAGGTGGTGTCCTCTGGTTATAAGATGGGTGCGGCCAGGCTGCAAACTCTAAGATTCCTCCGATCCCGGATATCCCAAAACCCTGTGTCGGCCCAGGGACTGCGTCTGGCCGTGCAACGTCTTCTGGCGTCAGGTGTCATCTGTCAAGTACCCTTTTCAAGAACAGGGTAGGGGATACTACTCCAACCTGTTCACGGTGCCCAAGAAGGACGGCTCCCTGAGGCCCATCCTGGACTTAAAGCGTCTCAACAAGTTTGTCAGGTTCAAGCACTTTCGTATGGAGACTTTACGCTCGGTCGTAAGTTCTCTTCGGCCGGGCAACTTCATGACCACGGTGGACATCAAGGATGCCTATCTTCACATACCAATCTTCCCAGGTCACCAGAGGTGCCTGAGGTTCGCTCTAGGGGATCAACACTACCAGTTTGTGGTCTTGCCGTTCGGTATCACCTCGGCTCCTCGGGTTTTCACCAAGGTGTTGTCCGGCGTCATGGCCCTCCTGAGGAATCGGGGCATTCGTATCCTTCCTTACCTGGACGACATTCTGATTGCTGCTCAGTCTCTTCATCGGGCCGAGAGGAATACTCAGGTGGTGACATCCACTCTCGAGTCCTTCGGCTCGGTGATCAACTATCCCAAGTCTTCACTATCTCCGTCTTTGGCGAGGTCCTTCCTGGGCATGACGCTGGATACTTCTCAGGTCAAGGTATTTCTTCCTCAGCAGAAGGTGGAGAGCATTCAGATGCAGGCACGGGCCCTGCTGTCATGTCCTCACCCCTCCATTCGGCAGGGGATGCAGTTGGTGGGCCTCATGGTGTCTTGCTTCGAGGCGGTTCCCTTTGCTCAGTTCCACATGGGATCTCTTCAATTGCAACTCTTGTCGGTTTGGGATCAGAATCAGGAGTCCCTGGATCAGAAGTTTGCTCTGTCCCCTCCAGTCAGGCAGTCTCTCTCCTGGTGGCTGGACTCCGGGAATCTTCTAGTGGGCAGGTCCTTTCTGCCTCCGCGCTGGGAGATTGTCACCACGGATGCCAGTCTGACCGGTTGGGGGGGGGAGTTTGGCAGTCTCTGAAGTTCCGGGGTCAGTGGGGTCCCCAGGAGGCCCACGCGCCCATTAATATTCTAGAGCTGCGGGCGATCGGGTTGGTTCTCTCCCAGTTGACCCCCCACCTTCGGGGTCGTGCTGTACAGGTCTGCTCGGACAATCAGACGACGGTTGCCTACATCAATCATCAGGGAGGAACCCGGAGCAAGCGGGCCCTCAAGGAAGTGTCTGATCTTGTCTTGGGCGGAGGAGACTGTTCCCTGCTTCTTGGCAGTTTACATTCCAGGGGTGGAGAATCAGGAGGCGGACTCTCTGAGCAGGGGGACATCTCGCCTGGGGGAATGGTCCCTCAGCATCAAGATCTTTCACGCCCTGGGTCGCCGCTGGGGTCAGCCGGACATGGACTTGTTTGCGTCCCGTCACAAGCACAAGCTTCCAAAATTTGTCTCCCTGTCAAAGGACACTCTGGCCTTCGCCACGGACGCGCTGGCAATTCCTTGGACGGAGTTTCGACTCCTCTATGTATTTCCTCCCTTTCCTCTGCTGGGTCGGGTGTTGCGCAAGATAGCCCAGGAGGTTGTACCAGCCATTCTGGTGATGTTGGGGCCTCAGCTGATGCTGTTTTTGCCCGCAAGGTGCTTCTGGCGGTAGTGGTTTGAACTGCCTGCCGTTACTCATTGGGGATCCCACCCTACTTTAAAGTGGACCAACATCCAGGATTTTCACTATCCTGGGTGTTGGTCCACTTCAGCGGGGCATCCGAGATCAGCTGTGTGAAACCCCCCCCAAAAAACGTATCTTTTCGGCGACGGATAAGCCGCCTCCGGCGCGTCCCTCTTACAGGGCGCGCGCCCGCGTCGGCCATTCACAAACGGCGGGCGCGCGCACCGCGAAGGAGGTGATCGGCCCGGGAATCTTATAGATTCCCGGGCCGATCACCCCTGGGTGTTGGTCCACTTTAAGGACACTGCTATTGGACGTCCCAGAAGTAATGATTGAAATGAAACAGGCCGTGCTTTACACTTGGAAAAATACAATTCTGTGATTACTCACCTGTAGAATTGATTTTACTGTGTACAGCACGGCCTGTTTCATCCCTCCCTTGTTATCGTTGTCCTTGGTTGCCTCTTTACGGTGATTTGTTCAAAGGTTATTTTTTGTGTGGCTGTGTATTTTTTTTTTTATCATGGTTTATCTCCCGGCTTTTTGCATAACTGCTTTTCAAAACTGGGGTCTATGGGTGATTCCTGGCTTTTTATAAGGGCCGGGAGGAGCCACAAGTCTTCTGCAGTCAACTGCGCCACCTTGTGGCAGAATACCCAGAAGTAATGATTGAAATGAAACAGGTTGTGCTGTACACAGTAAAAAAAAATTCTACAGGTGAGTAATCACAGAATTGTATTATCTCGCGGCTGCATCTTCAGGCTTTAAGCACACTCTCGCCCCAGCATGTAAACCTTTGACGAACATTTAATATGCACGGCAAATTGCTCTGACTGGAAGAGAGCCTGCACATACGCTGTAGGACCGGGGGCATCCGAATTCAGCATGCCCCTGGGGGACACAGAACAAAACTGGGAATGGTCAAAATCAGAGCCACTGAAAAGCCAGACTCACCAGGCCTTGGAATATACAAAGTGGAAAGACTGGTCACCCCAAGCCCCCCCCCCCCCAGGGTCATCCATCTGGCAGAACATAGTGACAGGGCCTGGGCATGGCTGCGAGGACGGTACAACCCAGTGACAGCAGAGAATACAGTAGAAAGGGTCATGGTCAAAGTTCAGGCCGAGGGCTGGGCGCACAGGTTCACAACACAAAATCTTAGAGGGTAGCGAGGAGGTGGCCACTGCACTCAGCTCCTTGCGGCTAGACTCTCTCTATTGAGGAGCGCGCTGATGAGAGCCTGCGCATGTGCCATAGGACCAGGGAAAGGTGAGTTTTACTGGGGAAAACGTAGATGTTTAGAAACTGCGGGGCATCCTGAATCTGGGTGCCACAGGGGCAAGAACCAAAACCCAAGACAGTCTTAGATTCCAGGGCCAGCCCCAATGGGAATTCTTCCACTTTAAAAGCAATGTGTGCATTTCATTAATGTTGATTTTCTGTAAATTAAACATTTATAATAACTTGGGTAAGTTTCAAGTGAGTTTCTTTCAAGTCTTTGTGTTGAGTAATTCCAGTCCTCCACCACTGGGCAGACATGACAAATGCGGCTAACACGCCGAACCCACCTTGGCACATTCCATCTTTTGCAATGACTGGAGTAGCCTTATGGGGGGTAAACAAGGCACCACAGAGGCTGTCATGCGAGGCCACTGAACTGGGAGATAGAATCGCTGGATCTTCACCCTCAGGCAAGTAATAAGAACTGGATGGAGGTGCTGCGCAGGCTTTTTTGTTTCCTCAAGCCCTTTGACATAAAAGTGCCAACAATTTTGTCTGTGTGTGTTTATGTAGTGTGCAGATTAAAAAAACTCTCAGCTGGTCAGGACAGCCACAGAGAGAGAGCTCCTCCCCCTAGAGAGAAAACACAACTGGAACTAATTTAAAAGCCCCTCCCATTGCCCCCAGTTCTCAGTATTAATTGGTGGTGAACCGTAGGACCTAATGTAAAGGGGATTATAAGGGCCATCCTGAAGGACTCAGTTTTACCGGTAATGGTATTTCTATAATGGGAAATTTCTCCCTTCATCCTGCAGGATAAGTGAGGAGATAAGCAAGTACTTTAGAATTAGGGATGGGAAACTGCCTGTAAGCCCCTTCGACCGAAGGCCTGTTCTTTTTGTGGAAGGTGTGGGTAGAAGACCATGTGGCTGCCTTGCAAATTTCCTCAGTTGAAGCCCCTGACTTCTCCACCCATGAAGTGGAGACCACGTGGTGGTATTCATGGATGTATAAATTAGGGAGATTGGCCAGGGAAGCCTTAGATGCTGCCAGGCCCCTATTCCATCCTAAAAAGGATATAAAAAAAATGTGTGCATTTAATGTAGATAATGAAGCATGTGTGAACATCAAGCGCTTGTGCGGATTCTTCCAGATTATATGGGTCTGGTAATGAGGAAGGAATGGTTATGTTTGGGAACAGTGAAAGGTAGAGGACGTCTTAGGTAGGTATAGGGATCAGGCCTAAGAACGATTCTATCTGGAAAAATGGTGCAATAAGGCCCTTGGATGCATAGAGCTTGTAAGTAACTAACCCTCCTGGCTGAAGTTAGGGCCAAAAGAAGTCCTAACGCGATTGTAAAGATCTTGTCTTGAGGCCTCATCTAAGGGTTCAAAGGGAGATGTAGCTAACCCTATGAGGACCAGGACTAAGTCCCAGGAAGGACAACGGTTATGAAGTGCTATAGAAATAAAAAATCTGTTGACCAAATAGTGAATCCTTAGTCTTCTGTTTAGGAAGACCAATAAAGCAGAGGCCTGGGTTTTTAGCGTACTTACTGCTAACACCTGTTCAAAGCCCTCTTGTAGGAATTTAAGTACCGTCACAATCGTGTCTCTTTTCAACTGTTCTATTTACAATTATATATTCAATATAGTCTATTCAGGATCCAGGCCGATATAGGAGATTCGGGTGAAGCGCAAGTTTGTAGGTCTGGAATTAGAGGCAGTTCCTGCGGGTCTCCTTGTGCATTGCTGTTAGAATCATGAACCAAATTTTTCTTGGCCAGGCTGGTGCAATTAATATAACCCAGCTTTGCGCAAAAGCTATTTTGTGAGGCACCTGTGGCAGGATCGGGGTTGGAGGGAATGCATAGGCGAGTTGAAAACTCCAAGGTTGGGCCAGGGCTTCTACTCGCCCCCCCCGCCACAGAGAGGAAGTGATGGCATTTCGAATTTGTTGCAGATGCAAAGAGCTCTCTCTGGTTTGCCACACCTGCTTACCAATAAAATTTGATAGATCTGTGAATTTAGGCTCCACTCTGCCTGAGTGGAGCCCTGCTTACCCACTACTGAGTTTAGGGACCAATTTAAACTGTACCAAAACCCACCGCGATTGGCCTGGGAATCTATAAGATTCCCTGGTCGATCGATTCCCTCCACCCGGGGGATTCAAAAATACAATTCTGTGAAATTCTCACCTGTAGAATTGGTATAAGTATACAGTACGTCCTGCTCCAGATAGATTACTTACACTTAGGTTATCCTCCGCCAGATGGCGCTGCACTGCAGAGACATGGAAAAACAGGCTACTCCCAGCCCCTCAAATACCCGGAGACCTCCCACAAATCCCCAGCATTGAAAAGCAGTGAACGAGAAGCCGGGAGAATTTAACCGCCCAAACTGGTAACTATAACAATGATAACCATCACCATACAGGGGATCCAGAATAAAACAGAACCAAGGGTGGGGTGGAGCAGGACGTACTGTATACTTATAATACCAATTCTACAGGTGAGAATTTCACAGAATTGTATTATTCTTAGTATACAGTACGTCCTGCTCCAGATAGATTACTTACACTTGGGACATCCAATAGCAGTGTCCATAAAGTAGGGTGGGATCCCCAACAAAAAAGGCAACAGCAGACAGTTTAAACCACTGCCACCTGCAAAAACCTTGCGGCCAAAAACAGCATCAGCTGAGGCCCTAACATCAACCTTGTAAAACTTTGAAAAGGTATGAACAGAAAACCAAGTATCGGCCTTGCAAACTTGTTCAACAAAAGCCTGGTGCTGGAAGGCTCAAGAGGCCCCAATAGCACGAGTAGAATGAGCAGTAAGGCAAAAGTAAGACTCTTCCCCTTAGCAGAATAGGCCTGAATCACGGCCTGACGGAGCCATCTGCTAATAGTAGACTTGGCAGGAGCCAAACCCTTCCTGGGCCCAGAAGGGACCACAAAAAGAGCATCAGTTCTCCTGAAGGACGCAGTGACCACCAGGTAATACTTCAAACACCTGACCACATCCAAGGAATGCAAAACCCTTTGCATAAAGCGGACCACCACCTTGTCCTGGTGTCTCCCAAAATATGGGGGCTGAATAGAAAGAGCCACCAACTCAGACACACACCTGACCGAAGTAATGGCTGCCAGAAAGACAACCTTGGAGGGTAAGAACAGCCAGAGCAGCATCCTGCATAGGTTCAAAGGGAGCACCCTGCAAGGCAGACAAAACCAAGTTCAAGTCCCAAACAGGGGCCACAGGTTTACATGGGGGACGCACATGAGCGACCCCCTGGAAAAAAGGTCTTAATCAGAGAATGCTGAGCAAAAGACTTCTGAAAAAAAAACCAGACAGGGCAGAAACCCGACTCCAACCCATGCTGTAAGAACTCCAGAACCCTAGGGACTGAAAACACCCGACAGGGAAGAGACCTAGACTCACACCAGTCAAGGTAGGTACGCCATACCCTGTAATAGATGGAAGAAGAAGTTCTCTTCCTAGCCTTCACCATCAACCACCGAGGCGGACAAGCCTTTCTCCATCAAGATGGAGGTTTCAGCAGCCAGGCCGCAAAGCCAGAGTTTGTAAATTGGGATGGCGTAAGGGGCCCTGAGTGAGCAGATCTGGCACTCCTGGCAGAACGTACTGGTCTACTGCCATCTACACCACGTCTGCGAACCACACTCTTCTTGGCCACCTGGGGGCCACCAGAATTGCTGGCACCCCCTCCAGAACAATCTTGCAGACAGTCACATCTGGTTGGCCCCAACGGTGACACAGAGATTGGAACACCCTGTTGCAGAGGGACCATTCTCCCTGGCGAGAGGTCCCCCTGCCCAGAGGGTCTGCCAGCAGATTTTCCACCCCCGGAGTGTACACTGATATGCAGGGGACATTGGCCTCCACCCAGGTCAGGATCAGAGACGCTTCCTGGAGGGCCCTCTTGCTCAGGGCCCCCCCTGATGATTGATGTAGGCAACTGCCGTCCGGTTGTCCGAGCGCCAATGAACAGGCAGGCCCTGAAGATGAGCAGTCAAGCGAGCCAGAACTAACCTGATCGCTCGCAGCTCCAAGACATTGATAGATGTGTGGGCCTCCTGAGGGCCCCACCTCCCCTGGAACCACAGGGACTTCCAGAAACCTCCCCCAACCTGATAGACTGGCATCCGTGGTGACCGTCTCCCAGGAAGGGGCAAGAAAGGATCTGCCCCCGAACAGGTTCCTTGAGTCCATCCACCACAAGAGGGACCTCCTGACCAGGGTAGAGAGCACACAGACCCTGTCCAGGGACGCTGGGTCCTTGTCCCATACGGACAATAGGTGAAGTTGCAGAGGCCTCAAGTGTAACAGCATAAGGGACCGCTTCGAAGCACGCCACCATCAGGCCCACCAGCTGCATCCCCTGCCTGATGGAGGGATGGGGACAAGCTAGGAGGGACCGAGCCTGTGCAATCAGATTGTCCACCTTCTGCTGAGGAAGGAAGATCCTTTCCTGAACTGTATCCAGATTCATTCCTAGGAATGGAGTTACCAAGGAAGGGGACAGTGAGGACTTGAGGTGGTTGATCACCCATCTAAATGACTCCAGAGTGGACACCACCAGCTGAGTATCCAACTCTGCCTGATGTAGAGACTGGGAAGTAAAGAGGATGTCGTCCAGATAGGGAAGCACGCTGACACCCTGACATCTGATTAGAGACATCACGCCAGCCAGCACCTTGGTGAACACCCTGGGAGCTGAAGTGAGGCCGAAGGGCAAGACCACAAATTGGTAATGTTGATCCATCAGAGCGAACCTGAGGGACTTTGATAACCTGGGAACACAGGAATATGAAGGTAAGCATCTTTGATGTCCACAGAAGTCATGAAATCCCCTTGGCGCAGGGAACTGATGGCAGAGCGCAGAGTCTCCATGCGAAAGCGCCTGCCCCTGACAAAACTTGTTGAGAATCTTTAAGTCCAGGATGGGCCTGACAGAACCATCCTTTTTGGGTACTGAGAATAGGTTGGAATAAAAGCCCTTGCCTTTTTCTCTTAAAGGCACCTGGCAGATGACCCCAAGCTCCAGGAGGCCTTGTACTGCATGCACTAGCTCCTGAGCTGACACAGGGTCCTGAGGAATCCGGGACCTGATGAATCTTGGAGGGGGATCAGCGGCAAACTCCAACTTGTAACCGGCGAAGACTACCTCCTGAATTCACCGGTCTGAGACATGAAGCCTGCAGACCTGAGCGAAGTGCTGCAGCCGTCCCCCCACCCAGATGGGTGAGGGCGCCCCATCATGCCTGAGGGGGCTTGGGAAAGGATTTAGCTTTGGGACCCCAGGAGGAGCCAGGACGTCCATGTCCTCTGCCTCTACCCCAGAAATCTCCCCGGGCCCCAGGGAAAGAAACCTCCCTTCCCTGTCTTGCATCACAGTAAGGGGAGGAGAAGGAACCCTGACCCCGAAAGGGCCGAGGTTGCCGCCTGCGCTGCGGTAACCTGCCTCCCTTAGCAAAAAGGTCCAGGCGGTCTCCAAACAGACGCAGTCCTTTAAAAGGGAGAACTAGTTAGGGCCTTCTTGGCAGCATTGTCAGCGGCCCACTGGCGCAGCCAAACCGAGCGGCGCATAGCCACCACGAGGGCAGAAGTTACCTCCTATCCCCAACTCTTTGGAGCCCCGGGCAGTTTACTGGGGCGCTCCCATTCCTTGAGCACAAGGTTATGGAAATGTGCCTGCTCTGGAAAATCCAAACGTGATTTTGCTGTATGGAAAAGCTCCCCTTTTTGCCTGGGAGCCTCAACAGGGAGAGAGATAGACAGAACCTCAAGGTCTGGGTCAATAATCTGTCAGTGTCATCCGGGGCCCAGGGGTCAGAGCCAGAATCGTCATGACCCCTTGGTCTCTCATCAGATGAGCCTGAATCAGAAAAGAGCTCCCCATCATCAGACGGGGTATAGCCACACAGATTCATAAATTCCTCAGTTCCCATAGGGAAAACAGTAACATTAGGCGTCAAGTGCCGCTTCTTACCAGACCTCACAATAATCTGTTCAGCAGTAGCCAGTCTAGAAGACACATCAGGCTGAGAATCCCCACTAGTATGCAACAAAACAGGAGTGAGATTTAAGCTTGGGGGAGTAGGTGAAGTGAAACGAGGTGCAGCCACTGGCAGGCCAGATTGCAATGCAAGCACCTGCTCAGCACAGGGTACACAGACCCACGCCTTGTCAGCGTCAGCATGAGGCTGCCCACACGCTACACACAGCCAGTCATGTCCCAAAGGGACCCCGGTAACCTTATCCTGGGATGCCTCCATATGGTGATTATTAGGCACTATATGCCAGTAGGGATTGACGCTATAAGCAACCCTGGATGCCCCAATGACCCGCTAGGGAAGTGGGAGTAATTATACAAGGCCCAACTATCAATTACACCGGGCCAGGAGAAGCCAATGGCTTCACCCGTCTGAAAGACACAGTGGGAAGAAGGTGTGTCAGAACCAAACACACTACAATGAGTATAAAACCGCCCGCGAGGGCACTTAAGAACCGCGGTAAGTATAACCGCCGCACACGCGACCTGACAAAATGGCGCCGAGAGTACCTCGAAGGGCGGGCCAGAGCGGGCCGTGACGCAGGGCGCGCCAAGCCAGGCCCCGTCCCCCCCGAAGAGTGCGAAGCCCACAGACAAGCAGCCAATGATAACGTAGAAGCGTCTGAGGTAACGCCGCCGCCCGGTGCGGAACATCCAAATGAAGGAAAAGACGCGCGGTGGCGGCATTTGCAATAGTAAAAAAGTCAGCGCGGCGGCAGACACCACATATACTAGTCAAAAGACATGACAAAACGCCGTATGCACGAATCATGCTACACGCTCACCCACACACCTCCCCCTTCTTTCCCTCCTGAAGGCTACAGGGAGAATGAGGGAGGATGGCGGCCCTCTGTACAGGACCCACCACTACACGGGGCAATAATGCGGGAGGGGCATCCCATAAAGGCTCACCATCAGCCTATACCGCCTACCCTTTGGTGGGGGATTGCGGAAGAGCAGCGCTCCTTAAGCACACATGGTGCTGCCTACCTTCACCCGACCAGCGCAGCCCAGGCTGGGAGGCACATCACACGAGGAACGGGTGGGAATAATCCAACAGGGCCGCAGGCTGTAATAGCCCCGCTCACCTGCGAGAGAGTGATAATTTCATGTCTTCGCAGTAAGCACTGCAGAGAAATCTGGGGATTTGTGGGAGGCCCCCGGGTATTTGAGGGGCCGGGAGGAGCCTGTTTGCATGTTTCTGCAGTGCAGCGCCATCTGGCGGAGGATAACCCAAGTGTAAGTAATCTATCTGGAGCAGGACGTACTGTATACTAAGAATATCGGGATGCCCCGCTGTGTGAAACCCCCAGGTCGCCCATACACTTACCTTGTTTCCAGGTTCAACAGCACATGCACAAGCCGCATCCCCGCTATCCCTCTATCCCTCTAGCAGGGATTTGTAAATGGCTGGCACGGGCACACTCCCTGTTAGAGGGTAGCAGGGGGATGCGGCGGTCAGGGTGCTCAGAGCCGCTGGACTTAGACGACGTAACGTCAGCAGCTCCGAGCACGCCGATTGGACAAGCAGCCGCACATACGCCATAGAACCGGGGAGAGGCGAGTTGCCACAGCGGGGCATCCCCGATCAGGGGAAAGGACCAAAACCCAGGATAGTCAAAATCCTGGGTTTTGGTCCACTTTAAGTAGACTGCTAACAGGGATCTGATCCAGAGCTGTAGAGACCCCAGACAGTGCACGGGACTGTAAGGCTTCTGATCTGGTGCCCCCTGACTACTCAAACCACAGTCTTCATGTTGTCCGAATCTGTATGTTCTTGTTTTCTAAAAGGGGTTTTAAGTGATATAGAGCTTTCTGCACCACTTTGAGCTCGTCTGAAATTCAAAGATTTGTGCCTCAATTCTCTGGACCAGATCCCCTGTATGTGGTGGGAGTCTAGGTGTGCTCCCCAACCACTGGCATCTGTGGTGATAAGTATAAGATCTGGCTGTCTCCAAAGGCGTCCTGCCTGCAGGATTGAGGGATCCATCCACAACCAGAGTGCTTGATTCCCTTCGGGAGGCTGGTGGTCTGCTCCAGAGAATCTGGAGAGTGATACCAGGTCTGAGGTAGAAAACACTGTCGTGGACTGAAGTGCAGCTGTGGTCATGTGATGGCTGGGATGGTGGCGTTCATCAACCCTAAGATTGACAAGATCCTTCTGAAGGAGGAGACCTGATGCTCCCCAATGAAGATCTGAACTTCTCTGATCAGTTTTTCCTGCTTTTTGGTTGGAAGAAAAATCATCTGCCGAGAGTCTTAATGATGTATCCCAGAAATTTACAGGTTCTAAATGGCAACATAAACAGACTTGCCCCTGTTTATAATTCATACAGACTCTGCAGCAGGGTGCTAGATATATACAATAGGCCCTTTTAACCTGTGTATCCCCCCAAAAAGCTGAAAAATACAATTCTGTGATTACTCACCTGTAGAATTGGTATTATATGTATAACAATCACCATACAGAGGTAACTAAGAATAATGCTAACAAGGTTGGGATGGAACAGGACGTGCTGTATACGTATAATACCAATTCTAGAGATGAGTAATCACAAAATTGTATTATTCTAAGTATACAGCACGTCCTGTTCCAGAATATTCCTTACTCCTGGGACATCCAATGACAGGGTCCGTAAGGTAGGGTGGGATCCCCAAAAAGTAACAGCGGGCAGTTTAAACCACTGCCGCCTGCAGAACTTTGCAACCAAAAGCATCAGCTGAGGCCCTAACATCAACCTTGTAAAACTTAGAAAAAGTATGAACTGAAGTATCGGCCTTGCAAACTTGTTCAACAGAAGCTTGGTGCTGAAAAGCCCAAGAGGCACCAATAGCACGAGGAGAATGAGTAGAATGAGCAGTAAGGCGAAAGGGAGGCTCCTTCCCCTTAGCAGAATAGGCCTGTACCACAGCCTGGCGGATCCACTTGCTGATAGTGGACTTAGCTGGAGCCAGACCCTTCTTAGGTCCAGACGGAAGCACAAAAAGAGCATCAGTCTTCCTGAAAGATTCAGTAGCCACCAAATAGAACTTCAAGGTCCTGACCACATCCAGAGTGTAAAACCCTCTCCTTAGGGTTACCAGGATTAGAGCACAGAGAAGGCAAAACAATGTCCTGATTGAGATGAAAAGCATACACAACCTGGCTTAAAACAAAACATCACCTTGTCCTGGTGTCTCTCAAAGTAAGGGCTTGATGGAACGCGCCGCCAACTCAGAAACACGCCTAACAGAAGTGATAGCCACCAAAAAGACTACCTTAAGCGTCAAAATGGACAAAGGGGCCTCAAAGGGAGACCCCTGCAAGGCAGATAAGACCAAGTTCAAATCCCAGACTGGTAACGTAGGCTTACGCGGAGGAAGCACATGAGTAACCCCCTGGAAGAAGGTCTTAACCAGACGATGGTGAGCAAAGGGCAAAGGATCTTTGGAAGAAAGTGGCAAAAGCAGAAACATGACTTTTGAGGGTACTAAGTTGAAGATCCAAATCCAAACCATGTTGCAGAAATTCCAGAATCCTAGGGATAGAAAACACCCGACAGGGAAGCAACTTAGACTCACACCAGTCAATGTAAGCATGCCAGACCCTATAGTAGATGGATGACTTCTTCCTAGCCCTAATCATGGTATTAACAGAGGCAGGCAGCCCATTTTCCATCAAGATGGAGGTTTCAGCAGCCAGGCCGTTAAAGCCAGCGTTTGTAAATTGGTATGGCACAGCTGCCCCTGAGTGAGCAGGTCTGGAACCTTGGGCAGGGCGTACTGATCTACTGCACGATGTCTGCGAACCACACTCTTCTTGGCCAAAAGGGGGCCACCAGAATGGTTGGCACCCCTTCCTTGCGCATCTTGCACAGCACCCTGCCCAACAGAGGAAAAGGAGGGAACACAGAGGAGCTGAAAGCTCTTCCAGGACATTGCTAGTGCATCCATGGCAAAGGCCAGAGGGTCCTAGGATAGAGAGAAAAACGCCAGGAACTTGTGATTATGACGGGACGCACGGTTGTCCGAGCGGATCTGAACCGCCCGACCCCGAAGGTGTGGAGTCAATTGGGCAAGAACCAACCTTATTGACCTCAGTTCCAGTATGTTGATGGGGGTGTGGGCCTCCTGAGGGCCCCACTGACCCTGGAATTTCAAGGATTTCCAGAAGCCCCCCCAACCTGTCAGACTGGCATCTGTGGTGACTGTCTCCCAGCAAGGGGCCAGAAAGGATCTGCCCACCAACAGGTTCCTTGAGTCCAACCACCACAATAGAGACCGTCTGGCCAGAGGGGACAGAACAAACACCTGATCCAGGGACACAGGGTCCCGATCCCATACTGACAAGAGGTGAAGTTGAAGATGTCTCATGTGAAACTGAGCGTATGGAACCGCCTCGAAGCAAGACATCATCAGGCCCACCAGCTGCATCCCCTGCCGGAGGGAGGGATGAGGGCAAGACAGAAGAAGTCTGGCTTGAGCTTGAAGACTCTCCACCTTCTACTGAGGGAGAAAAATCTTGACCCGAGATGTATCCAGAGTCATGCCCAGAAAGGACCTCACCATTGACGGTGACAGGGAAGACTTGGGGTGGTTGATCACCCAGCCGAAGGACTCCAGTGTGGACACCACCATCTGGCTATCCAGCTCGGCCTGCTGGAAGGACTGAGACATGATGAGAATGTCGTCCAAGTAAGGAAGTATGCGAATACCCTGAGATCTCAGCAGAGCCATTACGCCCGCAGCACCTTGGTGAATACCCTGGGAGCCGAGGTGATACCGAAAGGCAAAGCCACAAATTGGTAGTGCTGATCCTCCAGAGCGAACCTGAGGAATCTCTAATGACCTGGAAAGATTGGTACATGAAGGTAAGCGTCCTTGATGTCTACAGAGGTCATGAAGTTGCCCGGGCGTAGTGAATTGACAGCCGAGCGCAGAGTCTCCATGCGAAAGTGTTTGAATCTGACAAATTTGTTGAGGCGCTTAAAATCCAAGATGGGTCTGGTTGACCCGTCTTTTTTGGGAACAGTGAAAAGATTGGAATAGTAGCATCTGCCCCTTTCCCTCAAAAGGCACCTGGCAGATGACCCCCAACTCCAGAAGGTTTTGGACAGCAAGGCACAGACCCTGAGCTGACAGGGGGTTTTGAACCATCCGGGATTTGATGAATCTTGGGGACGGCCAGGCTGCAATTTCTATCTTGTAACCGGAGGACACTACCTCCTGAATCCACCGGTCTGAGACGTGAAGCCTCCAGACATGAGCAAAAAGCCGAAGCCGTCCCCCCACCCCATGCCTGAAGGGGCTTGGGTGAGGAATTTGGCTTGGGACCCCAGGAGAGGCCAGGACGGCCACGTCCTCTGCCCCTTCCCCAATGATCTCCGCGGGCCCCAGCAAAGGAGACTCCTCGGCCTGGAACCACGGAAGCATGGGAGAAAGGCACCCATCCCCCGAAAGGACCGGGACGGCCTCCTACGTTGAGGTAACCTGCCACCCCTGGCAAACAAATCCAAGCGTTCACCAAAGAGGCGCAGGCCCTTGAAAGGGAAACCAGTGAGAGCCTTCTTAGCAGCATCATCGGCTACCCACTGATGTAGCCAGACAGAGCGGCGTATAGCCACCAACAGGGCAGAAGTCCTACCACACATTCTAATGGCATCATCCATGGCAGAGAAAATATATGCAATAAATTCCTCACAAAGCAGGAGCAGGAGAGATCTATACTCTTCTCTACCCGCATCCTCAGATGCCCCATCCAAGAGACACTTAAGCACCCCTTTAATGGCAATAGCCGTAATAGCAGAGGCACAAACCGGGCGCAGCGCCGTCCCCACACAGGCAAAGGCATGACAGGCCAGTTGGTCCAAACGCCGGTCCTCACCATCCCGCAGGGTGGTAGTATCAGGAGAATGCATGACAGATGTATTAGACAACCCAAGAATGGGCGCATCCACCTCAGGAGGACATGACCAACGTTTAACAACATCAGCAGGAAAGGGATACCTCTTGTCCCAACTCTTAGGCACTCCTGGCAGCCTGAAAGACATAATAAAACATTCCCATAAGAATACAGCAAAAGAAATATTTTGAAAAAAAACACCCCGTCGGGATTACTCACGGACCGCAGGGAGCCAGCAGCACACGCAGCTAAGGACAGTCAAAATGGCGTCCGTGGGCCGTGGAGACGTGACGTGAAAATAGTCATCCACAGAGCCTTCCCCCCCGAAGAGCGCGAAACTTGCCCGTGTGATCCGGCCGGCCAATAGCAGCCCGGCAGCTCTGAGGTAAATGTCGCCGACGTCCATGGATCGCTATACAGGCGCGCAGCGGCGTACAAGCGACAGTACACAAAATAAAGTAAAAAAAATAAAAGTACAGTCTTGCACTAGCCCCCCCCCCCCCCTTCCCCGGAGATCTCCCAGAGGGAGAGCGAGACGAGGAAAATAAAAGACTTCCAGGGTGACAGCAGCACCCAGGAGACATGGGAGAAGTGAGGGTGGAGGGGGACACCTATGGGAATAAGGGTTAATAGCACAGGAAGCCTGGCAAAATCCCATGGAGCAAGGGGGGCATCCCAAAAGGCTCACCATCAGCCTAAACCACCTACCCTGTCAGAGCAGGGACTGTGATAGGAGCACTGCTCCTCAGATCCAACTGGTGCTTACTGACCTACCTTCACCTGAACCTTGTCAGCCGAGGCTGGGAGGCAGTAATATGATACGGAACGGGTGGGAATAGTCCTGCAGGGCTGTAGGCAAATAAGCGCCGCTCACCTGCGCCACATAGAGAGCATCTTCTATCTTCGCAGCCCAGACTGCAGAAAAGAACTGGGGAATTTGTGGGAGGTCCCTGACTTATATAGGGCCGGGAGGAGCCACAAGCTGTTTTCTGCAGTCCAGCGCCATCTTGTGGATGTATTACCCAGGAGTAAGGAATATTCTGGAACAGGATGTGCTGTATACTTAGAATATATACGCCTCACCATTTGATCCTGATGGGGCATGCTGGCAAGGAACACCGCCCGCTATGAGTAGCACCGCTGTGGCCCCATGCCTGCTGCTGCTGTTCTGGATGCTCAGGAAGCGTGCCTGGAACATGCTCGGTTCCAGGCGGAATTGACCTCCCATCCTGGACGGGTGCCAGATAGGCTCGCCCCCCCCTCTGGAGATGTGGCTCCAGTAAACTGCCTTCCATCAGTGCATTGCAGTACAGTGTTGTGGTGCTCCAGCAGACCCCCTGTCCACAAGTACACTGTCCTGTGAGAGTAATGTCAGGGGGTTGGCGAGCTCCTTCCCAGGCTCTACTGGGGTGTAAAAAAATAAACTAAAACAATAAACTGGTCGTAGTTCCAGCGGTGGACCTAGGGAGGAAACACAGCACTGAGGACTGGGTTGGCGTCTCTTAAAGTGGACCAACACCCAGGATTTTGACTATCCTGGGTTTTGGTCCACTTCGGCGGGGCACCCCGATCGGGGGTGCCCCGCTGTGTGAAACCCCCCAGAAAGCCCCAAAATCTTACCTGTCCCCGCTCCCACGTGACTGGACGGTCCAATCCCCGCCAACGTCCAGGCGGGGATCAGGAACGTCCAAGCGGCTGCCGCCGCCTCCCTCGCGTCACTTTCGGCGCGCGCGCCCCCCCGCCGGCCATTCGCAGACGGTGTTTGGGGCTTTTTTGGGGGGTTTCACCCCGCGGGACATCCCGATCTCGGATGTCCCGCGGGGTGGGAGGTGATCGGCCCGGGAATCTTATAGATTTCCGGGCCGATCACCTCTCGGTGTTGGTCCACTTTAAACTTGTTCCAGTTGTGTTTCCTCTATAGGAGGAGGAGCTCGCTCTCTGTGTCCGTCCTAAAGGGCGAAGGAAGAAAAGTAATCAAAGGATTTGCAGACAGAAAGACCAATTGGTGTAAAATTCCAGTAATTTATTGCTGTATTTATAGCAGAAATCTTAATGTTGGAGCTGAAGGTGGATAACATGGATTTCTAGCTCTCTCCCTGACGTCCGTGTACAGAAGCTTGTGGGATAAAGCAGCTCTCTACAGCAATATAGGTGCCTAGCAGTGACTGCGCTTCCCTGTGGAGGGGGGCGGCAGGGAGGAAACTATACACACACACGAAACGTGCACGTGCTGGAACTTTCTTCCCCCAGAAACTCGTTTACTCTAAAATAATTTACATCTTAGACAAAGTCTGGCCTCTCTCAACTGCGATCCCCATATTCCTCTTATTTACACATCTTCTTCCTAAGTACAACCTCTATTATGAAACATCAGGCGCGCGCCGACGGCTGAATAAATACACCGAGCCTGCCCGACTCCTGTTAGGACGACTCAGCGGCTGAGGCTTCTGTGCTGCTGATGGGACCTTTCTCTGCGCTCGGCAGGTCTGCGCTGCCCAGCTCTTCGGCGGTTGTTGCTGTGGGTTCTGTGGCGGGTGGGGTCGAGTGGTCCAGGAGTGAGGGGGTTAAGTTAGCAGAAATCGGCGCCAGGGGAAATGCTGGGAGCTGAGGGTTAACCGAGAGAGGAGGAAGTCCTGCCAGGTTCAAGGGTGGCAACTGGCCAAGGGGCGGCAAGCCCGACACTGCAAAGAGAAAGATCATTATCTATTACAGCGGACGTCATAGATGTATTTGAAAATTTGGAATGCATGGTTGGATAATTATGCCCCTCCTGATCGGGACAGGGAGCTGTTGACTCAGAGAGGAGTAGTGACTGGGAGCTTTACAGGCGAGAAAAAACTCAGGGTCTTTAAATTTGTTTATTTATCAATTAAAAAAGGGGGTCACCCTTGAAGTTCTCCACTAACTACTGGGTCGGTTCATACCCGGTTATCCTTTCTTGTTTGCTATTTATCAATTTGAATATTTGTTATCTTAATGTTCCCCTTTTCCTTTTCTTTGCTCCTTCCCTCTCTTCCTTTCCTTTCTTTTCCTTTTTTTCTCTCTTTCCTTCTCAAGCATTTTGTACTCTCACTTTTCTCACAATAATCACCTTCCCAGTTGGGAGCTATGGTTCTGCTTGATAAGGAGCTTAAATATTCAATTTTCTCCTATATATTTTTTGTTTTCTCTGCTCCTTGCCGTTTTCCTGATGGATCCCCAGATTCTTTCTTAAGCTACATAGGTCACTAGGTCCTATAAGCCTTTTCAGTAACAGGCCAGGGATCCAGATTTAACAACCCTCAGATTTGGGTTGGGTCCCTCTAGGAGCTATAGGAAAACTAATAAGATCACTAGTATTCTTGATCTCCCGGGTCGATAGCTGTTGCTTGCAAATGGCGATTGTTAAAGTGGACCAATCACCCCCCCAGCAGCCGGCCTGGAATCCGCGATCCACAATCCTGTGAAATAAAGTGGTTAGTGAGTATATTTGTTAATATACTAACAAATTTATTTCACAGGATCGCGGATAACCCTAACCTATTTTTCCCCCTTTTTTAGCCTATCGTTACTAGCTACCCATTTCATCCACAGCGCACCTACACTAATCTTTCTTCATCTAGGAATTACACCTGAATTGGAACTGATTAACACACAAAATTTGCCCTGGGAAATACAGGTTTTTCCCTCAAGTAGGAGCTGCTCATATTGTCTAGTTGCACTTTCCTCAAAACAATCCCTTCTCTATAAATTTGTCATCTTATAGTCAAGTCAGCCAATTTTTCACTGTATGGCTGTCAATCACATGACTGTTGGTAATCATTTGGGTTTGCTTGCAGAGTGGGCTTGCGCATCAAACCTGAGTGGTTGCTTGTGGTCACATGACTGCTGCCAAGTGATGACTTGACTACCTAAATCTCTTTAAAGTGGACAAACACCCAGGATTTTGACTATCCTGGGTTTTGGTCCACTTCAGGGGGGCACCCCGATGAGCTGCGGGGTGAGAAATCTTTAGTCCGCTTCAGGTAAGTTAATATATAAATTCAGAACAGTATATTCACCATTCTGTACTACTATTTCTGTACTGGAAATCCTAATAAAATAAACAATGTCAAGATAAAGTACCATTTTGTGTCAGGTCCGGGAATCCTGGCCTGGAGAGGAGGTGGGGAGCCGGCATGTTCAGGTTGGGCAGATTCTGTAACGGGGGAAGTCCAGTGTGTAACGGCAGAAGTCCTACAGGAAAAGGAAGACCGTCAAACGTTGTCATTTATGGAAAGTCGTTTCTAAGTCTTTGGCAATGTGTAGCTAGTAAGGATCCATGTGTAACAATCCCTTCAGAATAAATTTTACCTGGTAGCGACACTGCTGGGTTTAACGGAACAGAGGCCAGGGAATGATTTATCTGTGGAGTTAATACAGGGACTGTTGGTAAACCTAGGAGAAAAAAAGACAAACAGTTAAAGAATCTTGATAATAAACAACCATGTACTAAAAACTTCAGTGAAGCCTGTTGCACCAAATCTCCAATGGGGCCAGTGACCTGCAAGTTTACACGGCCTCCCTATTGCCCTATTCAGATACATGGCATGAGAGTGCTCTGCAAGCAAGGTCTATGGCACAAGCGGACAGTACAGGCTGCAAAAACAAAGGGCACCTACCTCCCAGTCCACTGACTCGATCCCATGAATACGGAGCTGCTGCCTTCCAGCTTCAGCATTGTTGGTTTTGGTGCCAAGCATCCAGAGCCAAATTCAAACCAGCATGGGACACACTTGAGTAATCACATGATGCCATCAATGAGGGAACATGCTCATGTGACCAACAACACTGAGGCTGTAGGAATCTGTGGATCGAGCTTGCAGACTGGTAGGTAAGCGCTTATTTTCCAGCATGGACAGGTACTTTAAAAAGACTGTCCAGGCAAAAACAAGACAAACTAATGAGACCACCACATCCTAGGGGCGCATCCATCAACTCCAACATAGTTAGATTGTAATACGTATGTATAAAACAAACAAGGCAAGCGAAAAACCTCATTTTAGTGTTAATGGTGGCCTTGGATTAGGTCAGTGCCTGAGGCCAACCAGAGGATGCTCTAGTGCTCTGGCAGGCCAGTCCGGCACTGCTGGAGTCTAAATGTCTCTAGTCCAGGTTAAAGGAGCACTATCATGAAATTGTGTGATATAAAAATCCAAATAAGCACATCGGCTAATGAGGGGAGGGCTCGCCAGTAAAATAGGAAAATATGATTTCTATTAATATTTGCTGCACATTAATCTCCAATATTTCTACTAGAGAATACTATAAATCGCAAATACTAACAATCATATCAGCCCAACAATCACTAATGCGATACAAACCGATGGTCGCTGAGGCTGTCCTCATACATCCATGTCCTAAGAAGAAATATATTTAATACCTTACTTTGTAACTACAATCTATTGTGTGAGAAATTATCCACCACACACAGTAAGATGTATAAATTAGAACGGGTTTAATTACCAGCACAGTAAATAACCTTCACTAACCCAATATGTTCCTGAAGCTTCCCCAGATAACCTTATATTACAGGCAGGTGTTCCATAAATGATAGTAAGTTTTCAGTGCAGTACAATAAATGGTAAGAGAGATATAGTGGAGATACAGATAGATATACTTAGCACTTCATCCAGGTAAGGCGTCCATCAATTTTCTGCCTCCCCCTGCACACAGCTTCCTAATGTATTGAACACTAGGGGGAGTGGCCAGCATTCCCCGCCTCTTGGGGGTGTCTGCCAAGGTCGGCCCACATCCGGCCTCTATGAGATTAGATATATATTTCATAAAGGGTATAACTCCCACAATATGCATGTTATCATATTGTAACCAAGAAATTCATGATCCCTATTCATTTCTTAGTTAAATGAACCCAAACATGAAATATATATCATGAAGAGTCTGATACTATGTGGATTATCAGGCTCTGGACAATATATGTAGACCATGTTTGATATCAAATGAAAGGTCTTATAGTCCTGAATAAGACTCTCTTATCAATATGGTCATAATTGACATATCTAAGGAATTACACAGCTCTTCCCCAAATAATATCCAATACTCATGTACAATGTGTACTGAATGTCTAGGTCTGGGGACCCAATTAGGAGTTCAAGGATTCCTTTTCAAGGTATTCAGGTGAATTGGAAACTCGAGGTGTTAGGTATTCAGGTGAATTACTCACCCTTTTCACCCATTATTAACACACCCAAACTGAATAAAACTCCCACCAAGCTTGTGTTTTTTCTCCTGGTAGGAATAAAAAAGCCTTACTAGTATTCTATAACGTGAATGAAGCAAGCTGCCTAAATCAATTTACAGCCATGGGCTATAACCCCCTCTGCCCCCCCCAATCTGCTGAACCTGCCATATTAGATTTCCATTCAGTCAGTACAATACACTGCAACTAAAACTCTCACTCTCCTGGTTGCTTGCCCTACCTAGATGTGAGCAGATCAAAAAGACGTTTCGAACAGGGAAAGGGGGCCAAAGTAAACTGAAGAAGGTTAAAGAATACCTGAGGCAAGAACGCTAGTTGCTGATGCAGGTGGATTGGAAGCAAGCGATAGCCCAGACAGACTGGATTCAATTCCTGGAGTTGCAACAGGTAACGTGGGAGGAGAGTTTACAGAAGAAAGCTGGACCTGCAACAAAACAACTACAAGCTTATACAAAAAAACGCAATGGGAACAAGAAGCATTCATTTTAATTTGTATTCTGGACATCACCTATAGGATGGATAATAACATATATTAGAATGGACCTCTGTGTGTCAAACAAGTCCTCATCTACTCCTTCAATGTGGCCCTCAGTCAGAATTTAAAGTAACAGCATTTTTCATTTAAAGACAAAGTGTTCCGAGGTGTGTTGCGTTTGCATTTCATGATGTTGGGCACAACAGGTAACTAGTTTGGGGAAAAATTCACAAATAGGTCAACTTTTCTAAAACATGCCCAGTTACTAATCACTGGCCTTTGCCCCGATATGGAGCGACTGGCGCCCATAAGATATGACGACAGGAAACGCTTCAGGGCGGGTGTGCTGAAAGATGGGCACCTGCAGCACCAGTCAGGGGGATAATGGTACAAGAGAAGAGAGAGTGTGGCAACTACAAAGAAGGACTTTTAAATATGGTAAATATATACACTTTATGTAACTGGGAGAGACATCACTCCCAAAAAACAGAGAATCCCTTGGAAGCAGTGTGTTCTGTTGCAAGCAGGTAGGTCCTGTGCTACATGCAGGACCTACCTGGTAGGTTTTACACTGTAGTAAAAATTGCCTTTCATTGTCTCCTTAGCCGATGATTCCGCAGCAGTGGTATTCCCAGGCTTTTTTCTCCTAAAGAGATTTTTTTTTTACTACCATGAAAATGTTTTTCAACTTACTGAATCAAAGCTACAGTGAATAAATATATACTCTTGCCATAGTTTACTAAAAGCTGCCCAATATTTGACTTGAGTTTGACATGTCAATTGCAGTCAGAATTTCAGAGCTTTAGGTCACTACTCACTCAAACAGATCTATAATTTTTTTAAAGTATTGTAAATGTTTATGTTATACAACAGATAATGAAGTACAGACCTCAGTAAAGCCATCCTTCAATGGACTCACGGGTGTCGCTGCAGACTGTGCTGGAAGGGAGATTTTCTTTCCCTCCTCAAACGGCCGGGTAGGTATCCTATGGAGGTAGCCATAACCAATGCCGCAGCCTAAACTGTAAAGATAGCAACTCATTAATTTCACAACCTTACATAGGTATTGTAGATTTAGGTGCAGCCTATCTATATTAAAAAAAAAAAAATCAAACTATGCAAAATATCTGACTCGCATAAGGACACAGGTTAGCCAGGAAGCAAAACATTCAGTTCTGTAGAATTGTTTTTTCTAGTCTTCCAGGTCATTGCCAAATGAGCTACTAATGAGTTAACACCCAGTCGTAAGCAGGACTGCAAGGTACAAACGTGTGGCTCCTCCAGGCCTACATATACCTCTGGCTGCACCTACCACTCCATTTATTAAAAAGCAGTGGGAAACAGCCACCCAGGAGAAAGAAAAATGTTCATCTTGGGCTAAAACACTTTTTCATAAGTACAATGCCTGAACATTGTCTGCTCCCGAAATGTGGATTAACGAAATGCATGGGATGTTCCTCTCCACCTAACGCATGATGAGTGCCCAATAGCTCCTGGTGCCAACCTGATGGTTGATGTAGGCAACTGCTGTTACATTGCCTGCTTAAATCCAGACTGAAGACCCTTCAGTTGGTTGGTCTAATGTCTAAGGGACAGTAGGATTGTCATTAACATCAGTATGGTAACAAACAGGAAACAGTTGTTCCTGCCAGCCTATTTGCAGAGGATGGGAATCCAAACATCAGATTAACAACAGAGTCAGAATCAGACAAGATCCAGGGACTCACAGGATCTGGCCCAAACCCAGAGTAGCTCTGTCTGCTCTGACCTTGTGTGAAATTGGGCAAAAGGAACAGCTTCTCCCAATAGGAAAAAATAAATAAAATCCTAGCCACATATTCAGAGTCCAAGACTGCAGTGGGAGGTGCAGCCGAAGTATATGTAGACCGATAAGAGCTGCACCTTTTTATCTCGTGATCCCACCTACTGTCAACCTATTAGTATCTAATACCTATGACACAATGGAGTGGAATGAGAGAAAACACTTACTTAGCAGCAGTCACTGGTTTTCTAAAGCATTTTTCAACACCACTTACCTGCCTTCTCCGCCCCATGCAGAATTTGGCGTGATGACCACTTCTCTGCAGTTGTCTGTGTCAGTGTTGTAGACATAGAGTTTTAAAGGCTTTCCTTCATGTGTCTCGATAAGAGAGAACAGATCCTCCGACTAAGAGAAAAACAAAAACAAACTTTTCAGCTCAAACTCTTTACATCTGAATAAGGAAAAATCCCTGTTAGTCTTATTAGTAACGGTATTGCTACAAGTCCTTTAGGACGGCCACAGTGAGAGCGGCTCCCCCTAGAGAGCAAACACAAACTAGGAGCTAACCAAGATAACCAAGGAGGAAGACAGGAGAATGTGAGATGCAGAGCAGAGGTTGCGCTTGGGTTGGTAACGTTGGATCACAGACGAAATGTAGGGCAGGGCCTGGCTGTAGGTTAGTGTTTGAACTGAACTCTCAGACAGGTAACCAGTGGAGGGATTGACAGAGGCAGAATCTTCTCAGCTGGAGAAGCGAGAGGAAAGGTGGATGAGGTGAGCAGCAAATTTTAGAATAGATTAAATGGGTGCCAGTCTGCTTGTTGGCAAACCACAGAGGAGGGTGTTGCAGTAATCCATTCGGGAGATGACCAGGGCATACACTAGCATTTTAGTGGTATCAGGTGAGAGGAGGGGGCAGATGTGGGAGATGTTTGGAGATTATAGGAGGCGGCTAGGGACTGAATGAGAGAGAGGAGTCCATAATGACGCCCAGGCACCGAGCTTGACGAGTTGCGGTTATTGTAAGATTATTTACAGAGATTGTGGTGTTTGAGAGGGGAGTGAGATGATGGGAAAATGACCAGTTAATTTTTGTCCATGTTTAGTTTAAGGGAGCGAGATGGCTGTTAGTCAGGAAGGCAAGAGAGGAGGGAAGAGAGATTTGGGCCAGAGAGGGTTGGATTTTGTATGTTTATTATCTCTGGATGGACCTTGGGATGATTAAGGGCCTCTTACAGCACAAAACGCTTTACAGGGTCCCCTGCAGAGGGACACACCGGTCTCTGGGTCCTTGCTTTGATTACTAGCTAGATTATTAGCTTTTGGGCTATTTTTAAACTGGAACATTAAGAGTTATATTTTAGGAGAAGCTTGATAACTTACTGCTGTGACATTTCATTCCTGCCAGCATATTCCACAGGTCAGACACTATAAGAGTCAGTCTACAAGAAATGTCATTTTATAGGTTTTAGGACAAAGGAATTTTAGTCACACGGTAAACCCCCCCCCCCCCCCATTATGCAGCCGCTGAAGTCTGATCACGTTGTTGAACGATCAAAGAACGGCTTACAAGTGACTAGCATAGTGCCAGCGTCCTGGCTAATGAGTTGGAAACTATAAGGCACGGTTCACACCTCTGCACTTTCTGTGATTTGCCGTGTTACAACACTGAGAAAGCACTGTATGTTATTCTAGATGGGATATTTCACACATCTGCGCTGAGTTGTGCAATGCATTAAAATACCATTTTGTGAATACTCACCTGTAAAATGGATATTATAAGTATGTCACACACCCCGCTTCAGATAGTCATTACACTTGGGTTACACCGACCTGTAGAGGGCGATCTTGAAGAGATGTCATGAAAAAAAAAGGGAGCCCCTCCCGGTCCATAAATACCTGGGACCTCCCACTCACTCCCCAGTATTAAGACAGCAGTAAGGAAAAAGGGACAGGAAGAGCCAAAATAACCAACAACAGTAAACAAGGTTCACCATATAAAGGATCCAAAATACCAAAGGGCTGGGTGAAGCGGGGTGTGTGACATACTTATAATACCCATTTTACAGGTGAGTATTCACAAAATGGTATTATTCTAAGTATGTCACACACCCCGCTTCAGATAGTCATTACACTTGGGACATCCAATAGCAGTGTCCATAAAGGGCGGGGATCCAAAACAAGGCAACAAGGCACAAACTTAAACCACTGCAGCTTGCAGAACTTTGCGGCCAAAAACAGCATCCGCTGAGGCCCGCACATCAATCTTGTAAAACTTGGAAAAAGTGTGAACTGAAGACCAAGTAGCAGCCTTACAAACTTGCTCTACAGAGGCCTGGTGCTGGAAAGCCCAGGACGCCCCAACAGCACGAGTAGAATGAGCAGTAACACGAAAAGGGGGAATCTTCCCCTTGGCAGAATAGGCCCCAACAATGGCCTGGCAAATCCATTTACTAATGGAAGACTTGGCGGGAGCCAGACCTTTCCTAGGCCGGAGGGCACCACGAAAAAGGCGCCAGTCTTACGAAAAGAGGAAGTAGCCACCAAATAGTACTTCACACAGCGAACCACATCCAAAGAATGCAAGACCCTCTCCTTGTCATTGCTAGGCTTAGGACACAAGGAGGGTAGAACAATGTCCTGATTAAGATGAAAGGCAGAAACCACCTTAGGAAGCAAATCTGGCTTGAAGCGGAAAACAACCTTGTCCTGATGCCTCTCAAAGTAAGGGGCCTTAATGGACAAAGCCGCCAACTCCGATACACGCCGAACGGAAGTGATGGCACCCAAAAATGCAACCTTCTGAGTAAGCGTAGAAAGAGTAATATCCTGCAAAGGCTCAAAGGGAGGACCCTGAAGAGCAGAAAGAACCAAATTCAAATCCCAAACTGGGAGCAAAGGCTTCCTAGGAGGCCGCACATCCTTAACCCCTTGAAAAAAGGTCTTAACCAGAGGATGGAGAGCAAAAGACCTTTGAAAGAAAACCGCCAGGGCAGAAACGTGCCCTTTCAACGTACTAAGCTGCAACCCCAAGTCCAGACCATGTTGCAGAAATTCCAAAACCCTAGGGATAGAAAACACCCTGCAAGGCAAGGCCCGGACCTCACACCAATCAATATAAGACTTCCAAGTCCTATAGTAGATGGTAGAGGAAGACCTCTTCCTAGCACTAACCAGAGTCTGAATCACAGCATCAGAAAGACCTTCCTCCTTCAAGATGGAGGTTCAAGAGGCAAAGAGGTCCTCCTCCAGAGTCCCCCACCTGTGGCAAAGTGACCGAAACACCTTGGGATTGAGAGACCATTCCCCCCGGCGAGAAGAGCACCTGCTCAGGGAGTCCGCCTCCGTGTTCTCCACTCCCGGAATGTATACCGCCGAGATGCATGGGACATTGCTCTCTGCCCAAGCAAGGATCAAGGACACTTCCCTGAGGGCACTCCTGCTGCGAGTCCCTCCCTGGTGATTGTCCGACCGAACTTGAACCGGTAACCCCTGTAACTGATGAGTCAAGTGAGCCAGAACCAACCTGATGGCTCTCAGCTCCAGAACAATGATGGGATCGTGAGCCTCCTGAGGCCCCCCACAGTCCCTGAAACTGAAGATCCTTCCAAACCCCCCCCAACCTGACAGGCTGGCATCCGTGGTGACCGTCTCCCAACGAGGGGTCAGAAAGGATCTGCCCCTCATCAGATTGCTTGGTTCCAGCCACCACCGAAGGGAACGCCGAACCCGGGGGGACATCAGAAAAGACTGATCCAATGACAGCGGAGACCTGTCCCAGGCCGCCAAGAGATGGAGCTGGAGCTTCCTTGTGTGAAACTGAGCAAAGGGAACCGCCTCGAAAGAAGCCACCATCAATCCCACCAGTCGCATCCCCAGCCGGATGGACGGGCGAGGGATGGATAGGAGTCAATTCCTGAATCAAAAGAACCTTGGGCCGGGGGAGGAACACCCTGGACTGAGAAGTATCCAGAGACATTAAAAAATGTGAACAAACAAAATACCGCGCTGTTTTTAAATCAAAGCAAAGCTCAACGTGCAAAAACTGGAATCTCCACCCAGAAAGTGACAAAAATAAAAGAAAAACAAACACAGAGCTAAATCAATTGTCCATTGAAAGTCCAATTACAGTAAAATTCTATCAGAGGGCGGAACACCAAGTGAATATCTTCAATTTCAGTGCCTAATCCACCACCAGATACACAGGAGGCTTACCAGATATAAAGCATTGGAAAGCTTTCTTAAGTAGATACATCCCAGATTTAAACGATAAAACCCATCTCAACGTGTGGGGAGGTAAATCTAGATGGCCGGGAATCCTCTCTTCAAGGCAAAGGCATCCAAAATCCAATCCCTCCAGTGCCAACACTCATATCCCAAGGATATATAGGAGAATAAAACATAGAAATAGTGCAACACCGCTAATACACACAGGTATTTATTTAAAAATTATTGCACTCACATGGTTTTAAAAACAATAAAGCATTGTATATGACAAAGCTGTCTGCGACTCTCACCGCCAGGCATCAAAGTCCAATGTTAAAAACGACCCAGATTGTAATCTTGTTTCCAGAAGCTGCTTACCAACGCGTTTCACCCCTGAATGGGGCTTTAACCAGGTACATTCCCAGGAACGCCACCACCCTGGAGGGAGAGAGGCAGGACTTGGGATAGTTGATCACCCAGCCGAATCTCTCCAGGGTGGCTACCACAGTCCTGGTATCTAGCTCCGCCTGGCTGAGAGAGGATGCCATAATGAGAAGATCGTCCAGATAAGGCACGATGCGGATACCCTGGGCTCTGAGGAGGGCCATCACCTCTGCTAGCACCTTGGTGAAAACCCTTGGAGCCGAGGTAAGGCCAAACGGAAGAGCCACAAACTGAAAATGCTGATCTTCCACCACGAACCTGAGAAATCTCTGATGTGCCGGGAAGATCGGAACATGCAGATAAGCATCCTTGATGTCTATGGACGTCATGAAGTCCTCCTGACGAAGCGAATTTATCCCTGAAAGCAGAGTTTCCATGCGGAACTTCCTGGGACGGATAAACCTGTTGAGGAGCTTCAGATCCAGGATGGGACAAACGGAGCCATCCTTCTTGGGCGCCGTGAACAGATTGGAATAGAATCCCAGGCCCCGGTCCGAGGAAGGCACCGGGCAAATGACAGCCATGTCCAGGAGATCTTTTACTGCCGCCCGGAGCCCTTGCGCTGCCAGAGGATCCAAGGGCACCCGAGACCTGAAGAATCTGGGAGGAGGCCGGATCTCGAAATCCAGCTTGTAACCGGAAGACACCACTTCCCGAATCTATCTGTCCGAGACCTCCTGGTCCCAGACCTGGGAGAAGTGACGCAGCCGTCCCCCCACCCGCAAGGGTGAGGGTGCCCCCTCACTGCTGAGCCGGCTTGGCAGCGGCTTTGGGCTTGGAGCCCCAGCTGTGTCCTGGACGGGCACGTCCTCTGCCCCTGTTCCAGGAGTCACCTCTGGAGGAGAAGACAGCCAATCCCCTGCCAGCTCTGGCCCCACGAAAGGAAGGAGCAAAGGAAGCCCCCCCCCCCCCCCCCGAAAGGGGCGACGTTGCTTCTTTCGCTGGGGTAACTTACCTCCTTTTGCGACCGAATCCAATTTTTCTCCAAAGACCCGCAACCCCAAAAAGGGAAGAGCCGTAAGCGACTTTTTGGACACAAAATCAGCCGCCCACTGGCGTAACCAAACCGACCGCCGAATAGCCACCAGCAAGGCCGAAGTTCTACTACACAACACCATGGTGTCATCCAGGGCGGCTAGCACAAATGACAAAAACAATTCACACCGCTTAAGGGTGGTTAACTCATCACTAGCCGGGTCAAGCCTGGAAGTAGACAACAGGTGACTAACCACCGACCTAGAAGCCACTACTAAAAGCGCCGAAGCACAAACAGGCCGCAAGGCCGACCCGACACTGGCAAAACCATGACAAGCCATCTGGTCAATGCGTTTATCCTCACCATCCTTGAGAGTAGAACAGTCAGGAGAATGCAAAACGGAGGTGCTAGACAACCCCAAAACAGGGGCGTCCACCTCGGGAGGGGACGACCAGCGCTTCACTGCATCCGCTGGAAAGGGATATTTCTTACCCCAACCCGGAGGAACACCTGGAAGCCGAGTAGGCCTTTCCCATTCCTTAAGAATAATTCCATCGAAATGCTTTTGATTAGGGAATTCCAAGCGCGGCTTTGCAGCCTCAAAGAACTCCCCCTTCTGCGGAAGAGCCACTTCAGGAGGAGAGATTGCCAGAACCTCAAACATATGAGCCAGGACCTTAGGGGTATCCAAAGAATGCCCCTGACCCCGCTCGGCATCGGTGCCAACAAACTGCTGATCGTCAGAACCGTCCGACTCCTCAAATAGCTCCCCTTCCTCTAGCGGGGGGGGGGGGGGGGGGGGTAATCGGACCAGTCTAGTGAATCAAACTCATCAAAATCAGAAGCCGGCGTGGCTGGAGACAAGTGCTTTCTCTTAGCCGGGGCCTTTCTGGCAACAGCGCTAGAAAAAAATTTTTCAAGATTGGCCAATCTGGCACACCTCAGATTGCGACTCCCCACCCATGACAGCGTCACATGGGGTACGGATCAGGCAGGGAGGGGTAGGTGAAGAGACCGGCGGCGCAGAAGCAGACGCATGGGATCCGGACTGCCGCGTAATAGTCTTTGGTATGCAAAGAAATACATCATCCCCAGTAAGGGATACCCCACATCCCAAACACTGCCGGGGTTGCCCCAAGGGGAGCCGGAGCCCGGTATCCTGGGAAGCCTCCATATGGTGATTTTATCGGTAGTCGCAATGCCCAAGGGAATTACGCAATATAAGCGACCCGGGATGCCCCTTCTGTGTCCCGCGTGGGAGGATTTATAGGGAGTTCTAAAACTAAACCAGGGACCCTAGGACCGGGAGGACCCTTTAAGATCCAACAAGGGTCCGCCTGTAATACAAAAAGAAAGACTATCACACACAATCACACAAATGCTGTGCACATAAAGAGAGGCCAAGGCACACATACATATAAATCGAAATATATCAATCTCGTGCTGACAAGCAGAATCACAGCCAAGAAGAGAATGGAGCCCACTGGGCGCTTACGGTAATGGCGTCCTGCACAAGGCAAATGGAACTTGGCAGCAAGGAAGAAGTAGAAGGGGCGGGCCGGGGCGGGCCGCGCGCTGCGCACCGGCCCCGCCCCTCTCCCCTGACACGACGCGGCTCCCGGGCTCCGCAGCGGCACCAGCAACACGGAGGGAGGGAGGGGGCGGGCCGCAGGATCGCGCCCCACGCCCGGCCCCGCCCCCTCCGAAACCGCACCGGAGGGGGAGAAGCTCCCCCAGAGACACTCAGTAACAGCCGGTGGCGCCGCAAACCGCCAGCCCGGCCTAGAACGTATCAATCTTGCGTACCATACATACAAAAGTAGCACAAGCAAGCACTCTAAGGAAAAACGAACGGGAATAAGTGCCCCCCCCCCCCCCCCCAGCTGTACGGAACAATGGGTGACCGGGGAAGCGTGGAAATACCACCAAGGTGCAAGGACAGGGCATCCCAACCGGGATCACCAACCCAGAATACCGCCTACCCCTTAGTATGGCTCCTAAAGCACCATAAGGTGCTGTCTACCCTTGCCCGGACCCGCAGCCTAGGCTGGGAGGCTCTTTATTAAAAAAGGGGATAACAGTAGGTCCAGGCAGAAACAGACCAAAAGAGGGGGTCCGGCCTACCCCGGCTACCTGCAAGGAGGAGACATCCATCTTCTGACTTGCTCGCCGTCTGCAGAGATGAAAGACGGGGAGTGAGTGGGAGGTCCCAGGTATTTATGGAACGGGAGGGGCTCCCTATTTTTTCATGACATCTCTGCAAGATCGTCCTCTACAGGTCGGTATAACCCAAGTTTAATGACTATCTGAAGCAGGGTGTGTGACATACTTAGAATAAAATGTTGCAGACACCTTTTACAGTGCAGGTCAATAGAAGTCTATGGCAAAGCAAGTGCAACCCATGTTTAACGCAACTTTGGCCATTTTTGGGGATATCCCGATTATCCACACTTAGGTGATGTGTTTGATTGTTATCTGATTTATTGTTGTAGTTTAGCACTGCTGCACTTTTTCCACATTAATGCATTGGTATTAATACGGTTATCTTTTGCACTATATATGTTTTACAACTTTTGTAGTTTTGCACTTTATTTAATTTACCCCTTTATAAACTTGTTGGATTGGGATTTTGGATTTAATAGGGATACCCCATAAAGTGTAATATCTAGTGCTATATGTTTTTTAATTGTATGTCATTATGTGATTTTCAATGGGTATTATTTAATAAATAATATATGAATTCTTGATATTGTTGTTGAATGTATTAATTACCGTGGAGGGGGTGCTGTGATTTGGTGCTATTCAGGTGATTTGCTGGACTCATCACTAAATAATATTAAATTGGCCCAATTAGGGCACAAATGGTTTCCAATCACAAGCGCTGCCACGGGTGGTGGATTATATTGCTTTTCACTATTGATTTGTGGTGCGGAATTTATATTTGAATCCATGGTTACCGCAACATACCTGCGTTGCACTAGCATTGCGTTCGCGTTGTCATAGAATATACCATTTACTTACGCAAATGTCAACACAAACAGTGCTAATGCATGTTTTGATACAATGCCCCTCTGGCATATTTACAATATGCTGGCTCTTAACGCAACAGAGGAGTGTTGACCGTGCCTAAATATAGCCTCAGGCTAGCAGAAGTCCAAAGGTGCAGGGAATGTGGCCACCAGTGTTTATATCAGCGAGGGAGCCCAGAAGCAGGTGAGTGCTGCAGCCGGGGGATACAAACAGCTGGGCATCCTGGTCTGGGATGCCCCAGGGGAAGGCAGGCTTTCAGCCCTGAAATCTTTTCGAATCTAGGACCCTGCCTTGTGCATTTTGTACCTCTTTAAGGTAACATTTTATATAGATTATGTAAGAAGGCACCTTACACTCGGGGTTGATTGCCTTATTTCCATTCTTTGAAGTCTGGGGATGGATGTGATTGTTTTGAGAACACCGTTTTTAATCTTGTCCTCTAATCTTAGAGGAGCCAACATGACTTTTGCCAGCATTAATTACACAGGGAAGGAAAATTTACCTCATTCATGACTGTATCTGCTCCTATTATGTAGTCCGTGTGGGGTCTCAAACCAGCTAATGCTGCAGGCGAGTTTGGTTCCACTTCCTAATAAGTAAAACATATTTAATACAAGTTTATTATTCTAATAAATACCAAAGAACAAGACAGATTGAATACCAAACCCTGCACATTTTCTAACCCAGGGGGCACAACCTTTTGAAGAGTGTGTGTCCTTCTGCAACACCGCCCCATTACCACATTCATATGTTACAATCCCCACATTCTATGAATACATATGCTGATAAACTTACCTCTCCCAATATATGTGTCCTGTATATAGCCCTCCCTCAGTCCCAAATCATAACCCTATTCCCTAATCGCAAACTATCTAAAGCCTATCAATGCTAAACATACAATAAAATATAGAAAAAAATCTTGTTAAAGTGGACCCCGCTGTGTGAAACCCCCCCGATCACCCGAAAAACTCACCTCTCCCCGAGCCGACGGACAAGAGATTTGACAGCCGCGGACAAGCGGCTCCTCCGCCGCCGCCTCCCGCGCGTCAAGAGCACACCCGCGCCGGCCATTCACAGACGGGCGGCGCGGGCACGTCTAGAGGGGCGCGAGGGAGGCGGCGGCGGCGGCCGCCCGCCGAAGACAAGGTAAGGGGATTTGGGGTGTTTGGGGGGGTTTCACCCCGCAGGACATCCCGATCTCGGATGTCCCGCGGGGAGGGAGGTGATCGGCCCGGGAATCTTATAGATTTCCGGGCCGATCACGGGAGGGTGATGGTCCACTTTAAAGGCGCTAAAGATTTTGCCAAGGGGTTTTGTTGCACTATGTCACCAACTTTCCTCATATCCACCACTGCCACATCTATTTCGGAATGGCCCCTCCTTTATCTCTCTCTCCTTGCAACCTCTCATCCTTTACATGTCAGTTCTATTTACCCCTCCCACTCTCCCCATGGCAGGTCAGGGGCCACATCAAATCTCTAAAGGCTGTATATGCCCCCCCCCCCCCCCGGGCCAAAAGTTGAGCACATGTGTTGCTAACCCATAACAGAATAAATCAATTTTACCTTTTGTCAACTTAAGGCCTCACAGCCAAATACATTTGGCCTCTGGATGCCACATACAGCCAGATCATAGCACTGCAATGCAGAAGAATTTAACCCCCCCCCCCCCACAGGCATTGAATAGGGAACTTTCAAAGACAATCATTTAATCCCACAGAAAGGTACGACATAACGTCACAGGTATGAAATATTTCAGCCCAGACAGGTATAACAAAGTTAACACATGCACAGATAGGCACAAAATAGTTAACCCCCTGGACAAGCATTCAATAAATCACTGCAAGTGAGGAGGTCAGTAACAGAAGGAGGGAAGCACAGGGAGATCAGGATGATCTTGTGGTTTGCAGGTAATTTGTTTCCCACTGTACTCTACGGATGGAGAAAAGGAGGCAACAAGCAAATTCCATGTCTGGCCCCTGAACTCAAATACAGGCAGCTGCTGACATCAGCTCTGGTAGCTGCACAGGAGCAAGCTTACCTGGGCAGCCTACAGGAACACTATACATATAGGATTTGGTTGTGCGTCACTCACCAGCACATGCCACACATTCTCATTGGCCCCTTCAAAGCTACAGAAGCGGATGCTGACTCCGAGCAAGCCTTGCCCTCCCCACATATTGCTGGGAGTCACAGTCGTCTCCCTCAGCTCCAGGGTCTTGCTGCTGTACACCATCATCTTCACGGGTTTCTCAACATTCGCCTTCAACAGATCTTTTAGTGTGTCATTGTCTTTATTCTAAAACAAAAAAAGGAAAATGGTACAAAAGTGAAATCCCCGCCCCATCCTGGATACTGGCAAATTATACACCATGCCATCCGCCGGTGCTGGCAAGTGGCACGCTGGCCATCACTACTGTAAACTGGTCCCTTGGATCACTTACCAGTTCACAAACAGTTACAGACAATAAGCACATCATTTTAAAATAATAAAAAAAAAAACTGATGCATCTGTTCCCCGCTGGGCGGCATCCTCTCTGCTGGTCCAACGTGTCGGAGGCTCCCTCCTGGTCCGGTGGCCTATGATCTTCTTTATGCCAGAGAGCCCCTATTACCACATCACTACAGATGCAGGCAGAGTGGGGGCTGGCAATAGCAGCCCTCTGACATCAAGAAGATCACAGCCGTCAGACTGGGAGGGAGCCACCAACCCATTGGACCTGCAGAGAGGATGCTGCCCGGAAAGATGAAGGAAGACATGGCGATTCGTTTTTTAAAATTTTATTAAAAACTTTTTTTTAACCGTTTGTGAACTGGCAAGGGGGTCCTAGGGATCTCTATACCAGTTCATACACTGTGGTGGCCAGAGCAATACTGGGGATGATCTGCCTGAAGGGCTTCCAAACCATATGTTTCTATTGTTTAATTAAAAAGCAGGAACACGATTGGTTCATCTTGTCAAATGACAAGCTGCTCAGCTGTCCCAGGGCATTTGGCTTAATAGGCCTTTTGGTTAGAGAAGAGACCAGACAAGCCATGAAGTACAGAGACTCTATTATATCAGTACCAGTTCCCCTTAGGGAAGCGTGAGAAACTCAGACATGGGACGTCCTGGCAAACCCAGCAAAATGCTCAGATTTCCCTAGCAGCGTCAGTAAAGTTATTTACAAATTAAGTGCTCAGCCAGGGTACGAAATGACATGTTTCAGACTCACCAGCCTCAGGCCATTTATGGATACAATGAAGTCGAAGAAAGGTTCAAGTCCGGCTCTATGCCCAGGGGAGTTATCCTGCACCTGTAAAGATAAACACACAATGCTTAAAGTAGACCAAAACCCAAGCTCAACAGCCCTGGAATCTAAGATTCCAGGCCACTTGATTTCCTGCTCGGGTTCCATATTTGGGACGCCTCACTATGCAATACCCCCCCGGGTCGCCCCGTAAACCTACCTTCTCCCGTGATCCAATGGAGCATGTGCGAGCAGCGGCCACTCTCTGCTACTCCTTTAGCAGAGAATGCACCCACGCCATGCATTTGTGCATGGCAGGCTACCTGTTAGAGGTTAGCGTGGATGCGCTCGCCAGCGTGCTCAGGTCCGTTGGCTGGAGTCAAGTCTTAGATGACTCTTAGATGAGTGGGCAGGAGTGGAGTACGCTGATTGGAGGAGAGGCCGCACATGCACTGTAGGACTGGGGAAGGCGAGTTAGATTGGACGACCTGGGGGGGAGGGGTTCACACAGCTGGGTATCCCGGATCAGGGTGCCCCAAGGACCAAAACCCAAGATAGTCAAAATCCTGGGTTTTGATCCACTTTAACTACTACCACTATGGAGGACAGGACATTCACTTCATACCTATATAGCTCTTGTTAATGGATCTCTAGTAACTGTCAGTTATCAGCAGAGAACTGCAACCTCATACAAATCTTTAAAGAGGACCAATATTCAGAAATGACGGTATGGGCCTCTGATACCTGCAGCAGACGCCCTGCACTGCATACTGGTCTGGGAAGTTTGAAGCATTGTCTATAAATAAACCCATCAAGGTTCAGCATACACCTAGCCTCAAAGCCTTACAGCCTGTATTATCACTGAGATGTATGTGCATTGAAAACCAGTTACAGTATTTTTCTACAGGTTGGTAAATATCTAGTAGGACCGGTTTACTTACAGCAGCCATTCTTAGAAGCCGGTATCATAACCCAAAGCCTTATGTGCCAGTGTAAAGCTGTTTCAATTAACCATCTCAGCATTCTTTCTAGGCATAAATTATTAACGCCCATCATTGTAAACAACTAAAAGCTTCTGTAATTTACCCAGCAAGAGGAGGCCTTGCTAATGACTGTAGCCAGTAAAATGCTGAGCTACTCCAGAGTTACACACACACAGAAGCTTCCCCAAGCATCACCATCGGGGTCGCACTATGGCAGGTACCATGCACTAAAACACATCTTGTAACTCATCTACAGCCAAACCCCCCCCAAAAATTAGGCATGCCTCATTCATGGCAATGGACGCAGACATGGGATGCCACTCCAGTAGGAGTGCATCCTCAGTAACTGAAGATGCCAGCGCTGGTAGGAGGAGCTGCGCAAGCACAACAGACCTACACGATGAAGCTGCAGAGGACAAACTGTGAGTATAGACTTTTTTCCAGCCTAAACATTACTTTTAAATTTGCCAAGTAACATGGCACTGGGCACATCCCCAGACTCCTTGCGGTCTGAGTCTGTATCTACAGTGTTCCCGAGCATTAAATGTTATGCTGGGCAATATCGTGCAAGCTCCACAAACAGCAGGTAAGGCCAAGCCCTGCAGACACCTGGAGCTGGACACGCTGGCAGCTCCTTCATTGTTTCCCCTGCATATAAAAGATAAGTTTCCAAGTGGTTCAAGCTAGTCAAACTGGTTTCATCAGATCAAGGAACACATTGATTCTCTAAAGAATCAGTTAAAAAAAACATCAATCTTCCTGTAGTGCAACGCACGCACCTTCTGGCTTTTTAGAGAGCTTGTTACCGGCATTGTCTGTAGCATGCCCTAAATATTGGGGACCCATCATTAAAGTGGACCAAAACCCAGGATTTTGACTATCCTGGCTTTTGATCCTTGCCCTCCGGGGCACCGCAATCAGGGTGGCACCTCCCAAGTCGCCCGATATGACTTACCTTGCCCAGTCTTACAGCGCATGCAAATTCTCTCGTCCAATCAGCATGCTGGCAGCCGCATCCCCCACTACCCTCTAACAAAAGAAAATTCCTGAATTCCCCTTGGGGCAGACATCCTTAAAGTGGACCAAAACCCAGGAATTTGACTATCCTGGGCTTTAATCCTTTCCCCGGGTGCACCCTGCTGTGTGAACGGGGGGGGGGGGGGGGGGGTCCAGATTGCCAACTCACCTCTTCTCGGTCCCATGGTGCGTCTAAGAGCAGCGGCTCTGGCAGCTGCACCCTTCACTTCCGTCTAGCAGTGTGCATGCCCGCACCATGCCCGCACCAGCCATTTGAGAGTGGTCAGCGCAGTCACGCTCCATGTCTGAGGGAGGCGGAGAATGCGATCGTCAGAGCTGCTGTTCTTAGACGCGCCATGGGACCAGGAAGGGTTGAGTTCGTTCAGGCGTCCTGGGGGCGGGGGGGGGTTCACACAGGGGGGCACCCCCGATCGGAGTGCCCCCGGGGAAAGGACCAAAACCCAGGATAGTCTAAAGGTTTAAAGTGAACAAGAACCCAGGATTTTGACCATCCTGGGTTTTGGTCCACTTTCCTGGTACATCAATTTGGGATGCCCCACAGTGTGAAACAACCCCCCCCCCCCCCCTCCCGGGAATCGCCCTAAAAACATATCTTTTCTTATCCTAAATCGGGATGCCCCAGAGGTAGTTAATTGGATGGCCCTGGATAGCTTAAGCTCCAGGACTGGCAACATACGTGGTTGATGCTATGTAATAGGCAGAGATGCGTGTGCACAGATCCCACTTATTATCCTATAAAATGAATAAGCAGATTGCGTGCAGATCCCCCTGCCCCTGAAAAATACTCGCCCCCACAAGATTAGATCCCTCAGCCTCAAATAGGATAGAATAGCAGAATCAGGAAGGTGGAAAAGCATGCCTGCTTCCCTAACTCGTTTTACCAGCTTCCATCCTTCACGTGGCTCAGTGACACATGAAAATGCCCGGGAGGCTGGAAAAGACAGGTAAGCCAGTGCACTTGTCTGCCAACAACTCTGCAAGAACCCCAAGGGGGTTGCTTTATATATTTATGGTGCCATGTATTTCCAGCCTCAACAGTGTGCTGATCCTCCACATGTGGCTCCCAAGATACAGGTTGGGGAACTGCTGATGTAAAGCATTCTGTTGGCACATGATTATAAAGCAAAAGCACTATACCCTAGAGCTGGATCCTGAAGTCTTGTCGGACTCGGGCTCACCAGGCTCTACTAGGCTAGGAGCAGTCAGAGAGTTGCAGGTTCGGGTTCAGCTGTGCATATACCAAACAAAAAACTGGGGCAAGAGTAGGTGTCAAGATCAGCCAATCAGGTGTCATCAGCAAGGATGCACAGCAAAGCGGGATGGGGAGCATGCAGTCAGCAGATAAGCGGGCAGAGCTGAAACAGGGACTGCAGCAGGTATATGATGTTTGGTTTTTAGGAGCCTGGACTATTGCTCTAAAGACACTGTATGGTCTAAAATGAGATGTCTCCTTACTCACCAGTGTTGTAACATAAGCAGCATTAAAAAACAAAATATTACACCACAACCTCCCCCCTTTTAAAGTGGACCAAAACCCATGGAGATCAGCCCGGGAATCTTATTTATCCCCCCCCCCCCCCCCGGGCATCCAAAATCGGGTTGCCCCGCTGTGTGAAACCCCCAGGTGCTCCATTCACTTACTTTGTTTCCCAGTCCAACAACGCATGCACAAGCCGCATCCCCGCTATCTCTCTAGCAGGGTGCGTGCCTGCGCCAGGCATTTGTGGATGGCCGGCACAGGCATGCTCCCTGTTAGAGGGAAGCGGAGGCTGCAGCCGTCAGCATGCTCGGAGCCGCTGCTGTAGACGATGTGACGTCAGCGGCTCAGAGCATGCTAATTGGATGAGCGACTGCGCATGCGCCGTAGGCCCGGGTAGAGGTGAGCGGGCATCTGCGATCTGGGGCGTTTCACACATCGGGGTGCCCCAGGGAAGGACCAAAACACAGGATAGTCAAAATCATGGGTTTTGGCCCACTTTAAAAACAAAATATTACACCACAACCCCCACCCCCTATTAAGCTTTTCCCAGGGGGACCCCCCATCCTGATATCCAATAGCACGAGTGGCTCAGCAGCAGCATCCTCATTCTGTGTCAGACCTGAATATCTCCTCCACAGTGCCGCAGCATCCCAACTTCCTCCTCGCCCCCATCAGCAGACTTCCAGGCAAGCTGCCGTGCCACTTCAGAGCTGCACATGTACCACTTAAAGCCAGGTTTCCATCCCCTTTAAACTGGACCAAATGACATATTTGAATTTTAATACGATTTAGAGGGTTGGTCTAGAGCCAGACCACTTGTTTTTCAAGTCCTCCCCCCCCATCCTATCACTGGTGCTAAAGCAGTGAGGAAAAGAATGAAAAAAAAATTGGATTGGGCGACTCCAGCACTGGGCACCACCGCCATTTATGAGCCGACAGCGCATTCCGAGCACTGTGCACACTGTCTGCCCATTCAAGGGAACATGAGCAGCTGGAAGAAAGATGGCAGCACCCAGTGCTGAAGTCCCTCGATCATCAGCACTGGATATCTGCCAAGGTGTTTATTTCTAATGTAACCCCCCCCCTTAGGGGCATGGGATGACCAAACCCCACTCACATCTTTATATTTATATGACCAGACACTCATCGATCCCACAGTGCCTGCGCGGACCTCTGGTAGCATCTCCATCCAATGTATGCACCCCCGCCAGTATACCTGAATGGCTGGTGGCAAGTGTGTACAGCAGAGGGAAGCAGCCACCAAGAGGCACCCCGCATGTATAACACATTGATCACCTATTTGGAGAAGAGCCTGTGCCATCCCAAAGATTGAGGTGAGCAAACCAAGGGTTTTCTCACACACACAGGGGCATCCTTAAAGCGGAACAAAATCCAACACAGCCACCACTGAATGCCTAAGCCAGGTTTCTGTCCCCTTTAAACTGGACCAAATGACATATTTGAATTTAAATAGGGTTTAATAGCGGTGCTGAAGCAGTGAGAGGGGGTTACATAAAAAAAAAATGATTGGGCGACTCCAGCACTGGGCACCACCACCGCTCATGAGCAGACAGCGCATTCCGAGCACTGTGCACACTTCTGTCTGCCCATTCAAGGGAACATGAGCAGCTGAAAGATGGTGGCACCCAGTGCTAGAGTCCCTCGATCATCAGCACTGGATTTCTGCTGAGGGTTTTATTCTAATGTAACCCCCCCCTCCCCCGCTTCAACACTAGGGAAGGATGGCAGGGCAGGGGCCTGACTTAACAAATGGGCAGTCTGGCTGGACTGGCCTTTTAAAGATTCCTAAGGGGCATGGGATGACCAAACCCCACTCACTCACATTTGTATCACCAGACACTCATCAATCCCACGGTGCCTGCGCGGACCTCTGGTGGCATCTCCACCCAATGTACCTACCCCCACCAGTATACCTGAACGGCTGGTGGCAAGTGTGTACAGCAGCCACCAGGAGGCATCCCGCATGTACAACACATTGATCACCTATTTGGAGAAGAGACTGTGCATGTTCCATCCCAAAGATTGAGGTGAGCAAACCAAGGGTTTTCTCAAACACACAGGGGCATCCTTAAAGCGGAACAAAACCCAACGCAGCCAGCCCAGGAATCTAAAAGAATCAGAATGCCCCTCTGTGTGACACCCCCCCAGGGCACCGGTAATAACTCACCTTTCCCTGGGCCAACAGTGCATGCGTGTCTCTCGTCAAATCAGAGCTATTTGCTTTTAATGGTGAGCATGCGCTGCCACACCCTATTGAAGGCAATCAGAGCCCTTTGCCGAAGGATGTAAACATGGCAAAGGGCTCCGATTGGATGAGAGCCTGCTGGACCGAAGAGAGGCAAGTTTTACTGGACAGGACAACACTTCAGGATGCAGGGGCACAAAACAAAACACAGATAAGTCAAATTCCGGGTTTTAATGGGAACGCCCATAAAACGCAGAGCAAAACCCAGGTGAGTAAAAAAATACTAGATTTTGGTCCCCTCAGAAAAACTTTTCCCTGATCCTACGGCACTACAGGCTCTTGTTCAATCAGAGCCGTTGCATAATTAAAGTGGACCAACACCCAGGATTTTGACTATCCTGGGTCTTGGTCCACTTCGGTGGGGCACCCCCGATCGGGGTGCCCCGCTGTGTGAAACCCCCCCGAACAACTCACCTCTCCCCGCTCCCAGCGCCGACGTACAAGCGAAGATCTTGAACGTCTAAGCGGCGGCGGCCGCCGCCGCCTCCCTCGTGTCACTTTGAACGTGCGCGCCCCCGCGCCGGCCATTCGCAGACGGCCGGCGCGGAGGCGCGCACGCCTACAGGGGCGCGAGGGAGATAAGGTAGGTAAGTTGGGGTGTTTGGGGGGGGGGTTTCACCCCGCGGGACATCCCGATCTCGGATGTCCCGCGGGGTGGGGGGTGATCGGCCCGGGAATCTTATAGATTCCCGGGCCGATCACCCGTGGGTATTGGTCCACTTTAAAGCAGAGGTTTAGTCAAAATAATGACCCCGCTCTGCCTCCCTATCCTGGCACTGAAGCAGGACGGGGTGTTAGAAAGAAAAAGAGCCCTTACCTTATCCAGGGGCCCGTGCCACCATCTGGCTTGAAAGCACAGAGCTGCATCCCTCGGATTCATGCGTGCTGTCGCCGATTTGTACTTTATCTCGGCGAGCACGCAGAGAGCGGGGGAGCGGCACTGGCCCAAGGAGAAGGTGTCTTATTCTTTCTAACCCCCTGTCGTGCCTCAGCACCAGGGTAGGGTGGTAAACTTCCGCTTTAATGTTTGACAGACGGCTCTGTTTGTTGCAATCGGGAGCGCGAGGAGCCACATGCCGAGGATCAGGCGCGCTCCTGTCTCCAGCCTATCTGAACGGCTGGGAACGAGAGCGCGTACCCCGCCCCAGGATGCGGCACCCTGATATTTACATCTGCGAGAAAGCCAGGAAGAAGGCGAGTCTTGCGTCACCCATTGGGTCGGGGGGAGTCACGCAGGGGGGCAGCCCCAGAAGGAAGGAGAGTGTCCGGCCCTGGAATTTTTTATATTCCAATGCCGGCCACATTGGGTTTTTGTTCCATTTTAAAACAATGTCTTTAGCCAAATAAAACTGGAGGATCACTGAACTAGGCAGTGGCTATGAGGGATGCCTGGAACAGGTACTTACCTGCTCCTGCCATCCCTCATGTCGCAGGTTCACCAGGTCAAGTGCAAGCCTCACTGGCCAACAGCGGTGGCCAGGTGTGTATCGAGGTTCAGGCTTCCCTCATTGGTTTATTCAGGGACCCTCCAATTGTATTTGCCCCTGTAATGGCAGGGGAGGGGGGGGGGCAGTTATTGTGCGAAGTCCACACAGCACATTTACCATTATCAGCAGCAAATAAGTGTCCCAGCATGCATTGCAATGCCCCCTCACCAGTAAGTGTCCCAGCATGCATTTTATTACCCTCTCAATAAGTGTCCCAGCATGCATTGCAATGCCCTCTCACCAAATAACTGTCCCAGCATACATTGTAATACCCTCTCAACAAATAACTGTCCCAGCATGCATTGCAATGCCCCCTCACCAAATAAGTGTCCCAGCATGCATTGTAATCCCCTCTCAGAGCAGGCCTGAGGTAAGGAGGATGCCCAGTCACAGTGACACCACACACACAATGGCCGCCAGCTTACCCGCAGGACATGATAGCCCTCCGAGCCTCCTCCCGGGATCTCCACACTCTGTGCGCCCCCCATGTCTCTCCCTTCAGCCCTGGCTGGCTGGACGCTCCCGGTACCGGAGACACAAGACACACACACAGCGCAGAGGCAGCAGCTCGTTACGTGGCACACAGACCGGCCCGATGCATGCTGGGAGCTCCGAGTACAGGTAGACACTCTCGCCACAGCGATATCTAGCGGGCGCCAGGGGGTAATGCAAGAAGGAACCTGCAGTACTAGACGCTCCACAGGAGTCTTTAGGGCTGAGCTGTGGAGGGTTTTTTCCTTGACCTATAGGGCTGATTCAGCACCGTGAGCAGGGCCGGCTCCAGGATAGATAGAGTCTCAATGGGCCCATTTGCGGTGTAGGATGATACTCCATGCATGGTTGCTTTTCTCTGTATTTCCTGCTTTTCTTTCTTTCCTTTTATTCTTTCTGTGTTTGTCATTCATTCTATGCTTTTGTTCTGTGTTTATTTCCATTCATGTATAAACTTCTATATTTCTTTCCATTATTTCCTTTGCTCTCTTTCTTTCCTGCTTTCTTTTTTTCCCTGTCATTTCCCCTATTGTGTTGTCCTTTATTTTTTTGTCCTTCCTTCTTTTCCGTCGATACTTCTATTATTTTTGTATTTCTATTTTCTAGCAGTAAAAATAACAAAAGGTGAGCCGCCAGATCAGCTCAGATTGGTCTCACAAAAGAGAAAGGCCGCACAATCCAAAATGTAATAAAATATATCTATGCCTTTAATGTCAAATCAAGCAATTACATACATACATTTAATACAGACAACAATAGACTAAAAAACATATAAAACACTGCCTGAATGAGTGGACCTCTTATGGCTCTATCACTAGTTATTGCAAAATGCCCTTATAAATATATTAAAAATATCTATCCAAATTACCGGTAATCAATGCTAAATCAATAATGTTATGTGCAAAGATAAAGTGCTAATAGGGTTAATAATGAAAACCATATTACAAAAGTATAGTGCACATACTATGCTTAAGTTTCTAAATGTTATATAAAGTGCAAAGTGCCAGAACGAGTTTTAAATTTGTGCAAACAAAAGTGTAAACAGCTATTAAATCCAAAAAGAATCACCATATAAAAATAACAATTCAGGGCAAGGTAAGGTAGTTAATGAAATTCATATGACCATGATCACAGGAGTCTAGGTCCACATCAAAACAGGCCAAAATGGCACCGACGCGTTGCGTGGGCTACGCTAGTCCCACTTCATCAGGATGCTATTTGGCTGAAGGAATCCCTTCTCTCCCCATTATAATGGCCAGGAAATGCGAAAGGGCCAGTAGACGTCCTGGGCGCACGAGCGGAAGTACGTGGGGATGGCGTGACTGCTTTCCACCCCCTCTGGATGTCCTGGAACACAGACGCTTTCCAGCGGCTCTACGCGACGCGCGTGCCCGGAGCCTCACACACGGGCGCACTCCACTGCAGTAGGAGGCGCCCGTGTATGGACGCATTCTTTAGCAGTATTCGCCATACATGCAACTTTATCACTATGTATGGCGTCATTCCACACCGCAAGGGGCTCATTATGCCAAGGGCCCCCATAGACCTGGAGCCGGCCCTGGCCCTATGCCATGCATACTAATGCACATCATGAAGCCGTTGTTTTGGACGGAGCGCCAGCACAGGGAGCAGCGGCGACCGCATCCTTGTTTTGCCCGGTTTCCCTCAAGAAGACCAATTCCTTCTATATTCCTTCTACCCAGTTTCCACCATGTGAAACCCCGCTGATTATAGAGTAAACTCACTTAGCCAGAGATCCAACAGTGCATGCGTGGATAGCGGCCATATCCCCGGTATAGCGTTAGCTGGGACTCTGATGTCAGAGCGGTTAGCAGAATCTGAATGGAGTGGAGCATGCCAATTGGCTGCCCATCTATGCTGTGGGATCACAACCTGGAGAGTAAAAACCCCAGGTGCTGTTCCTCATTAAAGCACCCTGACCGGCCCTGGAGTCTAAAGGAACTCAGGGCCGACCAACTAAGTGCCCACTCGCCCCACCCAGTCATTTAGATGGAGACGGGAGCATGCCACAGACTGCAGGGAGACTGGAGACATGGCCGCTCTCTCTTCCTATACATTAGCCACGCCATATTTCGCTGATTGCATGAGAACCCACACATACAATGCAAGAATGGCGGAAAGGTGGCGCAGGTTTGTACACAGTGCTGTCGACTGCTGGCGGCCACATGGGGCCACATGGGATGCCCCAATAGCAGGTGGGTATTGGCAGACGGGCTAATATTAGGTCGGTAAGTGGGGGACAGGATAGTGTTACTGAGGGTAGGCAATGCTAGGAGCGGTAATGGGCGGTAGGCTGTGTTAGATAGGTTAATGGTGGGTAGGATGTGTTAGATTGGTTAGTGGGGATTAGCCTGGTGATTGGTTGGTTAGTGGAGGTAAGCTAGTGCTAGGTGGGTTTGTGGGGGGCTGTGTCAGGTGGGTTAATGGAGGGTAGGTTGTGTTAGGTATTTTATTGAGGGTGGGCTGTGTTAGATGGGTTGGTGAGTGGTAGGTTAGTGTTTTATGGTTTAGTGGAGGTAAGCTAGTGTTAGGTGGGTTAGTGGAGGTAAGCTAGTGTTAGGTGGGTTATTGGAGGTAAGCTAGTATTAGGTGGGTTAGTGGAGGTGAGCTAGTATTAGGTTGGTTAGTTGAGGTAAGCTAGCATTAGGTGGGTTAGTGGAGGTAAGCTAGTGTTAGGTGGGTTAGAGGATGTAAGCTAGTGTTAGGTGGGTTAGTGGAGGTAAGCTAGTGTTAGGTGGGTTAGAGGATGTAAGCTAGTGTTAGGTGGGTTAGTGGAGGTAAGCTACTATTAGGTGGGTTAGTGGAGGTGAGCTAGTATTAGGTTGGTTAGTTGAGGTAAGCTAGCATTAGGTGGGTTAGTGGAGGTAAGCTAGTGTTAGGTGGGTTACTGAAGGTAAGCTATTAGGTGGGTTAGTGAAGGTAAGCTAGTGTTAGGTGGGTTAGTGGAGGTAAGCTAGTGTTAGGTGGGTTAGTGGAGGTGGGTTAGTGGAGGTAAGCTAGTGTTAGGTGGGCTAGTGGAGGTAAGCTAGTGTTAGGTGGGTTAGTGGATGTAAGCTAGTGCTGGGTGGGTTAGTGGAGGTAAGCTAGTGTTAGGTGGGTTAGTGGAGGTAAGCTAGTGTTAGGTGGGCTAGTGGAGGTAAGCTAGTGTTAGGTGGGTTAGTGGAGGTAAGCTAGCATTAGGTGGGTTAGTGGAGGTAAGCTAGTGTGTGAAGGTAAGCTAGTGTTAGGTGGGTTAGAGGAGGTAAGCTAGTGTTAGGTGGGTTAGAGGAGGTAAGCTAGTGTTAGGTGGGTTAGCGGAGGTAAGCTAGTGTTAGGTGGGTTAGTGGAGGTAAGCTAGTGTTAGGTGGGTTAGAGGAGGTAAGCTAGTGTTAGGAGGGTTAGTGGAGGTAAGCTAGCGTTAGGTGGGTTAGTGAAGGTAAGCTAGTGTTAGGTGGGTTAGTGGAGGTAAGCTAGTGTTAGGTGGGTTAGTGGTGGTAAGCTAGTGTTAGGTAGGTTAGTGGAGGTAAGCTAGTGTTAGGTGGGTTAGAGGAGGTAAGCTAGTGTTAGGTGGGTTAGTGAAGGTAAGCTAGTGTTAGGTGGGTTAGAGGAGGTAAGCTAGTGTTAGGTGGGTTAGTGGAGGTAAGCTAGTGTTAGGTGGGTTAGTGGAGGTAAGCTAGTGTTAGGTGGGTTAGTTAAGGTAAGCTGGTGTAAGGTGGGTTAGTGGAGGTAAGCTAGTGTTAGGTGGGTTAGTGAAGGTAAGCTAGTGTTAGGTGGGTTAGTGGAGGTAAGCTAGTGTTAGGTGGGTTAGTGGAGGTAAGCTAGTGTTAGGTGGGTTAGTGGAGGTAAGCTAGTGTTAGGTGGGTTAGTGGAGGTAAGCTAGCATTAGGTGGGTTAGTGGAGGTAAGCTAGTGTGTGAAGGTAAGCTAGTGTTAGGTGGGTTAGAGGAGGTAAGCTAGTGTTAGGTGGGTTAGTGGAGGTAAGCTAGTGTTAGGTGGGTTAGCGGTGGTAAGCTAGTGTTAGGAGGGTTAGTGGAGGTAAGCTAGTGTTAGGTGGGTTAGTGGAGGTAAGCTAGTGTTAGGTGGGTTAGTGGTGGTAAGCTAGTGTTAGGTAGGTTAGTGGAGGTAGGCTAGTGTTAGGTGGGTTAGAGGAGGTAAGCTAGTGTTAGGAGGGTTAGTGGAGGTAAGCTAGCGTTAGGTGGGTTAGTGAAGGTAAGCTAGTGTTAGGTGGGTTAGTGGAGGTAAGCTAGTGTTAGGTGGGTTAGTGGTGGTAAGCTAGTGTTAGGTAGGTTAGTGGAGGTAAGCTAGTGTTAGGTGGGTTAGAGGAGGTAAGCTAGTGTTAGGTGGGTTAGTGAAGGTAAGCTAGTGTTAGGTGGGTTAGAGGAGGTAAGCTAGTGTTAGGTGGGTTAGTGGAGGTAAGCTAGTGTGTGAAGGTAAGCTAGTGTTAGGTGGGTTAGAGGAGGTAAGCTAGTGTTAGGTGGGTTAGTGGAGGTAAGCTAGTGTTAGGTGGGTTAGCGGTGGTAAGCTAGTGTTAGGAGGGTTAGTGGATGTAAGCTAGTGTTAGGTGGGTTAGTGGAGGTAAGCTAGTGTTAGGTGGGTTAGTGGTGGTAAGCTAGTGTTAGGTAGGTTAGTGGAGGTAGGCTAGTGTTAGGTGGGTTAGAGGAGGTAAGCTAGTGTTAGGTGGGTTAGTGAAGGTAAGCTAGTGTTAGGTGGGTTAGAGGAGCTAAGCTAGTGTTAGGTGGGTTAGTGGAGGTAAGCTAGTGTTAGGTGGGTTAGTGGAGGTAAGCTAGTGTTAGGTGGGTTAGTGGAGGTAAGCTAGTGTTAGGTGGGTTAGTGAAGGTAAGCTGGTGTTAGGTGGGTTAGTGGAGGTAAGATAGTGTTAGGTGGGTTAGTTAAGGTAAGCTAGTGTTAGGTGGGTTAGTGAAGGTAAGCTGGTGTAAGGTGGATTAGTGAAGGTAAGCTGGTGTAAGGTGGGTTAGTGGAGGTAAGCTAGTGTTAGGTGGGTTAGTTAAGGTAAGCTGGTGTAAGGTGGGTTAGTGGAGGTAAGCTAGTGTTAGGTGGGTTAGTGAAGGTAAGCTAGTGTTAGGTGGGTTAGAGGAGGTAAGCTAGTGTTAGGTGGGTTAGTGGAGGTAAGCTAGTGTTAGGTGGGTTAGTGGAAGTAAGCTAGTGTTAGGTGGGTTAGTGAAGGTAAGCTAGTGTTAGGTGGGTTAGTGGAAGTAAGCTAGTGTTAGGTGGGTTAGTGAAGGTAAGCTGGTGTTAGGTGGGTTAGTTAAGGTAAGCTAGTGTTAGGTGGGTTAGTGAAGGTAAGCTGGTGTAAGGTGGGTTAGTGAAGGTAAGCTGGTGTAAGGTGGGTTAGTGGAGGTAAGCTAGTGTTAGGTGGGTTAGTTAAGGTAAGCTGGTGTAAGGTGGGTTAGTGGAGGTAAGCTAGTGTTAGGTGGGTTAGTTAAGGTAAGCTAGTGTTAGGTGGGTTAGTAGAGATAAGCTAGTGTTAGGTGGGTTAGTGGAGGTAAGCTAGTATTAGGTGGGTTAGTGGAGGTAAGCTAGTGTTAGGTGGGTTAGTTAAGGTAAGCTGGTGTAAGGTGGGTTAGTGGAGGTAAGCTAGTGTTAGGTGGGTTAGTGAAGGTAAGCTAGTGTTAGGTGGGTTAGTAGAGATAAGCTAGTGTTAGGTGGGTTAGTGGAGGTAAGCTAGTATTAGGTGGGTTAGTGGAGGTAAGCTAGTGTTAGGTGGGTTAGTGGAGGTAAGCTAGTATTAGGTGGGTTAGTGGAGGTAAACTAGTGTTAGGTGGGTTAGTAGAGGTAAGCTAGTGTTAGGTGGGTTAGTGGAGGTAAGCTAGTATTAGGTGGGTTAGTGGAGGTAAGCTAGTGTTAGGTGGGTTAGTGGAGGTAAACTAGTGTTAGGTGGGTTAGTGGAGGTAAGCTAGCGTTAGGTGGGTTAGTGGAGGTAAGATAGTGTTAGGTGGGTTAGTGGAGGTAAGCTAGTATTAGGTGGGTTAGTGGAGGTAAGCTAGTGTTAGGTGGGTTAGTGGAGGTAAGCTAGTGTTAGGTGGGTTAGTGGAGGTAAGCTAGTGTTAGGTGGGTTAGTGGAGGTAAGCTAGTGTTAGGTGGGTTAGTGGAGGTAAACTAGTGTTAGGTGGGTTAGTGGAGGTAAGCTAGCATTAGGTGGGTTAGTGGAGGTAAGCTAGCGTTAGGTGGGTTAGTGGAGGTAAGCTAGTGTTAGGTGGGTTAGTGGAGGTAAGCTAGTGTTAGGTGGGTTAGCGGAGGTAAGCTAGTGTTAGGTGGGTTAGTGGAGGTAAGCTAGCGTTAGGTGGGTTAGTGGAGGTAAGCTAGTGTTAGGTGGGTTAGTGGAGGTAAGCTAGTGTTAGGTGGGTTAGTGGAGGTAAGCTAGTGTTAGGTGGGTTAGTGGAGGTAAGCTAGTGTTAGGTGGGTTAGTAGAGGTAAGCTAGTGTTAGGTGGGTTAGTGGAGGTAAGCTAGCGTTAGGTGGGTTAGTGGAGGTAAGCTAGTGTTAGGTGGGTTAGTGGAGGTAAGCTAGTGTTAGGTGGGTTAGTGGAGGTAAGCTAGTGTTAGGTGGGTTAGTGGAGGTAAGCTAGTGTTAGGTGGGTTAGTGGAGGTAAGCTAGCATTAGGTGGGTTAGTGGAGGTAAGCTAGTGTTAGGTGGGTTAGTGGAGGTAAGCTAGTGTTAGGTGGGTTAGTGGAGGTAAGCTAGTATTAGGTGGGTTAGTGGAGGTAAGCTAGTGTCAGGTGGGTTAGTGGAGGTAAGCTAGTGTTAGGTGGGTTAGTGGAGGTAAGCTAGTGTTAGGTGGGTTAGTGGAGGTAAGCTAGTGTTAGGTGGGTTAGTGAAGGTAAGCTAGTGTTAGGTGGGTTAGTGAAGGTAAGCTAGTGTTAGGTGGGTTAGTAGAGGTAAGCTAGTGTTAAGAGGGTTAGTGGAGGTAAGCTAGCATTAGGTGGGTTAGTGGTGGTAAGCTAGTGTTAGGTGGGTTAGTGGAGGTAAGCTAGTGTCAGGTGGGTTAGTGGAGGTAAGCTAGTGTTAGGTGGGTTAGTGGAGGTAAGCTAGTGTTAGGTGGGTTAGTGGAGGTAAGCTAGTGTTAGGTGGGTTAGTGAAGGTAAGCTAGTGTTAGGTGGGTTAGTGAAGGTAAGCTAGTGTTAGGTGGGTTAGTAGAGGTAAGCTAGTGTTAGGTGGGTTAGTGAAGGTAAGCTAGTGTTAGGTGGGTTAGTGGAGGTAAGCTAGTGTTAGGTGGGTTAGCGGAGGTAAACTAGCATTAGGTGGGTTAGTGGAGGTAAGCTAGTGTTAGGTGGGTTAGTGGAGGTAAGCTAGCGTTAGGTGGGTTAGTGGAGGTAAGCTAGTGTTAGGTGGGTTAGTGGAGGTAAGCTAGCATTAGGTGGGTTAGTGGAGGTAAGCTAGCATTAGGTGGGTTAGTGGAGGTAAGCTAGTGTTAGGTGGGTTAGTGAAGGTAAGCTAGTGTTAGGTGGGTTAGTGGAGGTAAGATAGTGTTAGGTGGGTTAGTTAAGGTAAGCTGGTGTTAGGTGGGTTAGTGGAGGTAAGATAGTGTTAGGTGGGTTAGTTAAGGTAAGCTAGTGTTAGGTGGGTTAGTGAAGGTAAGCTGGTGTAAGGTGGGTTAGTGGAGGTAAGCTAGTGTTAGGTGGGTTAGTGAAGGTAAGCTAGTGTGTGAAGGTAAGCTAGTGTTAGGTGGGTTAGAGGAGGTAAGCTAGTGTTAGGTGGGTTAGTGGAGGTAAGCTAGTGTGTGAAGGTAAGCTAGTGTTAGGTGGGTTAGTGGAGGTAAGCTAGCGTTAGGTGGGTTAGTGGAGGTAAGCTAGCATTAGGTGGGTTAGAGGAGGTAAGCTAGTGTTAGGTGGGTTAGTGGAGGTAAGCTAGTGTTAGGTGGGTTCGTTAAGGTAATCTAGTCTTATGTGGGTTAGTGAAGGTAAGCTGGTGTAAGGTGGGTTAGTGAAGGTAAGCTGGTGTAAGGTGGGTTAGTGGAGGTAAGCTAGTGTTAGGTGGGTTAGTGGAGGTAAGCTAGTGTTAGGTGGGTTAGTGAAGGTAAGCTAGTGTTAGTTGGGTTAGTAGAGATAAGCTAGTGTTAGGTGGGTTAGTGGAGGTAAGCTAGTATTAGGTGGGTTAGTGGAGGTAAACTAGTGTTAGGTGGGTTAGTGGAGGTAAGCTAGTGTTAGGTGGGTTAGTGGAGGTAAGCTAGTGTTAGGTAGGTTAGTGGAGGTAAGCTAGTATTAGGTGGGTTAGTGGAGGTAAACTAGTGTTAGGTGGGTTAGTGGATGTAAGCTAGTGTTAGGTGGGTTAGTGGAGGTAAGCTAGTATTACGTGGGTTAGTGGAGGTAAACTAGTGTTAGGTGGGTTAGTAGAGGTAAGCTAGTGTTAGGTGGGTTAGTGGAGGTAAGCTAGTGTTAGGTGGGTTAGTGGAGGTAAACTAGTGTTAGGTGGGTTAGTGGAGGTAAGCTAGTGTTAGGTGGGTTAGTGGAGGTAAGCTAGTGTTAGGTGGGTTAGTGGAGGTAAGCTAGTGTTAGGTGGGTTAGTGGAGGTAAGCTAGTGTTAGGTGGGTTAGTGGAGGTAAGCTAGCATTAGGTGGGTTAGTGGAGGTAAGCTAGTGTTAGGTGGGTTAGTGGAGGTAAGCTAGTGTTAGGTGGGTTAGCGGAGGTAAGCTAGCGTTAGGTGGGTTAGCAGAGGTAAGCTAGCATTAGGTGGGTTAGTGGAGGTAAGCTAGTGTTAGGTGGGTTAGTGGAGGTAAGCTAGTGTTAGGTGGGTTAGTGGAGGTAAGCTAGCATTAGGTGGGTTAGTGGAGGTAAGCTAGCATTAGGTGGGTTAGTGGAGGTAAGCTAGCATTAGGTGGGTTAGTGGAGGTAAGCTAGTGTTAGGTGGGTTAGTGGAGGTAAGCTAGTGTTAGGTGGGTTAGTGAAGGTAAGCTGGTGTTAGGTGGGTTAGTGGAGGTAAGATAGTGTTAGGTGGGTTAGTTAAGGTAAGCTAGTGTTAGGTGGGTTAGTGAAGGTAAGCTGGTGTAAGGTGGGTTAGTGAAGGTAAGCTGGTGTAAGGTGGGTTAGTGGAGGTAAGCTAGTGTTAGGTGGGTTAGTGGAGGTAAGCTAGCGTTAGGTGGGTTAGTGGAGGTAAACTAGTGTTAGGTGGGTTAGTGAAGGTAAGGTAGTGTTAGGTGGGTTAGAGGAGGTAAGCTAGTGTTAGGTGGGTTAGTGGAGGTAAGCTAGCATTAGGTGGGTTAGTGGAGGTAAGCTAGTGTTAGGTGGGTTAGTGGAGGTAAGCTAGCATTAGGTGGGTTAGTGGAGGTAAGCTAGTGTTAGGTGGGTTAGTGGAGGTAAGCTAGCATTAGGTGGGTTAGTGGAGGTAAGCTAGTGTTAGGTGGGTTAGTGGAGGTAAGCTAGCATTAGGTGGGTTAGTGGTGGTAAGCTAGTGTTAGGTGGGTTAGTGGAGGTAAGCTAGTGTCAGGTGGGTTAGTGGAGGTAAGCTAGTGTTAGGTGGGTTAGCGGAGGTAAGCTAGCGTTAGGTGGGTTAGTGGAGGTAAGCTAGCATTAGGTGGGTTAGTGGAGGTAAGCTAGTGTTGGGTGGGTTAGTGGAGGTAAGCTAGTGTTAGGTGGGTTAGCGGAGGTAAGCTAGTGTCAGGTGGGTTAGTGGAGGTAAGCTAGTGTTAGGTGGGTTAGTGGAGGTAAGCTAGTGTTAGGTGGGTTAGTGGAGGTAAGCTAGTGTTAGGTGGGTTAGCGGAGGTAAGCTAGCATTAGGTGGGTTAGCGGAGGTAAGCTAGTGCCAGGTGGGTTAGTGGAGGTAAGCTAGTGTTAGGTGGGTTAGTGGAGGTAAGCTAGCATTAGGTGGGTTAGTGGAGGTAAGCTAGTGTTAGGTGGGTTAGTGGAGGTAAGCTAGTGTTAGGTGGGTTAGTGGAGGTAAGCTAGTGTTAGGTGGGTTAGCGGAGGTAAGCTAGCATTAGGTGGGTTAGTGGAGGTAAGCTAGTGTTAGGTGGGTTAGTGGAGGTAAGCTAGTGTTAGGTGGGTTAGTGGAGGTAAGCTAGTGTTAGGTGGGTTAGTGGAGGTAAGCTAGTGTTAGGTGGGTTAGTGGAGGTAAGCTAGCATTAGGTGGGTTAGTGGAGGTAAGCTAGTGTCAGGTGGGTTAGTGGAGGTAAGCTAGTGTTAGGTGGGTTAGCGGAGGTAAGCTAGCGTTAGGTGGGTTAGCGGAGGTAAGCTAGCATTAGGTGGGTTAGTGGAGGTAAGCTAGTGTTAGGTGGGTTAGTGGAGGTAAGCTAGTGTTAGGTGGGTTAGTGGAGGTAAGATAGTGTTAGGTGGGTTAGTGGAGGTAAGCTAGCATTAGGTGGGTTAGTGGAGGTAAGCTAGTGTTAGATGGGTTAGTGAAGGTAAGCTAGTGTTAGGTGGGTTAGTGGAGGTAAGCTAGCATTAGGTGGGTTAGTGGAGGTAAGCTAGTGTTAGGTGGGTTAGTGGAGGTAAGCTAGTGTTAGGTGGGTTAGTGGAGGTAAGCTAGTGTTAGGTGGGTTAGTGGAGGTAAGCTAGTGTTAGGTGGGTTAGTGGAGGTAAGCTAGCATTAGGTGGGTTAGTGGAGGTAAGCTAGTGTTAGGTGGGTTAGTGGAGGTAAGCTAGTGTTAGGTGGGTTAGTGGAGGTAAGCTAGCATTAGGTGGGTTAGTGGAGGTAAGCTAGCATTAGGTGGGTTAGTGGAGGTAAGCTAGCCTTAGGTGGGTTAGTGGAGGTAAGCTAGTGTTAGGTGGGTTAGTGGAGGTAAGCTAGTGTTAGGTGGGTTAGTGGAGGTAAGCTAGTGTTAGGTGGGTTAGTGGAGGTAAGCTAGCATTAGGTGGGTTAGTGGAGGTAAGCTAGTGTTAGGTGGGTTAGTGGAGGTAAGCTAGTGTTAGGTGGGTTAGTGGAGGTAAGCTAGTGTTAGGTGGGTTAGCGGAGGTAAACTAGCATTAGGTGGGTTAGTGGAGGTAAGCTAGTGTTAGGTGGGTTAGTGGAGGTAAGCTAGCGTTAGGTGGGTTAGTGGAGGTAAGCTAGTGTTAGGTGGGTTAGTGGAGGTAAGCTAGCATTAGGTGGGTTAGTGGAGGTAAGCTAGCATTAGGTGGGTTAGTGGAGGTAAGCTAGTGTTAGGTGGGTTAGTGAAGGTAAGCTGGTGTTAGGTGGGTTAGTGGAGGTAAGATAGTGTTAGGTGGGTTAGTTAAGGTAAGCTAGTGTTAGGTGGGTTAGTGAAGGTAAGCTGGTGTAAGGTGGGTTAGTGGAGGTAAGCTAGTGTTAGGTGGGTTAGTGAAGGTAAGCTAGTGTGTGAAGGTAAGCTAGTGTTAGGTGGGTTAGTGGAGGTAAGCTAGTGTGTGAAGGTAAGCTAGTGTTAGGTGGGTTAGTGGAGGTAAGCTAGCGTTAGGTGGGTTAGTGGAGGTAAGCTAGTGTTAGGTGGGTTAGTGGAGGTAAGCTAGTGTTAGGTGGGTTAGTGGAGGTAAGCTAGTGTTAGGTGGGTTAGTGGAGGTAAGCTAGTGTTAGGTGGGTTAGTGGAGGTAAGCTAGTGTTAGGTGGGTTAGTGGAGGTAAGCTAGCATTAGGTGGGTTAGTGGAGGTAAGCTAGTGTTAGGTGGGTTAGTGGAGGTAAGCTAGTGTTAGGTGGGTTAGTGGAGGTAAGCTAGCATTAGGTGGGTTAGTGGAGGTAAGCTAGCATTAGGTGGGTTAGTGGAGGTAAGCTAGCCTTAGGTGGGTTAGTGGAGGTAAGCTAGTGTTAGGTGGGTTAGTGGAGGTAAGCTAGTGTTAGGTGGGTTAGTGGAGGTAAGCTAGTGTTAGGTGGGTTAGTGGAGGTAAGCTAGCATTAGGTGGGTTAGTGGAGGTAAGCTAGTGTTAGGTGGGTTAGTGGAGGTAAGCTAGTGTTAGGTGGGTTAGTGGAGGTAAGCTAGTGTTAGGTGGGTTAGCGGAGGTAAACTAGCATTAGGTGGGTTAGTGGAGGTAAGCTAGTGTTAGGTGGGTTAGTGGAGGTAAGCTAGCGTTAGGTGGGTTAGTGGAGGTAAGCTAGTGTTAGGTGGGTTAGTGGAGGTAAGCTAGCATTAGGTGGGTTAGTGGAGGTAAGCTAGCATTAGGTGGGTTAGTGGAGGTAAGCTAGTGTTAGGTGGGTTAGTGAAGGTAAGCTGGTGTTAGGTGGGTTAGTGGAGGTAAGATAGTGTTAGGTGGGTTAGTTAAGGTAAGCTAGTGTTAGGTGGGTTAGTGAAGGTAAGCTGGTGTAAGGTGGGTTAGTGGAGGTAAGCTAGTGTTAGGTGGGTTAGTGAAGGTAAGCTAGTGTGTGAAGGTAAGCTAGTGTTAGGTGGGTTAGTGGAGGTAAGCTAGTGTGTGAAGGTAAGCTAGTGTTAGGTGGGTTAGTGGAGGTAAGCTAGCGTTAGGTGGGTTAGTGGAGGTAAGCTAGCATTAGGTGGGTTAGAGGAGGTAAGCTAGTGTTAGGTGGGTTAGTGGAGGTAAGATAGTGTTAGGTGGGTTAGTTAAGGTAAGCTAGTGTTAGGTGGGTTAGTGAAGGTAAGCTGGTGTAAGGTGGGTTAGTGAAGGTAAGCTGGTGTAAGGTGGGTTAGTGGAGGTAAGCTAGTGTTAGGTGGGTTAGTGGAGGTAAGCTAGTGTTAGGTGGGTTAGTGAAGGTAAGCTAGTGTTAGTTGGGTTAGTAGAGATAAGCTAGTGTTAGGTGGGTTAGTGAAGGTAAGCTAGTGTTAGTTGGGTTAGTAGAGATAAGCTAGTGTTAGGTGGGTTAGTGGAGGTAAGCTAGTATTAGGTGGGTTAGTGGAGGTAAACTAGTGTTAGGTGGGTTAGTGGAGGTAAGCTAGTGTTAGGTGGGTTAGTGTAGGTAAGCTAGCGTTAGGTGGGTTAGTGGAGGTAAGCTAGTATTAGGTGGGTTAGTGGAGGTAAACTAGTGTTAGGTGGGTTAGTGGAGGTAAGCTAGTGTTAGGTGGGTTAGTGGAGGTAAGCTAGTGTTAGGTGGGTTAGTGGAGGTAAGCTAGTATTAGGTGGGTTAGTGGAGGTAAACTAGTGTTAGGTGGGTTAGTAGAGGTAAGCTAGTGTTAGGTGGGTTAGTGGAGGTAAGCTAGTGTTAGGTGGGTTAGTGGAGGTAAACTAGTGTTAGGTGGGTTAGTGGAGGTAAGCTAGTGTTAGGTGGGTTAGTGGAGGTAAACTAGTGTTAGGTGGGTTAGTGGAGGTAAGCTAGTGTTAGGTGGGTTAGTGGAGGTAAGCTAGCATTAGGTGGGTTAGTGGAGGTAAGCTAGTGTTAGGTGGGTTAGTGGAGGTAAGCTAGTGTTAGGTGGGTTAGTGAAGGTAAGCTGGTGTTAGGTGGGTTAGTGGAGGTAAGATAGTGTTAGGTGGGTTAGTTAAGGTAAGCTAGTGTTAGGTGGGTTAGTGAAGGTAAGCTGGTGTAAGGTGGGTTAGTGAAGGTAAGCTGGTGTAAGGTGGGTTAGTGGAGGTAAGCTAGTGTTAGGTGGGTTAGTGGAGGTAAGCTAGCGTTAGGTGGGTTAGTGGAGGTAAACTAGTGTTAGGTGGGTTAGTGAAGGTAAGGTAGTGTTAGGTGGGTTAGAGGAGGTAAGCTAGTGTTAGGTGGGTTAGTGGAGGTAAGCTAGCATTAGGTGGGTTAGTGGAGGTAAGCTAGTGTTAGGTGGGTTAGTGGAGGTAAGCTAGCATTAGGTGGGTTAGTGGAGGTAAGCTAGTGTTAGGTGGGTTAGTGGAGGTAAGCTAGCATTAGGTGGGTTAGTGGAGGTAAGCTAGTGTTAGGTGGGTTAGTGGAGGTAAGCTAGCATTAGGTGGGTTAGTGGAGGTAAGCTAGTGTTAGGTGGGTTAGTGGAGGTAAGCTAGTGTTAGGTGGGTTAGTGGAGGTAAGCTAGCATTAGGTGGGTTAGTGGTGGTAAGCTAGTGTTAGGTGGGTTAGTGGAGGTAAGCTAGTGTCAGGTGAGTTAGTGGAGGTAAGCTAGTGTTAGGTGGGTTAGTGGAGGTAAGCTAGTGTCAGGTGGGTTAGTGGAGGTAAGCTAGTGTTAGGTGGGTTAGCGGAGGTAAGCTAGCGTTAGGTGGGTTAGTGGAGGTAAGCTAGCATTAGGTGGGTTAGTGGAGGTAAGCTAGTGTTAGGTGGGTTAGCGGAGGTAAGCTAGCATTAGGTGGGTTAGCGGAGGTAAGCTAGTGTCAGGTGGGTTAGTGGAGGTAAGCTAGTGTTAGGTGGGTTAGCGGAGGTAAGCTAGCATTAGGTGGGTTAGTGGAGGTAAGCTAGTGTTAGGTGGGTTAGCGGAGGTAAGCTAGCGTTAGGTGGGTTAGTGGAGGTAAGCTAGCATTAGGTGGGTTAGTGGAGGTAAGCTAGTGTTAGGTGGGTTAGTGGAGGTAAGCTAGTGTTAGGTGGGTTAGTGGAGGTAAGCTAGCATTAGGTGGGTTAGTGGAGGTAAGCTAGTGTTAGGTGGGTTAGTGGAGGTAAGCTAGCATTAGGTGGGTTAGTGGAGGTAAGCTAGTGTCAGGTGGGTTAGTTGAGGTAAGCTAGTGTTAGGTGGGTTAGCGGAGGTAAGCTAGCGTTAGGTGGGTTAGCGGAGGTAAGCTAGCATTAGGTGGGTTAGTGGAGGTAAGCTAGTGTTAGGTGGGTTAGTGGAGGTAAGCTAGTGTTAGGTGGGTTAGTGGAGGTAAGCTAGTGTTAGGTGGGTTAGTGGAGGTAAGCTAGCATTAGGTGGGTTAGTGGAGGTAAGCTAGTGTTAGATGGGTTAGTGAAGGTAAGCTAGTGTTAGGTGGGTTAGTGGAGGTAAGCTAGCATTAGGTGGGTTAGTGGAGGTAAGCTAGTGTTAGGTGGGTTAGTGGAGGTAAGCTAGTGTTAGGTGGGTTAGTGGAGGTAAGCTAGTGTTAGGTGGGTTAGTGGAGGTAAGCTAGCATTAGGTGGGTTAGTGGAGGTAAGCTAGTGTTAGGTGGGTTAGTGGAGGTAAGCTAGCATTAGGTGGGTTAGTAGAGGTAAGCTAGTGTTAGATGGGTTAGTGAAGGTAAGCTAGTGTTAGGTGGGTTAGTGGAGGTAAGCTAGTGTTAGGTGGGTTAGTGGAGGTAAGCTAGCATTAGGAGGGTTAGTGGAGGTAAGCTAGTGTTAGGTGGGTTAGTGGAGGTAAGCTAGTGTTAGGTGGGTTAGTGGAGGTAAGCTAGTGTTAGGTGGGTTAGTGGAGGTAAGCTAGCATTAGGTGGGTTAGTGGAGGTAAGCTAGTGTTAGGTGGGTTAGTGGAGGTAAGCTAATGTTAGGTGGGTTAGTGGAGGTAAGCTAGTGTTAGGTGGGTTAGCGGAGGTAAACTAGCATTAGGTGGGTTAGTGGAGGTAAGCTAGTGTTAGGTGGGTTAGTGGAGGTAAGCTAGTGTTAGGTGGGTTAGTGGAGGTAAGCTAGCATTAGGTGGCTTAGTGGAGGTAAGCTAGCATTAGGTGGGTTAGTGGAGGTAAGCTAGTGTTCGGTGGGTTAATGGAGGTAAGCTAGTGTTAGGTGGGTTAGTGGAGGTAAGCTAGCATTAGGTGGGTTAGTGGATGTAAGCTAGTGCTGGGTGGGTTAGTGGAGGTAAGCTAGTGTTGGGTGGGTTAGTGGAGGTAAGCTAGTGTTGGGTGGGTTAGCTGAGGTGAGATAATGTTAGATGTATATATTGGGGGGTAAGTTAGTGTTAGATGGGTAATGTGGGATGGGCTAGTGTTAGGTGGGTTAGTGGAGGGTGGGCTAGTGTTAGGTGGATTATTGGGAGTACGAGGTTGGAGGATTAGAAAATAAAGTGTCCCTGCGTTAGGGTGTGAGGCCTGTTTAAAGCCCATCTCTGGACAACTAACAGGAAAAGGTTATACTTACCTAGATAGTGGGCAAATAATTTGACACAGTGGTGCCTGCAGGAAATAGCTTCTTCCATATTCTGGATCTTATGATTTAATGTGAACCTGTCACCAAGTAAGATATATACAGTACATTGGTGGCCTTTGGGATGTGCAAGCCGTGCGGGCGCCATCCCAACTTCTCTGTATGGATTTGCCAGAGGAGACCAATCAGACCCTTGAGAAAGCTCTCAGCTCTCCTCCTGTTATTTCCTTTTCACATCAATCTCATTCTCATTTTTTACATTCTTTCCGTGTTCTTCTCTTTTCATGTTCTCTATGCCTTCAATAACCATTGAGGCAGAGTATGTTCTTGGAAGGATCTGTAGCTGGGTTCCCAGTGAGAGGGGGAGGCAGTCACGAGAACGGTAGACAGGGCATCACTGGGATATGGGTGTTACTGCAGAGACCGGCCCCAGAGTGAAGCACATCGGCTCAGTGACATTGGGCTGAAGGTGGAACGTTCCCAGGATGGATATAAGAAAAGTCTCAGGAGAGTAGAAGAGAGCGGTAGTTCATTGGACTTTCAGAAAAGTGGAACTGCCCTGCCATATGAGCCCCCTGTTTGTGGCAACTGTTTTTGTTTTAAACCAAAAAGCTGGGCAGGATTATGAGGGGGGCGCATGGGGCGCCTACCTGAGGCCTCTACCACTTGCCTTGCAAAGGGGGCTTCCACCAACCTTTGGGTTATGGTCTGATCCAGGAGGCTTTTCAGGAGGCCAGCAACAAAGTGGGGAGCCCCCGCTCCTTGGCAAGCTTTTCTAGTTCCCTGCATTGAGCTGCCAGAGGCTGTGCTTGGTGGCTTATGTGCAATAAGCAGCCATTGACTGACATCTCTGCACCCCCCCCCCCCATCCCTGTAGCGTTGCTGATGGCGGCTTTGCTGCTCTCCGTCCTGCCCTGGGCTTTGGCTACAAGTTTGCAAAAACAAAAAAATGGCCACTCACGGGGGGGCCCTCACTGCCACTTATAGCTTTGTTGCTGACCCTGCAGCCGCCAGACAAAAGACTGAAAAGCCTCCTGGACCAGACCATAACCCAAAGGCTGGTGGAGGCCCCCTTGGCAGGGCAAGTGGTGGAGGCCCTGAGGCTCACATCCCTTGTGCCCCCCTCATAATCCGGTCCTGATCAAGAGTACTTAGCAAATGGGCCCTGGAGACTATTATCTTGATATGTGCATTTCTGAACCAACCCTCCATCTCTCCGTCACATTCTTTTTATCTCTCTCTTTTTACATTTTTGTCGCCTTTCCCGTATTTTAGCATTTGTCTTCTTCTCATTTTACCTTCCCTAAATCGTCTTCTTGTTTTCACATTTCCTCGAAACTTGTTTCCTTTTCACACCATACTTCAGTCTTTCTTTTTCTCTCTAGCCACTTTCATTTCCCCTCTTTTCTTATTGATCTTCCCTTCTGTCTACCAGTTTTCATGTTCTATCTTATCTATCTATCTATCTATCTATCTATCTATCTATCTATCTATCTCTTTATCTATCTATCTATCTATCTATCTATCTATCTATCTATCTCTGTATCCGTTTATTATCCTTTTACTCTCCCTCTTTAGCTGTGTCGGACTGGGGTGTCTGGGGCCCACCAGTAGAGCTGACTCTGGAGGCCCACCCCACATTTAGATGCAAGTATTTCCTGCTTACATTAAGGGCCCATGCACAGAAACATGCCAAGATGTATTGTCAGTGTGTGTGCACTTGAGGTGCATAATAAGCTATACATATAAGCTAATAAATAAATAATAAATAAATAATAAATAAATAATAAATAAATAATAAATAAATAAGCTATACATATTTGAGGTTTGGTGAGGAAGACCCTCAAAGAAGCCCCTGGGCTTATTCCTGTAACCATATGGACCAATCCGAGCCTGTTCTTTAGACCTTCTCTTTGGGGTCGATTCAGAGCCAGGTGAGAATTCTCACTCCTTTTTTAGGGGAGAAAACGGACATTCATTGTCTACTGGGTGTATATTTTCACATGGCTCTGACATCAGCCCCCAGGTAGACAATGAAAGTCAATGACAATGAAGTCAATGGCAGTTTTCTCTCCTAAATAAGGAATGCTGAACCAACCCCTTTGTCTTCCTCTTTGTTTCCTTTTTGTCTTGACTTAGAGTGATACTGCAGGCAAAGGTAATCGCTACACTATTGCGTCAGGCTACATTTGGCGCTGTCCTAAACTGTTTCCTGATTTTAAATGGGAGCAGAAATAGCAGAGATATCAAGGTTTATAGGTTCAGCTAATGACATTATCTTTTTCATCCCGTCCTCCAATCAGCTCAGCAGAGTGGGACAGGATTACTGGTCCCTCCCTCTGCATGCCCCTCCCTCCTCATGCCCCTCCCTCCGCATGCCCCTCCCTCTTCGTGCCCCTACTCCTCCGCCTTCATCACAGATTATGCAGCTTCACAGATCCAAGGGCCACGCCCACTTTTTTTCACAAGAAAAATCATAAGCTGAACCTTTAAACCCTGATATTTCAGCCATTTCTTCTTCAATTTATAAACAGAAAACAATTTAGGACAGTGTCAAATGTAGCGCAACGCAATGGTGTAGCAATTACTTTTGCCAGCAATAGCACTTTAAAGGGTTGGTACACTTTTGATGGAATTTTTTAATGTGTACATTTTTGTGCCTCTGAACTTATCTAGTATTTTTTCCCTATTGCTAGAAAATGTGTTTTATGGAAGCAGTTTTCACTACCACAATCTGTTGCTATTGGCAACGTTCACCAAGTCTGTACATCAAGAAGAGAGAAGTGAGCCCTGTACACACAGAACACTGCTGCATGGCAACTGCTGAGGTGAGGGAGCTCAATAAACCTTGCACATGCCCAGCAGCAGTGTTCTTTGTGTACAGGGCTCACATCTCCAATGGCAACAGGTTGCAACAGTGATAACTGCCTCCTTAAAACACACATTTCAAAATAATACCAAATCATCTCAGCACCTTGAGGACATAATATTGACACACGAAAATATACACTTTCAAAAATTCTATTTAATTCCCTTTAAAGTAATTTTCATTCCTGCACCACATCGTAATTCCCTAATAAATCCCACTGATCCAACTGGCATACTTACTTACGTCCCGGAATCTGCGGTGATCAGTTACGGCATTGTTTTTAGTTTGTTGAAGGTGGCTGCGCCCTCTGGTGTTCAGTGTGTAATATTACAACCCCTTTCTTGCTGCACACTAAAGAGTTGCATTCACCTGTAAGAATCCCCACACCGCATCCCAAGGCCACAACTGCATAACTGAGATACATTTGGCCGAGATGTGTACCCTTTCCAGGCATTTTTGGATGGCTGACATGGGCAAGCCCCACAGTTAGAGGTCAGCGGGGATGCAGCTGGCGGCGCAACCTCCATTCAGCTTTTCTTGCAACTGAAAGGTCAGACTGGCAAAAAAAAATCTGAATGGAATACAAGCTGCCCATTGGCTGGGTGGCCCAATCAGAAGAACAGGAAAACCCAGGAAAATGAAAATCTTAGGTTTTGTTTCTATTAATTAACATGTAAGTATTAACTACTGTATGATAAAGAAAAAGCAGCCGGACAGGTGGAGATCATATGTTGCACGCCATACGACGCTGGAATGGTTGTCTGAATGGCTGGACACGGGAGCGCACCTCAGCTGCGGAGAGGCCGGATATGTGACAGCACCTGGCAAACCCAGTCACGTGCCGAGACCCCGGAGCCACTGGGGGACCCACTCGTGCAGCAATCGCATGTTATAAATATTTACCTTCCTCGTTCCATCGCTGCTCCTGTGTGTGCCTGGTCTTGCAGGACCCTGTGGTCCTTCGGTTTGGTGGTGGGCCGGGGTTGCGGGCTGCATGCCTGCGCACCTGCCCCGCTATCGTCTGATTGGTTGCCTCAACCGCCTACCTGTCCAATGGCGAGGTGGTTCTGGTCATGCCTCCTAGGGTGACGCGAGGGGGGCGGTCTTCTCCTCACACTGGCCTGCAGGGCCTCCATCGGGAGAAGAGGTGGGAGATGTGCCAGTGCGTTGAAAAATAATAGTTCTGGAAAGTCTCAGCATCCCGGGCTCCCCTAACGCCAACGGGTATGTAGTGCGGCGCCCGGGGGGGGGGGGGGGAAAGGATGAAATGAAAGAACTGAGAGAGTGGGGAGCAAGAAGAGAAAGAAAGACAAATGAATGAAGAAATGTCATGCAGACAAATAAACATAAATAGAAGTTCAGCATAGCGTTAAATGCTGGCACGCATTGCGTGAAGTTTTACTCCCCCAGGGAGGGATAAACAACCAGCCCTGTCTTTTAGACCCTATGGCTGGCCACAGAGGCAGATGTTCCTCTTTAAAGAGGAACAAAACACAGGATTTTGTTTCGTCTGTAAAAACTCACCCTTGCCTGGTTCTATGGCACATGTGTGACTCTCATCCAATCAGAGCCATTTGCCTATTTAATGTTCGTCAAATGGCTCTGTTTGTCACAAGGGGCCCACAAAACCCTGGGGCTGGCCCTGCATGGGAGTGCAAAAGTGGATGATTGCGGAGCAAATGCGGGGGGCTCACACAGCGGGGAATAAAAGACTCAGCAGCACCCTGCATCTATCCTAGGCTGGTTCATTTTGGTGAAGGTTATGCAATCTGTTGGTTATAAACTAGTGATGGGCTTCAGATCAAGGCTAAAGCTAGGTTTGACCCTAATATTGCCAATATGCTCCGGTCCACTGTATTCTGCATACTGGCAAGATCCAGATCAAATTATCCAGCACCCACCAATGCTGGCAGCCATGACTACCCTGTGAACTGGCAGAGGGGTCCTTTCGGACGACTTTTGCTGCATCTTCCTTCATTTGTCCCCCATCACCCAGCATCCTTTCTGTAGGTCCACCAGGTTGGGGCGTCCTCATGGTTTGGTGGCTATCATCCGTTTTATGCCAGGGAGTGGCTGTTGCAGCTGCTCCACCGGCATCAGTAACGAGAAGTAGACACAGGTACCACCTCCTCCCTCCTTCCTTCTGGGAATGCCCAAGGCTAACAAAGTATCTGATGCACAGCAAGAGATTCCAGAATAAGTGATACATCATGACGGCCGGGCAACGATTCAATCTATACAATTATTTTGGACAGAGCTTGGAAACGATTGGTGGTACCACAAAATGATAAGATGCCCTCCTTGCTGTACAACCTCCGGTAGATTGACCCAATGCTCCTGACCATATGTACTAGACCATGTGCCCAACAGTACACACAGGAGCTCAGCACCAGGCATGGTACAGGTTAATTACTGTAAAGCTGTATTGCAGAACTAAACAGTGGGCTGTCTGACTGCTAACAGTCTATTTGTCAGTTTGAAACGGCTATCTGACTTTAAACAATGTTTTTTTTTGTTTGAGTTAAGAAAAACCTGTGAAATAAAAGAGCTTGAACAAATGACAAATATCTATCTATCTATCTATTTATCTATCTATCCTTTCTTGCATTCATGGAATGCACATTTGACCTATTGGCATTACTCTCTGGCTGACGTGTTGCTCAGAGTATCACGGGAAATGTCAGTAATTTTCACCAATAACATAGTTATTCCGCCAAGTCGAACGAAATGAGCTATATTCACACGAGTAAACATCCTTTTTTACAGACTCGGCAACAAAACAATTTGTGGGTTTTAATTAGAATTTTTTATTGGAAAATTAAAACTGCATTGCATATCATCTTTAATAGTTAAACAACTCATTTTCATTTACAGGATAGCAAGAGTCCATTGATCACACTACAACCATATCGCTCACTTATCACGCATACTGTGCCTTGACAGAACCAAATATGGCAGTGTAACTATTGCTGCGATCCCTGACGTTCCTCCTGAGACGACACAGATTCCTATCGGCCCATAAGTAAGCCCATCATTTTCACACGTTGCAACATGTTTAATAGTAATAAGCACCTATTTCGGTTAGTACAAGACAATTTTTTCGGTCATGCCTTCTTGGGCTACGGCCAAAGATTTTAGATCCTATAGAGGCAGGAGTAACTATTTAACACATAACTGTCAGTCAATTTAGACTTGGCTTTAAACATATGCAGATCGTGAAACGTGACTAGAATTTGGGGTTAGGAGGATCATCTAAGCCACATGTGCTCAACCCTCTTCTGAAGGTTTAGGCACATGTGGAGTATTTAGTGCTCAGACAGAACTATAGAGTCTGTTATATGAAAATTCACAAAACATGACCTGTTGGTGGTCCTTGAAGAGAGGGTTGGGCCCCTATGATCTAAGCCTAAGCTATACATACGTCACAGCATTTTTACTCAAACTCTATGATTGCCACTCAAAAAGTAATGTTGACTTGATTAACTTTCAGAAATACCTAGTTCTCTTCATCAGACATATTAACATCATGTCTAGTAAAGAGAACACATTATTTTTAAATGCTCACCTTAAAATGTACTTATCTTGCAAAACCTTGTTTTTTCACGTTTCTACTGTTCTCGATGGCTACGGTATAACACCTCACTGCTGTTCATTAATGGCAGGCAAACCAGGGTCTCATTGTGAGGTATGCATAGCTAAAGGACTTTAGTTACCAAGTATAAAACTATGAAAGAAGTATGTAAAATATATTACATTCCACTTACTTCTATGGGTGCCATCAGCAGTCTCACACTTGCTGTGTTGACGGCATTACTGAGATTAATTTTGCAGGTTTTTGTAGTAGTTGTATATAGCTGAACCTCTAAAGGGCCTAAATACTTTTTACAGTTAAACTGATTATCCCGACACTGATTCCTCCCAGAAATAATTTATATTCATATTTCTATGGGTTTCCTTATTTCATTGAATAAATATTTATTTATCACAACTCCCTAGTCCCTATTTATTTAAATAATAATTTGGCAATAGGTAATTTTTTTTTTAGGTTTTCTTTCCCCCACAAATACGGATCAATCCACTGTGACCCCATATTCTCATTGTGTTAACTTCCCTACATTGGCAACTGTACAAATAATTTTCACTTATAGAGCTACTGTGTGCTTTCATCTAACAGGAAAAAAGTTACTGAGCTCAGTATGAGAATGTAACAAATCATCTTGACAACATACCAAAAGACTAACACACGATTGTCACAACTAGTGAAACTTTTTAGAAGACATCTTGAATTTACAACACACAACACGGTAGTGAAGAAGGTTGTATAATGGTAAATAAAAAGTGATCAATAGAAACAGAAGGTGATCACATTGCGCTATCAATATTGTCTGCAAATGCAATGTACAGCTTAACCAAAGCTTTCAAACTATTGTAAAGAATGTGAGTTTTGAATTTATTTTTGAATTTATTAATACAATTTAAAAATGTGATTCAAAGCTATAAAATTATGAATGTGCTTACACAAAAATTAAGATGAGCTAAAATCAGTCATTTTAACATTAAATGAAATACATTTTTTTGCTTTGACCAGCTAGTCGGAAGCATGAAATAAATTAATTCTGATGACTTTAAAGTGCTAAGGTAGTAAATATATAATAAAATACTAGATTTTTCAAAGGGTGAGACGGTTTACCATTGCTTATAACCCCCTCATGCAAATAGGTTTTATAATATATCTTTGTACCCCTTGATAAATCTAGCGATATATTTCATATTTTCAAACTACGTTTGAGGGCACTAAATTATAGATACAAGTTCCACTATAATTTTCTGTTTTCTTTGGTTCACAAAGACAATTAAGTACAATAAACATTATTTAGAACTTACCTCAATAATATATACTATATATTTATATATATAAATAGAATACAATACAAATGGAAGAAAATACAAGACAACTCTTTAACATGGTAAATCTCTGCATATAAATAAGCAATTATCTTTGTTATACCTATTTTTTTTAAACAGTTACACTGCTGTAAAAGTATGACATATATTCCCAGCTCACAAAGTTATCTGACAATGTACACAATCCACACGAACTAACCCCTAGAAATACAGCAAGGATATACCTGTTACGACGACTGTGCTACTAGGACCCCCGGAACACTCAAATGGGGGGTACACAACTATGTACGGGTTAATGCTATTCAGGCTGGTTAGGTTATAGGTAAAGCCATTTGAAGGAGGTTAAATGCTTCTAAGGCAGGATTTCACCCAATAAACATAAAGCTGCCAGTTTAGGCAAAATAGGTTTGTGTATTTAGCCAGCAAGAAGGCGGAAATTTACTTTTATCCTTTATATTGAGGGATATGTTTGAATTAAATTTAAAGGAAAATTCTATCAAGTCAGGGTTCACAAATTTATAAAAGATGGCTTCCAACTCAACTGTATAGGTTACTGTATTTGGAAGGCAAATTTGATGTTGAATTAGATGTTGTATAATGCAACATGTTTTAGGATTATTAAAATAAATCTAGAAGATTTTCCACTCTAATCAAGTGGCCCTTGGGCAGTCACATTCTTGGGATTATAGTGACCTCCTCTAGATTATAGTGAAGGCTACTTGCTCTATTGTTATGCCTAGTATGATTAAACCAGCTTGTTCTTATGGACATTTTAGGTCTGGAGCTGGGCAATAAATACAGCAGAGTAATTCACAAGCTTGGTGTGAAACCATCCCTGGACAGCCATCGTTAATGGTCTAGAAATCCTGCTCCATTCCTATCTAAGTAATAGCCTAAATTATGCCAAGGACCGGCCCTGTACATACTGTAAATATTCACACAAAGACAGACAAGTGGTTACAGATTACAACACTCAGTTTCCTTGTCTTTATACACATCTGACAACCTTTGCAAATATATTTCTTGACCCTTTTAATGAACAAATGTTAGACAATGTTACTTTATTAATAACCTGCTCGTATATTTTTGTATTTAATATTTGTTAAGGTGTCAGAGGGGAACCATACTGAGGGGAACTTTTAAAGACTTGTCTTAATTACCAAAAAAATATATTTAGCTAGTAACTGAGGATCGAAGTTTCCCCAGCACACACAGGGTTAACTGTACATGACTCCATGACTACAAATCTTCCCCCAGTCTTTCAATTTCATCCACCAAGAAATCGATGTCAGATTTGGTGGCTGCTGGGTTGGAGATGACCATGCGGAAGAAGTTGACTTTGTCTCCTTGAGGCTGATAGCCAACCATTGTGCTTCCAGACTCCATCATTAGGGCTTTTATCTTTGGAGCAACCTTAAAGCAATAACAATTCATATTAAAAATAATAGTAGCATTAATATTAGCATTGCTATAAATGCAAATGCTATTAGAATTGTGGATGAAAATGACAAATGCACCAAAGCCAACATCTAAAATGATATATTAGGATTATAATATTAGCAGACTACGTTGACTACACCTTTGGTGGCTGTACTTTGAATAAAATAGAATCAATACATGGTTCCGTAAATTCTGTTAATTGCTTATAAAATGTTTGTAGCTGACCATCAGGGCATTTCCATTCACAAGTTTCCAATTTTGCTATTGTAAAGTTTATTATTTTAAATTTTGTTATTTTAAAGTAAACATGTATTTTTGGCTTTTAAACTGAAGGCAGAGAGAAGAATAATTCCGCTTGCCCGAGCATCATTTTGGTTTTAATGCAATAGCCCAACTGGTCATAAGACTGGGGCTGAGGTTAGTTACTGGCCATAAAGAGTGCCCACATAACCAATGTATGCAGCATGGAACAAGGCGTGATACAAAGATTTAGAGATGCTCAGCACACTTTGGTAGAATCTTTCTGCTTTATTTTGGATACCTGTGTGCCGAGTTTGGAGTCTTTATTGCTCAAAACACAATAACGTGCAATACATATCAGAAGATATTTATCTTATTGCACTTTATTGTTTGTTGAGGGAGAAAAGCTTTCCAAGTCACGGGGTTTAAAAAACAGAACAACAGATTGTGGATAGAACTAGTTAGAACCAGTCTAAGCAGGTTCAGAGGGACCCCCTACATCCAGAATGTGTGATCAACATGTGAGCGGAGTGGGAGGTGATGTAGTTGATGGAATGTTGGAAATGGGTTTGACCAGAGAGTTTTTAAGGAAAGAGCATGTGCTTAGTCTGGGTTCTGAGGCCCAGATATTTTTGAGGACTGGAAGACACTGTGGAGACATGTTTCAAAGAGCCTTAAAGTGGCTAAAATTTCCTTTGTCCTGGATCTATAGTCTAAAAGAGCTGGCGGATTTCCTGTCTCCATGGCACCCTGATCCTGGACAACCCGCTCTGTAAACCCTCCATCGACTGGTATACTTACCGATCTGGTGATCCCATGATGCAAGTGCCAGTCACCATCACTGGCATTTCCCAGTTTATGTGCGTACAAGCACCAGCGGTGGCACGCATCAGCCATAGAAAACGCATCAGCCAGAGGGAAGGGTGGGCGGGAGCTGAATGGCACTCCATCCATTAATTTTGATTGGCTGGTGTCACCTGGCAATCTACTCGGATTAGAGAAGAGTATGCGCCGTAAGATTCCTACAGAGGTAAGAATATGGGGCGAACAGGTTTCACACACAGGGGCATACCTACAGAGGATGCCCCAGTAAAGTAGACCTAAACCCATGTTAGTGAATAACCTGGGTTTTGGTCCATTTTAAAAAAGATCAACACCTAGGATTTTCATTCTCCCAGTTATTGTTCCTCTCCAACACGCAAAAACTCACCTTTCTTATTATTCCGCATGAGCGGTCCACGATCAGCAGCTTGTGATCTATTCACCTTTGCTAAACCGCTCCTCCCCCTCCGCATATGCATTTCAGGTGAGAGAAGCTGAGGAAGTGCAAGATCCCCAATCGGAAAGCCTCAGGGATGGAGAAATCGGCCTTCCTGGAGTCTTTTATGCTCCTGGGAGGCCGATATTCCTCTTGAGAAATGAGAAAGAGAAGACCTAGCATTGGAAGTGGAAGAACAGTGGCAGACAAGTGGGCGCAAGATTGGAAACCAATATCTTGGGACTCATAAATAAGGATTCCAGTCCGGCTGTGACAATCTTCAGGCTAACAGAAAAAAATGTAACAGCTGTAATGAACCTGTAATGTACTGGAAGCTGTTGCAACTGTAAACCTGCTCTTCAAAGAGAATTAAGAATGATTGCTGTTTTGTGGAGTGATTCTGCTTTGTTGCACAGCAACAGTGAGTAACTTTGGATAGGCAAGTCACTCTCATTTATCCTGCATATTACCATAATCTATGATGTAATAAAAACAACAGATCTTTTGGCATACAATTTGAATGAGGCAAGCTGATTCTGAAGAGACTATTCTGGAGTTAGCAATACAGTTACAGATCAGGCACACAGGCATACTTTTACTTATTCTGTTAGATTCTGCAAAGCATTAATGAGTGATTTATTTCTCACCTTGTGTAATTTTTCTTGCCTTTCTTCACAGTGAGGCATGCCCCGAAGGTTTGGAGGAATGTACCAGAAACAAACATTTGTGTGTTCAGGCTGCAAAATAGAGAAATGGTATGTTTAGCTCCAAATTAACAAGGCTTACTAAATTAAAGGAACTTTGGGATCCACCTAAATGTTTAAGGACTCTAATATTCTATGCCCATAGGCAACCAAAATATTAATCCATTCCTGGGATTGATTCATATACTAAACTTGTCTCCTCTAGAAGGAGCCTTTACTGTTCAATCTGTATCTGCAGTTATTGCTAGGACACTACACTGCAGTGATGGGGAGGCAAAAGTGTATATCATGGTCCTAGCAGCACAGGCAGGGACCCATGAATATACAAAACAAGTTAAGTATTTAAGTATTGGATTTTTTTTTTTACATTGTCCCAAGCCTGGTTAGGGAGAGACCCATGTTAAGCAGTATAGGGTGAATTAAAGAGACCAAAAAGCCCTCTGTTTAAATATACAAGACAGAGAGTGCTTTCCTAAAACAGAGAGTATTTGCATTGAGAATAAAAGCCAAGGATAACGGAACTTGTCCCAAGATCCATACAGGAGCTGGTCCCAATTTTCTCTTTTCACCTTCTAAAGCTATATCCAAAGCCCCTGGATCCACCATGGTATGCAATGCTCTGGAATCCCATATAAAAAAAAAAATATCACCATACATTCACACGTGATCACGTGCTTCAGGGTTTAGGCCCTAATCAGCACAAGGCTGTAAATAGATGATAGCATGGAGGGTGAGCCTTGGAGTGCCAGAACATTGTCACAAGCCTGGTTAGGGAGAGACCCATGTTAGATGGTATAGGGGGATTAAGGAGATCAAAAGGTAGAGAGTGATTTTCTAAAACATTAAGTATTTGCATGGGGTATACAAGTCAAGGATGATGGACTTTCTCCCAGAATCCCTTGCTATTTTTTTTATTAAGTGTGGTAATAAATGGGGTGCCATTCAATCCACATGCCTACTTATCCCCTGCTGCTGCCAGATGGTATATGTTGGTAAAAGGTTTGCTATTTTGGCACTATTATTCATTAGGTTGTAAATGTTGTCTGTATAGAATGTGTTTTTGACTTCTGGGACACTTACCTCTCCTTTGAAGACCATCTCATAGCCTTCTCTGTTGCAGATCTTTTGGTATAAATATTCAGATAGTTCCAAACATTTGTTGACCTGTTGTTCAAATCCTACAGTGCCCTGTATGAAAAAAACATGATATATTATTATTTTTTTTACTATGCTTTGTGGCATCATACGGTTGGACATACAGTCAGTGCTCCCCTGCATGAAGTAGTTGGGGGTCTTGATATGGAAGTGTGCAGAATTGTACCTTTGCTTTCCACATGAGCCAGAATTTGAATATATCCACGTGACGGCCGCATTGTATTGCTTTATCCCCTGTGTCATATGATATGTCATACTGTTTGTCCTGTTGGAAGAGATATCCTGCACACATCTGATTGCATCCTTGTAGAATACCCTGGTGAACATACAAAAATAATTATGATAATATGTAATCTCCAAAAGAACCCGTATTGAGACACAAACATGGTTTACTTTAAAAGCCCAACTTTTTTTTTTCTTTTCAAGTAAAAGTTGAAGAGAACGTAAACCAATTTTGTTTTCTTTTTGCCACCTGTGACCCTATTGTGGAGTCGGCCTCATTTTTTGTTGGGGTTTATCTTAACTGACCATTTTTTTGTAGGAGTGCTCAACATGGGACAGCTCAAACCAGTTTGTGGGTGATGGTCAGGGTTGGGGTATGGTTTAGGGGTGTGGCTTATTACAGTCTTTTGAGGAACAAATATACACAGCATTATATGCTACTCATATGTATCAGTAAGTGAAGCGCTAGTCACATGCTACAGAGATCTTCAGTCCATATAAGATGTTAGTAATTGAGCCAATGCTCAGCCAATCCATCATTCCACCACCACCATTCAGCCAAAGAATCATAGCAGTTGTAAACAGACCAGACATCCAGCATTCTGCGTTTGGTGGAGTCTTACCCATGTCAGCAAAATAGGATATTTAGGTTTCCCCAGAGGGGGCAGTGGGGCAAAATGCCCCAAAGTGGGACATCTGGTCAGTTTGGGCTTATTAAGCCTTTTGTTGGCCTTATGTTGGAAGACTTTAAGGATGCCTCCCCTCAGGACAAAATAGACCTTGTGCTCTCCAATGGATATCACCCACTGAAACTCTTCACATAAAAAACAGAAGACCCATGCCACATGGCAAAGCCTACAGTTTTGAGAAGAGACATTTGCCTAAAAATCACCAATGCTAGGGTAAAGCCGGGGAGAAATATGGGGGCCATGGGGGACTTTGACTGCCTTAGCCTGCTCAATGCGCAAGGAGGATGGCCCTTTCCGCATCAAAAGAACTGTATTTGAGGCACAATGCGAAAGTTTGTGCCTAAATCGGAAACTTGCCCTTGCACTTCAAGTCTGACATTTGGTGCGTTCTGCACATATGTGCACCTGGCGCCAAGTTGCAAGTTTCTGCATGCGGATTCACTGGCACCTGGTTTTCACCATGAATTGGTCCTTATATGGGTGCTGCACGCAAATGACCTCTCCACCGGTCATTGGCCACCATGTGGCCTGGTAAGTAACAAGGTGACCACCACTGATCTAGGGTGTGTACAAGGTATCTAGGAAGAATTACGGAAACTATAGGGAATTGGTGAGTAGCCTGGTGTAAGGTAAGATGCATTCCCTAAATCAATTTCCATCCTATTTTTCTATATCACATTCCTTTTTAAAATATACTATTCTATAAGGCCTTACCTTTTCCCTTAGCAGGATTGCTGAGCATTGAAGTAACACACCCATCATTTTATGAGGGTTCCAGGTGACGGAGTCAGCTCTAGGCAAGAAATGAGAACACATGCTCAATTATATATAAAAATCATATTAGAAAAACATTCAACAATATGCACGCAAGTCTACACATGTAGATAAAAATAATAATAATATGTTATGGGGAACAATTAAAAAATTATATATATATATATATATATATATATATATATATATATATATAGCAACTCAACCTGTAGAACTGCCCTATCAAATGTGCAGGAGATTTTGGTTTAAAAATTTAAGTGACAGAACAGACACAAGGTCTAACACAAGTTGTTAGACCATTGCGTTGGGCTATGTTTGGCACTGTCCTAAACTGAAATGGCCGAGATATCAAGGTTTACAATTTCACCTTATTTCTCTTCTGAAGCAAGTGGGTGTGGCTCTTGAAGCTGTGATGCAGCATGATAATCAGCATAGGGTCTGAAAGAGCCCAAGATCTTGCCTCTGACACAGGGATTCCTCTCTGACTGTGCTCCTTCAGCCTCTCCCTGTTTCTAGGTGACATTGGTCTCCTAGACCAGCATTCCCAGACACACATGCGTGCACCCCTAAATCAGTGGCTTCATAGGCATGTAGGTGGGTCAGTAGGTAGGTAGGTGGCCAGGTAGGTAGCTGGATTAGTGGGCAGGTAGGGGGGCAAATATGTAGGTGGGTGGCTAGATAGGTTGGTGGATCAGAAGATAGGTGGGCAAGTAGGCAAATAAGATAGGTGAGTAGAGTTGAATACCTGTCAGCAATGGGAGCAAGTGTGCAGCCCCCCACCACCTTTAGCAGTGTGGGCCAGGAAGCCGAGGTGCAACCCCCCCCCCCTGCAGAGACCTGAGAACCTTCCACAGCATGGGGTGGGTACCCACTGCCCTCTTGCTCACAGCGCTCTGCCCTCTGTAGTAAAATCCTCTTGTAGTACCCCAGTCTGGGAACTACCATGGGCACATGGTACAGGAGACCCAGCCGGTATGGGGACCGGCGATAGATCAGATGTCGGCAGCATCTACCTGCGGCACACATGCGCTTTGCCTGTGCTTCCCATAGATATCTATGGGATGCGTTATTCCAAAATGTACTGCATTGTGCAGAGATGTGAAGGAGCCAGTTTGTTTAAATAGAATAAATTAATTCTCTTTCAAATTTTGTCGAAATGAAGTATCCCTTTTCCAACACGTCACAACTGGAAAGGCGTGAAAAGAGGCTTATTTTCTGCGCTTTGGTGCTGTTATATGCTGAGCTTTGTTGTTACTCTTACTTTCTTGTTACTCATTATATTTTACTATATGATTTTGTATATAAACAGATTTAGTAATATACATGTCAGATCCCAGGCAAAATAGGAAAAGCTTCACACTTCCTATGGTGCTGCTGCCATCCCATACTGGTATGTGCCATGCTGCGCCTCTACCTTAGCAGCTGGCAGCGCCCACTCCCCATGACTGAGCCCAATATGGGGGGCCTGTCTTATGGCCAGTACCGCTAACAGTACCCCGGACTCTTCTGCAGAAAGCAGGATCACTGACATAAAGGTGCCCCCAAATGCCCTTGGCACCCAGGGCCCTAGTAATATACAATACAAAGTGCTTTGAAATAACCTCACATCAGTGTTACATTTTGCCATACAGTAAAAGAGCATTGCTAATTAGCAAAAGCCTTTTTCCCTCTAGTTCATATTTAGCCTATAGTCTCTTTACATCGGCATGCTCTTCTCAATAGCTTAAAGGCTCCTGTTCTATAAAAAACTTGATTTGTGGATAAATAGACAATGTGTATGCCTCATATAATGCAGTTGGCATCCTATGGCTCCAGGGGCTAATTTTTCTACAGCAGGGCCCTTTATAGTTATAGCAATAGATGTAATTCAGTTTGAATCACAGCAGCCTTATTTTTACTGACAGTTTTGTCAAGTTTCAGTGGGGCAAGTAAAGAGGTCATGTCGCAGCAGCTCATCCGCGGGCGATGAAACAAGGGCAAGGGAGGGCCACTGGTCTGTCAGATACTGTCTGATCAATAGAAGCTTATAAGAAGCATTATATAAAATATGACAGTTTTATCTCGTAAGAGAGATAGAAATAGAGACATTGCAGTGCCCTGCACTATGTACATGTAAGCATGTTTTACAGATTGTCTTTACAGAAGGTGACCTGCATCACATCTGCCAGAGGACATGATGGGGTGTTCGAAGGATCACTGGTGACAGGCAGAGCAGGAAAAAGAGAAGCGCTTTCCACCTGGGTGGTACATTTGGATTGTTACTTAAAGTGGACCAACACCCAGGATTTTGACTATCCTGGGTTTTGGTCCACTTCGGCGGGGCACCCCGATCGGGGGTGTCCCGCTCTCTGAAACCCCCCAGAAACCCCAAAAAACTCACCTCTCCCCGCTCCCAAATGACCGCGCCGTCCAATCCCCGCCGACGTCCAAGCGGGTGACAGCGGCGTCCAAGACAGCGCATCTGCCGCCGCCTCCCGCACGTCACTCTCGGCGCACGCACGTCTAGGGGGGCGCGTGGGAGGCGGCGGAAGCGGCGGCGGATCAGGTAAGGAGTTTGGGTTTTTTTGGGGGGGTTTCACCCCGCGGGACATCCGAGTGAGTGAGGTGATCGGCCCGGGAATCTTATAGATTCCCGGGCCGATCACCCCTGGGTGTTGGTCCACTTTAAGTTTTACAAATATAGAAAACCATTTAAAGGACCAAAACCAGGATAGTCAAAATGTCAAAAATGTCAAACTGTTTGAAACCCCCTTGCTCCTCGAACAAACCTCCTTCTCCCGGTTCCACGACACAAGCAGGCCGCTTGTCCAATCAGCATGCTGGCAGCCGCATCCCCAGCTACCCTCTAACAGGGAGCGTGCTTGTGCCGGCCATTCACAATTGCCTGGCGCAGGCACACGTCTTGCTAGATAGAGATACATGCACAGTTGGACTGGAAAAGAAAGTGAGTTTATGGGGACCTGGGGGGATTTCACACAGAGGGGCATCTCTATTTTGGATGCCCCGGGGGGGAGGGAATTAATTGGCCCGGGAATCTATAAGATTCCTGGGCTGATCTCCGTGGGTTTTCGTCCAAGTGCATGAAAGAAAAATGCCCATATTTTGTTGTCATCATCATCATCATGTAAAAACTTTTTACAATGCTGCTATTGGACATTTCCTGACTGTATCTGGTATGAAGGTGCCACTACCAAGGACAAGCAAAGGCTGTGGAGCATTACCAAAACTACAGAACAAAGAATTGGTTTTTCTTAAAGTGGACCAACACCCAGAATTTTCACTATCCTGGGTTTTGGTCCACTTCTGCGGGGCACCCCGATCGCCCTAAATAACTCACCTCACCCCACTCCTACGCGAGCGCTTATCCAATCAGAGCACTCAGAGCCCCTGTGGTATGTACGGACAAGCGACGGACAACCACAGCGGCTCTGAGCGCGCTGGAGGCCGTGTCTCGCGCTTCCTTCTAACACCTTGCTAGAAGGAAGCGTGAGATGTGGCCACGGTCCGCGCATGCGCCGTTGGAACGGGAATAAGGTAAGGTTTCTGGGCGTCCTGGGGGTTTTGGGGCATCCAAAATCGGGATGCCCAGCGGGGAGGGATCTGATCGGCCCGGGAATCTATAAGATTCCTGGGCCGATCCCCCCTGGGTGTTGGTCCACTTTAACAAGAAGAGCAGGTCTGTAGCAGAATGTCATCAAGAGCAAAGAAAATAATCAAGGACTCATCGCACCCAGGGCATTACCTTTGAAGAAGTTTATCATTCAGGACGCAGACTAAAGCTGCTTTCACCCCAGGAGAATGTTGGCGCTAGCACTTTCCACTCACATGGAGGGGAATCACTAGTGTAGCCCACTCCAGACGCTCCTGGCAATGCTGTTGTGGAGCAATGTGATCGCTCTGTGAATCCCAAAAATAGATGTGAAAGTGCCCATAGATTACTATGGTCAGCGTTTCACTGGGGACTGCAGGATGATCAGAAACGCCCAGCAATCGCCCTGATACCAGGCTTTTGGTTCACCCACACAAACAAAAAGCTCAAGGCACAAAAGTATTTTTTCTCGTTGGCCATAAAGGCTCTATACAAGATTAGAGATAGGGGGACTTTCAAACTAGACCTTATTTAGGTACCGTCAAGCACATCTGCAGCTAGGTTGGTTGATTGTTACAAAAAGTAACATAAAGTGAGATTCATTAAAGTGGACCAATCACCTAGATTTTCACTACACTGTCGATTATTTCTTGCCAGGGGCGGTATGCCCTGCTGTGTGAAACCCCCCAGGCCACTTAACTCACCTTTCCGCTGCTGCCCTGGCGAATGCACAGGCGCTCGTCCAATCAGCGGTATATGCCGGTGTTTTGAGTAAGCATCCGTACAGGGTACGGCGAGGCCACATCCCCGGTTTACCTGTGGAGCGTGATCGCAGCTAAAAGGTAAGGTGATTGCGTGCGATCTCGGGGGGCACACAAAAACAGAAGCCCCAGGGCACCTAGTCGGCCAGCCCTATAGTCCTTTATGTTCCAGGGCAAGCCTAGGCCGTGATTAGTCCACTTTATAAGAGGAAATTGTGTAGGATTTTAAGTACACATTACCTTATACTTACTTTGCACATTACATTGAAACATGTATCTTGTTCATGTAACTTGCTTTGTAATCTCTTGATGTATCTCCTTGTTGAAAAGCATTGCTTGTATGTACCTTGTATTTGGCGGAATAAAGAAGCAGTAACACCTTTTGGAGCAGTTTTGTATTTATGGAGCAAATCAGGCTTGGGTAAAGTGCAGTGATGCACAACCTTCCCATGCGGCCCGCAGTGACCTCTGTTAAAGTGGGTGACACACGTGTTTCTATTATGTTGCAGGGGTTGTATTTTAAATGTTCATAGGCATTGCTGCAAACGCGGCATCTAAACAATTCACAGAATGCAGGGAAAGGAAGCCAGCATTGAGTCCTAGCAAAACATGTCCTAGCCTAAATCCAGGCAAAATGTTTCAGGTGGGAAACCAATTGTGCGTTCTGTGATCTAGGAAATCTACCCCCCCTTCTGGTTTGGGCATTTTATGGTCTATATCAGTGATACTTAACTGGCGGACCGGGGTCCGAATGCGTACATCTGCGCCAGATTTCCAGGCCCCTGCCCTGACAGCCGTGCACTCAGTTGCTTCTGTGTTGCCGCGCTCAGAACTGCCCTCTTGATTGACAATGTAGTGCTTAGTCTCCCTGCCAGTGTCATGGCTCCCTGGCACCTAGCATTGCAATATAAAGTACTGCACAGGCGAGAAATGGCATTGCAAGGTACACACAAACTTTGTTTATCGTTCTCTTTGCCATATCCAATCCTTACCCCCCCCCCCCCTAGCTCAGCCCCATCTATTCCTGTCCCACCATCTTGTCCCCCCCAGCTCAACCCCATCCATTCCTAACCCCCCAGCTTTGCTCCATCGATCCCATCCCCATCCATTGCTGTCCTCCCAGCTTTGCCCATCCAGTCCCTGTCCCCTCAGCTCTGCCCTATCCAGCCCAGCAAGGGCAAGCAGCCTTTTTTAGTTTTGCCTGGGAAATGTTTAGCCCCTCCCCCAGTGTGCTGATTTTTTACTATTCCCCCCCCCCCCTCGCGACAGCCCTTCATCCGGACCTTCAACTCTAACTGTATGCCTTTAAATGGACCTTTATAATATAGACCCCTGGTCTATATTCTATTGAGTGCTGTCCCATCTCACCTATGTCCACCACTGCTAAGCCCAGCTCACCATACGTCTACCCACTGAACCTCTGCCCTTCACACCTATGCCCACTACTTACCTCTTCCCATCTCACTTCTGCCCATAGCTGCCCACCTGACTTATATTTACCTTTTGTCACCTCGTCCGATCTCACCTCTGCTTGCCTCTCTGTCTCATCTTTGTCTGTCACACCTCCTCCTCCCACCTCAGCTTACCTTAACTATTACCATTTCCTCCCACCTCACCTATTCCTACATCTGCTCACCTCTGAATATGCAATACTTTCCTGCAATAAACGGTTTGTGTTTTTGCTGCTTGCATGTTATTCTGGCCTTTGAAGTTGGAATAATAAGTGTGGCCCTTATACAAAAAAGTTTGCACACTCCTTGTATAGACGGTACAGATGACTCTGCAGCCTCATTGTGAACCACCTGAAAGAGCTTGCTGCATGCTATTGACTGGGACATTAGTTTGTAAGCTCATAAGGGCAGGGCTCTCTCTCTCTGATATCCTATTTTCATAGCATTGCTTGCTCAGGCATTTTCTTTTCTTTGCCTGTATTTCTCTCTTTTACATGATCCCTCCATCTTCTTTCCCGTTCCTTATCCTCTTTTTCAATCTCTTTTTCACAATAAACACCTAGACATTACCTGAGATACCTAAAATCTACCCACTTTCACATACCCTCACTTTCTGCTTGCTGTCTGACTCGCAGAGAGGGCTTAAAGTGGACTGAAACCAAGCCCTTATAGATTCCCGGGCCGATCCGTTCCCTACCCCCCAGGGCATACAAAATCAGGATGCACCGCTGTGTGAAACGACCCAGGACGCCCCCCTACACTTACCTTACTTCCGGTCCAACGACGCATGCAAGGGCCGCAGCCGCATCCCCACTATCCCTCTAGGAAGGGCGTGCGATGTGGCCGCCAGCGCACTCGGAGCCGCTGTGCTAAGGCGACGTGCATAGCTCAGCGGCTCCGGGTGCGCTGATTGGACGAGTGGCCATGCATGCGCCGTAGGACTGCGGTGAGGTGAATTGATGTAGGAGATCTGGGGGGTTTCACATAGGGTGCCCTGGGGGGGAAGGACCAAAACCCAGGATAGTCAAAATCCTGGGTTTTGGTCCACTTTAAACACAATGCCCAGCAAGCTGGATAGATCGCAGGCAGTCACAAGGGGGGGCCACTAGGACAGACAGCAGAGAGGGAACTCAGGGTGTCTTTAGCATGGAATCGACAGTGAATTCTTAACCCATTTTTAGTTCTTGGTTACACTGTAAGCCCTAGTAATATCCCTCCAGTGAGTCAACAAATTTGTATTGTGTTATTATAATATTTATTTTAAACACCCACCTTTCTATTCCATTAAGCTTATGGCGATGCCTCCTGGACATGAGTAATCCACCTCCCCATGCAGCCTGGATTAATAAAAAAAAATTTTACTTAACAATTATGATCAACACATGCCCTTGACTTTAATGACAATAAGTGCCATTCTTATATACTTAGTGGAGTTGTGAATTGCATCTGAGCAAGCTTTTTTACCTTGAAGGAGCACTATTGTGAAAAAATGGCTCAATGATAAAGCCAAATATAAATATGCTGAATGGTGGGAGAAGAGGTGACTTATACACCAGCATCAAGAAATATTCAGCCAGGCTTGTTTCTTTTCTTTTATTGGAAGGAAGAGGAAATCAGGGGTGACAGGTTCTGTCACCCCTGATACACTGAATCCTGTCACCCTTGGATTTGTTATTAGCCGATGTGTTTATATGGATTTAAAATACTACACAGTGTTGCGATACACCTCCCTTAACTCACAAAAAAGTGAAAAATTACCAGTACCTGCGACGTGCCTTTTTTACATGTGAGGTGCCACAAATTCTCCAGTGAAGTATTTCTTTAAATGTGGAAACAACAGCACCCTATGTGCTATGCAGAGAAATTGTATTTTGTCGTGTTTTTCACACCTAGGTCTTGGTGAGCTTTACCAGGGTAACCTGACTTGGGATGCCCCTGTGTATGTGTGAAAATTCAGAGAAATCTAGCTCTCTAGCAATTCCAATGGCACATGCACAGGCTATCCATCAATCAGAATTATGGGCTGAGGCCAGCCAGAATAGATTTCGTCACCCGGCAATCTATTCTGAACGAATGGAGTTCCATTACCTTCCTCCATGCTGTGTGTTCCCGCTTCCGGGCGCGGGGTAGCCGGAAGGATGCACACAGTGCCCTATGGGCTACACAGAAAAATGGCAATTTGTCAGCTTTCTCACTCACCTAGGTCTTGGTGTGCTTTACTGGAGCATCCCAACTTGGGATGCCTCTGTGTGTGAAAGCCAAATATTATAACCTCTCTTGTGATCCCACATTGTTTGTGCACATGCACAATCTCTCATCCAATCAGAATAGTTGGCCAGGTGACGCCATCCAAGAATAGAAGGGAGACTGCATCAGCCGGAGGGGTGCCATGGATGCACATGCTGCCCATGTATGCACCATGGGATTGCAAGATCGATAAGTATACTGGGTGAACCAGGGGGCTTCACAAAGTGGGTCATCCCAAATCAGGATGCCCCGGAGGTCAGATGCAAAGTTAAACTTGCTTCACCAAATAATTAGCATGACCTCCAAAGAAACATTGCGTAACCTTTACTCACGTCAACGTGGAGCCAGATGTTATGTCTCTCACATATGTCGGCTATTTCATCTATAGGATCAAAAGCTCCGTAGACTGTAGTCCCAGCTGTACAGTTGACATAAAGCGGAACATGGCCCTGGAACATACAAATGCAAATTATGCAAATAGGGATCAAAGCAGGTCCGTATAGGCTTAGATTTATTAGCTTTATTAGTTTAAATGTAATAGTTATATTGAAGAAATACCAATGAAGTTACCAAAAGTATATGAAGATTACAGTTTTTTTTACATTAAAGGCTGATCATCTTATACTGTGATTGTCCAGGCTAATATATATATATATATATATATATATATATATATATATATATATATATATTCAGGTATATACTCACCTTTTTTTTTTCCCCCGCAGACAATTGCTCCTAGTGTGGTGCTGGGTTCTGTACCTGATCGGTAGACAGCATGGTACGAACATCAGGCATATCGGCATTCTTGAAGGTGCACCGCCATCAGTCACAGTTGCATTGACTGCAATGGAGGGGGTGTGTGAAGACCTGTCAATGGAGGGGGTATGCCAGCATCACTGTGACTGATGCCGGGGGCGTGTCCCATCAAGTAAGTGGATGTGCCTGATGACAGGGCTGTGCAACAAGGGAACTCTGATTTAGGTAAAGGTAAAGCACCCAGCAATACACTAGAAACAACCGTCTGAGATGGACAAAAGGTGAGTATAAAGTGTTTTTTTTTTTTTAGCCTGAGCATTTACTTTAATTCTACCATAGCCTAGACAATGTGGACAATGTATCCAGGTAGTGAGGAAAACAAGCAGGATGCTCAGCTGCATAGCTGGAGGCATCACCAGCAGGAAGAGGGAGGTTGTGATACCGCTGTATAGAGCTCTGGTGAGGCCACATCAGGAATATTGTGTACAGTACTGGAGACTTTACCTACAAAAATACATTATTCAAATAGAACGGGTCCAAAGATGGACTATAATAATGATGGAAGAAAGACCTATAGGGCCACTCCAGCCCCTCCCTGCAAAATAAACATAACCCCCACACTGCCCCTTCCAAATAGTGATTATGCTCATGTAGTAAATAATAAAAGAAAAAAAAAAGACAGACACTCACCTTCAACCCAAATCCAGCCCCTGAAGTTGGCAGCTGCAGCACTGAACACCCACTGCCATCTTCTACGAAGTCCCGACCTGGATCGGCACTCTCCGCATCGCGTGCGCTCCTTCTCATCCATTCATGTGAATAGGCGGGTGGGAGCCTGCGTGATGTAGAGAGCATCTGCTCCCAGCCTTCACTTAAAGTGGACCAACACCCAGGATTTTCACTATCCTGGGTGTTGGTCCACTTCCGCGGGGCACCCCGATCTGTGTTTTGCTGTGTGAAACCCCCAGAAATCCCCAAAAACTCACCTGACCCCGCTCCCACGTGACTCGCTCCACCAATCACCGCCGATGGACAAGCGAGCTCCGTCGATGGACAAGGTGACAGCGCCCGCCGCCGCCGCCGCCTCTTGCGCGTCCCTCTTACAGGGGGCGCGCCCTGCTAGAGGGATGCCCGAGAGGCGGCGGCAGCCTGCGCATGAGCCGTTGGAATGAGGAACAGGTAGGATTTGCGGGCGTCCTGGGGGGTTTCACACAGCATCCAGCTGATCGGCCCGGGAATCTTATAGATTCCCGGGCCGATCAGCGGTGGGTGTTGGTCCACTTTAAGGAAGTGGGAGGTGGGCGCAGCTGGCGACTTCGGGAGCTGGATTCGAGGTGAAGGTGAGTGTCTTTATCTTTTATTACATGAGCATAATCGCTATTTGGAGGGGGCAGGGCGGGGGCTATGTTTATTTTGCAGGAAGTGGCCCTTTAAAGAGCTTAAATTGTATGATCTAGAGGAAAGCAGGTAAAGAGACAACATGATTGAAATATTTAAATGTGTGAAAATGTGAATGACCAAGTATTTTAGGGGTGACTGATTATTATAGATTCGATTAGTTCTACCAACCTTTTGTTTAGCTTCAACTACCTTGGCCTCAAAGTCTGCTGGGATCATCTTTCCTCTGTAATGAGAGTAGAAGTGGCAGGTGTGAAATGAGACAGACACAGGAAGAGGACATCATCTGCACATAAAACCACTTAATAGGACCTTTTATACAGTCCATTAGTGGCACATGGTAGCGTGAAGCCCCCCTCCCACCGCACACTAAAGAATCCTTTACCTACCAAGTACATACATTTACAGAGCTGCACCACATCTACAGTTAGAAGAAATAGATTGCATACCTACCAACTATTCAGGGTGGGAAAGAGGGACATTTGTTAAGTTAGGCCACACCCCCTCATTGATGGATGAATAGGCTATAACAGTTAAAACAATATAAACACTTTAAATAGGCAAATGAATCATTATTGATGCAGATCTGCATGTTACATCTCATAGAGGGACAAATGAGAACAATGAGAGACAGGGGGACATGGATTCAAAAGAGGGACAGTCCCTCCAAATCAGGGACACTTTGGAGGTACGATATTGGCTTTGGCACACAGATCTTCTAAGTGCTAAGTATAAAATTTAGCATGTAATTAATAAATAATCTCTCTCTCCCGATATATATATATATATATTCTAAGTATGTCACACACCCCGCTTCAAGAATCCATAACATGTGGGTAATATCGTCCTGAAGAGGCGTTCCTGCAGAGATGATAGTAAAAAAGAAAGCCCCTCCCTGATCCATAAATACCTGGGACCTCCCACTCACTACCCAGTCTTCCATCTCTGCAAGACGGCGAGCAAGTCAGAAGATGATGTCTCCTCCTTGCACAGGGGGATGTCAGGTAGCCGGGGTAACTCCCGGCCTGTTTTCTGGTTATTTCCGTTCGGGCTTTCTCTTTCCTATCAGTTTGACAATTGTGCCTCCTCAGTCTTGGCTGCGGGCCCGAGCGAGGGTATGCTGGCACCTTGGTGCCTTGCAGCAGAAGTTCCCCGTGAGACCCTAAATAAGAGGGTAGGCGGGACGCCGGGTTGGTGACCCCGGTTTGGGATGCCCCGTCCCTTGGTGCTGGGCCCCGGGGGGGGGGTCCCCCTTTAATTCCCATGTCCCATTCAGTGGGGTCTGGGGGGGTCTCTCCATATTTAAGTTGTCTGGTAGTCAGGGAGCATTCTATATTGTTTATCTTTATTTGTTATGTGTGCATGTATGTTTTTTAACGTTACTGTGTGACACCGCGGCCGCCATTGCGGCCGGGGTGTTCACTTCGGTGGTTGTGAGGGGAGCATTCCCCTCACGCGAGCTGGGGGCGGGGCCGGGCCGCGGCGGCTGCCGCGGCCGGCTCTCCGCTGTTGCTTCACAGTCTGCTGGCTGGGCGGGTGTGCCGCCGGTGCCGGCGGTCACACCCGCCCGCTCGACATTCCATCTCCGGCGCCGTGGTAGACGGCGGCGCCGGTCTCAGTGCCCCGGCCGGGGTCTTTCTTCCTAGACGCGTCGGGAGGGGAGGGCGGGGCCGGGGCCTTCGCGCGCACCCCGCGGCTCCGCCCCTCCCCCGCTGCCTGGCCGTCTCTGGAGGCTCCGTTGCGGAGCTTGCGGTGACTCTGCTGAGGGCGGCGTTGGGCGGTCCTCCATCTTCGCGCGGTCCGCGTTGCCACGCCTCCTTCTTCCTTCACTCTGCGTCTCGTGCTGTGCGGCGCCATTGCTCCTCGCTTCTGGACACGTGAGTGGCCTTTGGGCCTTATTTTGGTTTTTTACATATGTTTGTGCCTTTTTCCTGTCAGTCATTTATTGGGGTCCCTTTTTCCTTCTCTTTTAGAGCGGTGGAGTTACCAGGAGAACCCTTCCATAGTATTTAGGGGGTTTCTCCCGGTCCTAGATCCCTGGGTTTAGTCTTGCAAAAATCCTCCCACTCGGGACTTTATAGGGGCATCCCGGGTCGCTTACCAGCGTAATTCCCTGGGTCTTAAAGACTATTCAAAGTTCACCTATGGAGGCATCCCCGGTTACTGGGGCAGGGATCCCTGCGGGGCATTCCAATAGATGCATGCTGTGTGCTGCATCCATTTCTGGGGACGATGTATTGCTTTGTATACCGTGTGCTCAGCAAACTATTGCGCGGCAGTCCGGATCCCAGGCGTCTGGGTCAGTACCGCCGGCCGAGTCATCTCAACCTCCCACCCTGACACGCGCTCCTTGTGACGTTGTCATGGGTAGGGATCTGCAATCCGAGATGTGCGCCAGATTGGCCAACCTTGAGAGAATTGTTTCCAGCTCGGTTGCCCGCAAGGCTCCGGCTAAGAGGAAGCATTTGTCTCCGGCTGCGCCAGTTGATGTTCTGGATGAGTTTAATAATCTGGATTATTCTGATTATTCTGGGCTAGAGGAAGGTGAAGTTTCTGAGGGTTCAGAGGTCTCGGACGATGAGCAGTCTGCTGGCGCTGATGCGGAATTTAGTGAGTTGGGGAGATCCTCGGATTCTTCCCACGCCCTGGCGCTGATGTTGGAGGTTCTGAATATCTCCCCCCCCGAGGTGGCGTCACAACAGGAGGGTGAGTTGTTTGAGGAGTCCAGGCCGCGCTTGGAGTTTCCTACGCAACGGCACTTTGACAAAATCATTGACAAGGAATGGGACAGGCCGGCTAGGCTCCCTGGTATCCCTCAAGGTTGGGATAGGAAATATCCTTTTCCTTCGGAGGCGGTTAAGCGCTGGGCTTCCCCACCCGAGGTCGATGCTCCGGTTTTGGGATTGTCTAACTCCTCGGTTTTAAATAGACCGGATTGTTCCACCCTTAAGGATGGGGAGGATAAACGTATTGATCAAATGGCTTGTCATGGCTTTTCTAGCATTGGGTCAGCCATACGGCCTGTGTGCGCCTCAGAGCTTATGTTTTTGGCTGCCAGGTCTGTGGTCAGGGACTTGTTGACCTCTTCCGGGCTTCGCCCTGGTAGTGCCGAGTTCCTTAGTCTCAAACGGTGTGAGTTGTTTTTATCCTTTGTATTAACAGCCTTGGATGACGCCTTGATGATGTGTGGTAGGACGTCGGCTTTGTTGGTGACTATTCGGCGGTCGGTTTGGCTGCGCCAGTGGGCGGCCGATTTCATGTCAAAAAAGTCTCTGACGGCTTTACCTTTTGTTGGCTTGAGGCTTTTTGGTGAAACTTTGGACTCACCAAGGGTGGTAGGTTACCTCAACGTAAGAAGCAGCGCCGTCCCTTTCGGGGGGCGCCTGCCTTTTCAACTTCCTTTCGTGGAGCCAGATCTGGCAGAGGCTCTGCATTTCCCTCTTCCAGAGGAGACTCCGGAAACAGGGGCAGAGGGCGTGCCCGCTCTGGATACAGTTGGGGCTCTAAGCCCAAGCCGGCTGTTAAGCCAGTTCAGCAATGAGGGGGCGCCCTCACCCTTGCGGGTGGGGGGACGGCTGAGACACTTCTCCCAGATCTGGGATCAAGAAGTCTCGGACAGATGGATCCGGGAAGTGGTGTCTTCCGGTTACAAGCTAGAGTTCGAGCTCCGCCCCCCCTCCAGGTTCTTCAGGTCTCGGATGCCTTCGGAGCCTCTGGTGGCGCAGGGGCTCCTGGTGGCAGTAAAGAATCTTCTGGACATGGCTGTCATTTGCCCCGTGCCCCTCTCGGAGCAGGGCAGGGGCTTCTATTCCAATCTGTTCACGGTTCCCAAGAAGGACGGGTCGGTCCGTCCTATCTTGGATCTGAAGTTTCTCAACAAGTTTATTCGGCCGCGCAAATTCCGCATGGAAACGCTGCGCTCGGCCATTCACTCTCTTCGTCAGGGAGACTTTCTGACGTCCATAGACATCAAGGATGCTTATTTACACGTTCCGGTTTTTCCAGCACACCAGAGGTTTCTCAGGTTTGTGGTGGAGGATCGGCATTTTCAGTTTGTGGCTCTTCCTTTCGGTCTCACCTCAGCCCCTCGGGTTTTCACCAAGGTGCTAGCGGGGGTGATGGCACTGCTCAGAGTTCAGGGTATCCGCATTGTGCCCTATCTGGACGATCTACTGATCATGGCCTCTTCTTTCAACCAAGCGGAGTTGGACACCGGAGTGGTGGTGTCCACTCTGGAGAGGTTCGGTTGGGTGATCAATCACCCCAAGTCTTCTCTTTGTCCGTCCAGAGTTGTGACTTTTCTGGGGATGTCTCTGGACACCTCGCAGGCCAGGGTGTTTCTGCCCCAGGCCAAGATTCTTTTGATTCAGGAGTTAGTTCAGCTTCTCTTGCTGGCTCCTCATCCGACCATCCGGCTAGGGATGAGGCTGGTGGGGCTCATGGTGGCCTCGTTCGAGGCGGTTCCCTTTGCCCAGTTCCATACGAGGACTTTTCAGATGCATCTGTTGACGGTTTGGGACAGGTCGCAGTCGTCATTGGACCGGTCCTTCCGGTTGACTCCCCGAGTTCGTCGTTCCCTTCAATGGTGGCTGGGGTCTGTCAATCTGTCGATAGGCAGATCCTTCCTGGCTCCATGTTGGGAAACGGTCACCACGGATGCCAGTCTGTCGGGTTGGGGGGGTGTTTGGAAGGACCTCCATTTTCAGGGTCTGTGGAGTCCTCAGGAGGCTCACGAGCCCATCAATATTCTGGAGTTGAGAGCCATCAGGTTGGTTCTGTTTCGCTTGACTCCTCAGTTGAGAGGTCTGCCAGTTCAGGTCCGTTCGGACAACAGGACGGCGGTTGCTTACATCAATCACCAAGGGGGGACTCGCAGCAGGGGTGCCCTCAGGGAAGTGTCTTTGATTCTGGACTGGGCGGAGACCCACGTCCCGTGTATCTCAGCAGTCTACATTCCGGGTGTGGAGAACACGGAGGCGGACTTGCTGAGCAGGGCCTCCTCTCGTCAGGGGGAGTGGTCTCTCAGTCCCAGGGTGTTTCGTTCGATATGTCGCAGGTGGGGGGTCCCAGCGGTGGATCTCTTTGCCTCTCGTCACAATCACAAGCTTCCAGTCTTTGTGTCTCTCTCGCAGGATCCTCTGGCTCTGGCGGTGGATGCCATGTCTCTGTCCTGGAGGGATCTGGGATTCCTTTATCTGTTCCCTCCGTTTCCAATGCTAGCCAGAGTGGTGCGCAAACTGGCCTTGGAAGGCGCGTCGGCGATTCTGGTGGCCCCGAGGTGGCCAAGGCGCGTTTGGTTCGCAGATCTTGTAAGGCTGGCAGAGGATCAGTTCGCTCTGCCTCTGCTGCCGGACCTGCTCACCCAGGGTCGGCTACGCTATCCCAATTTACCATCGCTGGCTTTGACGGCGTGGCTGCTGAATCCGCCATCTTGAGGGAAGAAGGTCTTTCTGACGCGGTGATTCAAACTCTTATCAGTGCCAGGAAGCGGTCTTCCTCTTCTGTTTACTATAGGACCTGGAGGTCCTATATTGATTGGTGTGAAGGTAGGTCCTTCTCTTGTCGTGAGTTCTCCATTCCTAGGATTCTGGAGTTTCTTCAACATGGTTTGGATTTGGGGCTCCAAATTAGTACCTTGAAAGGGCAGGTTTCTGCCCTGGCGGTGTTTTTCCAAAGGTCCTTTGCACTTCATCCTTTAGTCAGGACCTTTTTCCAAGGAGTCACGCATGTACGTCCGCCTAGGAAGTCCTTGGTTCCAGTTTGGGATTTGAATCTTGTTCTCTCTGCTCTTCAGGGTCCTCCGTTTGAGCCCTTGAATGAGGTTGCCTTGTCTTCGCTTACTCAAAAGGTGGCCTTTTTGGTGGCTATCACTTCGGCTAGGCGTGTTTCTGAGTTGGCAGCTTTATCCATTAAAGCTCCATACTTTGAGAAGCATCAGGACAAGGTTGTCTTTCGTTTCAAGCCGGATTTTCTTCCGAAGGTGGTCTCGGCTTTTCATTTGAATCAGGACATCGTTCTGCCTTCTCTATGCCCTAATCCTAGCAACGACAAGGAAAGGGCGTTGCATTCTCTGGATGTGGTTCGTGTTGTGGAACATTATCTTGAGGTTACGTCTTCTTTTCGTAAGACGGACGCCTTTTTTGTGGTGCCCTCCGGGCCTAGGAAAGGTTTGGCTCCTGCCAAATCTTCCATTAGTACATGGATTCGTCAGGCCATCATTGGGGCCTATTCTGTCAAGGGGAGGAGTCCCCCTTTTCGTGTTACAGCTCATTCTACTCGTGCGGTTGGAGCTTCTTGGGCTTTTCAGCACCAGGCTTCTGTTGAGCAAGTTTGTAAGGCCGCTACCTGGTCGTCTGTTCACACTTTTTCCAAGTTTTACAAGGTTGATGTTTGGGCGTCCGCGGATGCTGTTTTTGGACGCAAAGTTTTGCAAGCTGCAGTGGTTTGAAGTTGTGCATTGTTGCCTAGTTTTGGATCCCCGCCCTTGTTATGGACACTGCTATTGGATGTCCCACATGTTATGGATTCTTGAAGCGGGGTGTGTGACATACTTAGAATAATACCATTTTGTGAATACTCACCTTGTAAAATGGGTATTATAAGTATGTCACACACCCCGCTTCAACCCGCCCTTTTCTGTTTTCGGGATCCTCCGTTTAGTGAACTTTGCGTGGTTGCGTTTTTATATTTGCCTCTTCCTGGTCCCTTATCTTACTGCTTCTGTATACTGGGTAGTGAGTGGGAGGTCCCAGGTATTTATGGATCAGGGAGGGGCTTTCTTTTTTACTATCATCTCTGCAGGAACGCCTCTTCAGGACGATATTACCCACATGTTATGGATTCTTGAAGCGGGGTGTGTGACATACTTATAATACCCATTTTACAAGGTGAGTATTCACAAAATGGTATTATTATTTAACAAAAATATACTTTTGTTTTTGCTCCTATTTTTCATCAGCTGAACTGAAACTTTCTATGCCTTTTCCTTTCAAATATTGTTCACAAATTTGTTTAAATCTGTGTTAGTGAGTAATGTTGGGTGAACCCCCGAGGTTCAGCAAGTTTGTCTGAAATTTTAATAAAAGTTCAGATTCAGGGACCCGAAACCTGGTCCCCACTGAAATCATTAGGGACCTGAACTTTGGAGGGGGGTGAATTTGCCTCTGGGGCACTTACGCACCCCGCTCCTCATCAACCTGGGAGCAGAGTGTGCAACACGAAACACTGTAACTCACTGGAGCCCCTCAATCAGTGTTTGTTACAAATGGGCTACGGCCGGGGCCACAGAAAGATGGCCGCCACTCCCAAGTGAGCTGCCATATCACTCCTAGTGGCAGCTCGCGGGGCTCAGGACTGCAGAAATGTCAACAAGAGCTGTTGCCTGTGAACAGAACGTTCATTTCTCAACCCCAAGGCATCTCCAAATGCATTTCAGAGATTTTGGCAGTACATCCACAGGCCACTTACAACCACACCAGCCCTGGCCCTTCACAACCAGCATGTTCCATACCTCCCAAGTGTCCCTGTTGGAGGGACTCTTTGGAGTCCATGGCCCCCTCGTTGTTCTTCTCTGTCCTTCTTTGAGGTTTAAATGATTCATTTGCCTATTCAAAATGTTTCTATTGTTGTAACTGTTACACCCTATCCCCTATCCATCAATCCATGAGGGCGTGGCTTAATTTAATTTATAATGTCCCTCTTTCCCTCACTGAAAAGTTGGAAAGTATAATGTTCATCTACAAGATCACCTACGAGACAGCTGCTGCAACAATCGCTTTGCATAACCTTTTTCTGCACATCTCGGAAGCTCATCTTCATGCTCGTCATCCTCATCAGGGTCCCTGTCTGACTGCAATTTGTCGCTGTGACCGCAATCAACAACACAATCAACTATGGGAAGGAGATGTGTTGCGAATTGGCAAATGGAGGTCACACCAGATACTGACTGGTCTTTGGACCCCTCCAATACAGTAAAACTGCACATTTTAGCGTGAGCTTTTTTTGATGCCGGCCTAGGGAACACCTGTGCAATAATCATGTTGTCTAATCAGCATCTTCATGTGCCGCACCTGTGAGGTGGATGTATTATCTGGGAAAAGGGCTCGCTAACACAGTGTAAGGAACTTACCTGGCTCGGGGGCCCCATCCCGCGGCCCCTCTGTATGGCAGCGGCCGGCTCCGGTCTTCCGGCAGCCGCCTCAACGTCTTCTGCTGGGGCTTCAGCCTCCGCCGCCCCCTCTACATCGGCGGTGGAGGAGACTGGGGTCGCCGGCATTGCGGGCGCCTCCTCTGCTTCCTCAGGCGGCTCCTCCGCCTCTTCGGCCGGCGCGGCGTCCCCTCCTCTCGGGGAGCGCACCCGGCCTGTTGTCACGTGCTCGCGCACAGCGCATTCGTCATGAAATAGCCAGTCATGTCCTGGGATCTGGGGTGGGATGAACCCAGGGACTGGACAGCGTGACTGGCCAGGGCAGTCCAGTCCCTGGGGCTGCTCCTATAGGAAGCCAGATCTTAGTTACACCAATCACCTTCACAGTTGCACCAATCACTCATTCCCCCTCCTATTGGTCAGTTCCCCTTTAAATATGTTCTCGCCCGGTCCACCAGTGCCCGTTATAGCCATCATTAGCTTGGGTGTGCTGTTGGAATTGCTTTTAGTGTGTTTTGATCCGGCTTCGTCTTTGACCACTCCTGTCCGCTGCCCGCACCGACTATCTGCCTGTCTGACCTTGCTTCTGCTTACCCCCTTGGATACCGCGCTTCTGTGACCTCCCGGCTTTGACCCCTGCTTGTCTCGACCATTCTCTGCCTAACTCCTTGGATTGACGTTTCGGACTCTGTTCGCTTTAACCCCTGATTTGGGATACCCCGCAGTTCACCCGTCTTTACCATAAGCCAGCAATCTTTGCGCCAGTAAGTCCTGGGGGCAACGGAGTCTGGAGAGGCATAATCCGTGTCTCCAGCGAGCGGGGGCTTGGCTATAGGCACAAGAGGCGGTGGAGATTGGGGATTGTTGGCTCATGCAAGAAGGGTGTCCGGCAATCCCTGACACACAGATTTAGACAAATGTGTGAACAATATTAGAGAGGAAAAAGGCCTTTTGTGTGCATGTGAAAAATGGGAGCAAAAACAAAAGTGTTGCATTTATATTTTTGTTAAAGTGGACTAAAACCCACCGCGTTTCCTTCCCCCTGGGGCATCCAAAATCAGGATGCTCCGCTGTGTGAACCCCCCCCCCCATACACTTATTTTGCTTCCCGGTCCAACAGCGCATTTGTGAGCCACGGCCGCATCCCCACTTTCCCTCTATCAGGGCACCAGGCATTTGTGAATGGCCAGCGCAGGCACCTTATTTAGTGGGTGCTATGCTTCAGTTATGTAGAAGGACCCTGTTTCCCTTAAAATAAGACCTACCCCCCCAAAAAACCCTAGTAAAATTTTTATGAATTTTTTGCTAAGGTGTGAAATATTAGCACTACCCTGAAATTAAGCCCTAGTTAAAATTCATAATCCAGCTGTCGGGCTTCAGCAGAGTGGGAGCGGCTGTAAAGGAGGGTGAGGACACATCAAGTGACACAGATAAGCTTGCCTGTGGGGAGTAAAATGTCTGCTCTTGCTGGCTATACCCCAGCAGGACACCATGCCGGGCACATGGCTGAATCCCCCCCTGCACCCCACCGCTGTCAGTCAGCTCTGTGCACATACAGTACTGGAGCTGCTGTTCTGCCACCACCATCTTGCCAGCTTCCAGCCAGCTATAAGATATCCCCTGAAAATAAGCCCTAGCACCTATTTTTGGAGCAATAAATAGCACAAACCTGTCTTATTTTTAGGAAAACACGGTAGTGACTTACCGCTCATTACATTTCACCAAGATGACATTGTCAGTCCCAAATCCCAGTGCAGCTCCAGTTTTCTTCATTGAATAGTGACTCTGGAGAGAGATATATTTTTGTTAGTACATTAGTGTCAAGACCTGTTGGCAAACATGAAATAGAAAGTTTAAAGGGATTGTTCAGTCTAGGTTTAAAAAAAAATTGTTTACCCTGGTGGGCTGCTAAATAAAGCTATTGTTGTTGAAACCCTTTTCTGTAGCTCATCCCCTGAATTTTCGTGACCACCTTTTTTAGCACTGAAAGAGTGACCTATACAAAGAAGCAGAGAGTGTGTCCCACACACAGGGGTGGGCTTATCATTTCTTGGGCCCCATGAAAAGTTGTATATGGGGGCCCTAATCAGAGACAAATTTTGTATAGCGAAATACAATGTTAACCTTGTCGGGGATGTAGCCGCAGCCTGTACATGTGCTGTGAGAGAGCCAGTGAACCTAGCGGGTTTCACACAGAGGGGGATTCTGGCATAGGGAATTGGTCGTCCATGTATAGAGAACTGTCCTGGAATTGCCCATATGGCCGTCCAATTTCCTCCCCCTGTGGCATCCCAAACTAGGAAACCCCACTGTGTAAAACCCCATTAAATCCCCGCACCCACTTACTTAAAGGAGCACTATCGCGAAATTGTGTAATTTTAAAAATTCTTATAAACACGTCAGCTAGTGAGAGGAGAGGTCACTTATACACCCGAACTGAATAAAACTTCTGCCAAGGTTGTGGTTTTCTTTCCCTGGTAGGAATAAAATCCAGGGGTTACAGGTTTAGTCTATGAGGGGTGACAGAGTCTGTCACCCCTGATTTCCTCTTCCTTCCATTAAAATAAAAAAAAACAAGCCTGGATGGATATTTACTGATGCTGGGTGTATGAGTGACCCCTCCTCCCTCCATCCAGCATATTTATATGGATTTTTATCATTGGGCCATTTTTTTGCGATAGTGCTCCTTTAAGCTGGTTCCAGTAGCACATTCGCAGGTCATGACCTTGCTATACCTTTAGATAGAGGCATACCCTGGCCACAAACGGCCGCCCCGGGCAACCAGTGGCCAGCTCTGCACCTTTCAGCTCGCTAGCTGCTGTGATGTCATGTGGTGTGATGTCACAGCATCTTGTATAACTGAATGGAGCTGAGTACACTGATTCAGCAGCAGATGGCTCACGTATGTATACAGTGGCTTCCTATCTGCTGCACACTCTGCATTGTGTTAAGTGGCCCCTCACTCGCCTCACCCACCTGCTGGGTGCTGTTTTTTTTTTTCACTGATCTGATCCTGCCTCTGGGGGCCCCCTGGCAGGTGGGGGCCCCATGCATTTGTATGGTATGCATGGTTAAGCACACCCCTACCCACACAGTCTCATGCAAATAGGGTGGAGAAGGTTTTTTACTGATAACCGCTAATAGTAACTGTTAATGTTATTTTCTTCTAAATAAGCATCTAATGCTTTTTTGAAGCTGTCCATAGATTTATAGTTTGATTGATGGCATTTGATTTTTTAATGATAGTTAATTATCACAAAAGCAGGAGTCTTATTCTGCTGCCATCGCTTTGCTATTCGTCACTATGATTTTCAGTTCCTGGGTAAAGAGAGTATATGATTTGTTTTTAAAGGGATTGTCAAGGCAAATACTCACCTTTTGACTTCTGAAGCAGCTTCCTCCTGCACCGGCATAACAAAACATAACTGTTACTGAGATTGAGACACGTTAGCATATATGGGGATTAGACTTCATACTCGGCCTCTGTCACAGCTCTATTTACTGCAATGGGGGGGGGATGCCAGGCTCTGTTTAGGTGCACTCCTCCGTAGGACGTCACAGGACCTGATCTCAGAACCAGTTTTTACTGAGCTGGAACGTTCTATGCCATGCATAATAATTAGCAGCATAGAATGCTGGATAGAAGCATCCCTGCACCCGCTTCTTCCTATCTGGGGATACCTGCACCAGTCATTCAGATGGGCAAGGGGGCATGCATCAGCCTGTGGGATGCAGGAATGCTGCTGTGACCATTACATGCATCATGGGATTTCTAGAAAGGTTAATTTTACAATGATCTCGGGGGTCTCACACAGGGCCCAGCAAGGCGGCTGCAGCTGCCACTCTCTGGGGGGGCCACTGACAGGGCCGGCCTTTGGGGTGTGTGATGGCACTTGATGGGCGGCAGACTGGAAGGGCACCACCACAGCTGGTGCCCACATCTCCTCGAATGGCAGGGTTCCACACAACGGGGCATCTCGATTTAGATTCCAGTGGAGGAAGTGCTGGGTTTTGTTCTGCTTTTAAGTCGCCCCCCCCCCCAGCTGATTTCCTATCCCTGGAGCATCCCAATCTGTGATACCCTACTGTGTGAAACCCCCTGGGATCGGTGGCATACCCACTATGCAATTCCACCCCTGAGTTTTGATCCGCTTTACAGGGGCATCTCAATTTCGGATGCCCCTCTTTGTGAAAGAACCCCTCTGGTTTGGCCGTTAACTCAAACTGGTGATCCCACAGTGCATTCACCAGTTCTAGAGTTCTAGGAAAGTAATGAACAATGGAGGGGGGGTCACACACAGGGGCATCCAAAATGGGGTTTGGTGCGCTTCAAAGTAGACCAAAACTAGAGTTTTGGTCCAAATAGCATGTTTCTTAGGGGGCATCCAGTTTTGGGACGTCCCTCAGTGATGTGACGCGACTCTTCACCACAAAGGGGCCCACTGAGACCATGCCGCCCAAGGGCTCTCATAAACCTGAAGCCCAACCTTGGTCTCACACATTTGGCCATCCCAACTTGGGATGCCTCAAAAGTAGGGAGACCACCAGCGGTCGCTCCTTTTTAAGGTACTGTAACCCTTTAATAATAACTTACTTGTTCTGAGGTGAAGATGAGCAGTTTGGGAACAGCGGCCATTCCTTTGGTTTTTACTTCTGGGAAGTATTTGTAGCGGGCAGCCATGATACTGTACAGGTTGGATATTGCTCCTCCTAGACGAAGATCAAAGTGATTTTCACACATTTGGGCACAAGCCGCTAATATATACACATTTAAAAAATGCTAAATGTTCAAGGAAAATAAATTACACCCTTAAAGTGATACTGCAGGCAAAGGTAATTGTTACACCATTGCGTCGGGCTATGTTTGGTGCTGTCCTAAACTGTTTTCTGCTTTTAAAGTGGTCCTTCACTCTGAATTAGAGTCTATCTTATATGTTTCCCACACCCTTTACGTACAGATTGCTCACATTAAAAATCATCCTACCTGCATCTACTGCATGTTATGAGCCTTTAAACATCCAAAATGGCGGCTCATGGAACATCAGGCAGCCTGCAAACAGGAAGTGCCTTCTAACTGTGCTGCTCTGCATTCTGGGATGCTGTCTGATCACAGCACAGCTATAACCCACCCCCCTGTACTTTATCCTACTCTCCTCTCCTCAGTAAGTGTGATGCTTCTGAGTCAAGATGGCGGCGCCCGTATCCTAAAGTCCTGAACAGAGTTGCAGCCCAGTGGGGGAAAGAATAATAAGTTAGTGACTAAAAACTTAAAATATATTAATTTTAGATGCTTGGGAATAGTTTTAAAAGGGTTTGGGCTTTTCAATAAATCATGGTAAAGGTCCGGTTTAAATTGAAGCAGAAATGGAGATTGGAGATTCAGCCAATAACATTCTCTTTTTCATTCTGTCCCCCAATCAGCTCAGCAGAGTGGGGCAGGATTGTTGGTCCCTCCCACTTCCCGCCCTTCCCTCCGCCTCTTCCTTCATCACATTGCTGATTATTAAGCAGTATTACAGATCCAAGGGCCACGCCCACTTTTTCAGAAGGGAGGCCATTTCTTCTTCAATTTAAAAATGGAAAAAAGATTAGGACAGCATCAAATGTAGCCCGACTCAATGGTTTAACAATTACCTTTGCCTGCATAGCAATTTTAAGATTTGTGTTCCCAGAAGAAGGCGGCTGGATGATATTGAAGTCTTTAAAGTGGACCAACACCTAGGATTTTGACTATTTTGGGTTTTGTTACACTTCCACGGGGCACCTCGATCGGGGTGCCCCGCTGTGTGAAACCCCCCAAATCACCCTATTCAACTCACCTGACCCCGCTCCTACGGAGCATGCGCGGCCGCTCATCCAATCAGCGCATTTGGAGCCGCAGAGGTATGCGCGTCGATGCGACCTCTTACCTCTGCGGCTCCGAGCACGCTGGGGGGGCGCATCTCGCGCTTGCCTCTAACATTCACAAATGGCCGGCGCGGGCACGCGGCCTGCTAGAGAGAAGCCGATCCTCCTGGGTGTTGGTCCGCTTTAAAGACTCAGAAAACGTAATGAGTAACGAAACATATTTTCCAAGAATCATATGTGACGGGTGACAAAAATGGGGTATTTGCTGGGACTTGACATTACATGGGCATCCCAATTCATGATGCCCAGAGGGTGAGGGACAGATGACCCTCTACCAGGAAAGAGCAACCCACTGAAACATACTGATTGCTGCTGTTCATGTGAAGCACTGGATGTGACCGCTGAGTCCATAGGAATGTGGAAGGGTGAGTATAATGCCCTATTTTCGGACATTTGCTGAATCCTGATATCACATGGGCTGACCAATTTAGGATGTCTATAGGGTGAAGAACAGAACAGCCCTATGTCAGGGAAGAGCCACCCAACAAATCATTTGCCTGCTGCTGGTCATGCAGAGAGCTGGACTTGGAATGTAAAAGTGTAAAAGTATAATGGTCTTTTGGGGGCATTTGCTGGACCCTGACAGTACACAGGTATCCTAATTCATGATGCACAGAGAATTAGGAAAAGATTGGCACTATGTCCGGGAAGTGCCATCCTGACTGCTGCTGGTCATGTGAAGTTCTGGGTGTGGAAGGTTGAGTATAATGCCCTAGTCTTGGACATTTGCTGAATCCTGATAGCACATGGGCCCTATGTCAGGGAAAAGCCACCCAACAAATCATTTTACCTGCTGCTGGTCATGTAGAGAGCTGGACTTGGAATGTAAAAGCATAAGTATAATGGCCTTTTTTGGGCATTTGCTGGGCCCTGACAGTACACTGGTATCCTAATTCATTCCAGAGAATGAGGAAAATCATGGCCGTGAAGAGCCATCCCGACTGCTGCTGGAGCATGCTGGAGAGCTGGGTGTGGAAGGTTGAGTATAATGCCCCATTTGTTGACATTTGCTGGGACCTGATAGCACACAGTCAAACCAATCCAGGATGCCCAGTGGGTGAAGACAGAATGGCCCTATGCCACGAAAGAGCCACCCAACAAATATTTTTGCCTGTTGCACCTCATGTGCAGAGTTGGGCTTGGCTGCTGAGCCTCTTGGAATCTAGAGGAGTATAATTCCTTTTTTGGGCATTTGCTGGGACCGGACAGTAAATGAGAATCCTAAATCAGGATGCCCTATCAGATGAGACACAGAACAGCCTTATGCCAGGGAAGACCTGATCGGTGGGTTAGGGTCTTCACGGACCTGGACTCTCATTGGCAAAAAGCTGCCAGGAAGAGTTTGGGTACCCTTTAATAAGGACAGCTAACTCATTATTGGTGATAAACATGTTGGCTCTGAGTTTATTCAGCATTGTGGGTGCATCTAAACACCTTGGCAAGACCTCCACTGAAGTTATGTCACTCCTGTGTCTGACCTTAGGTCGGGGCCCGGCTATTATTTATGCCTCAGCTTAACAGATCTGTGAAATTCCTGCCTTTTCGCTCTCGTTTTATGACCATTACATTTTGAGCTTGAAAGCTTTTCCATGTGCAGTTTAGATTGGAAATAAACTCCCCATTATTTTTTACAGCATTAAACTCGTTCACTAAACTTACCGGGAGAAAAAATGCCATCGCCATCCTTTCCAGACCAGCCGATTATTTCCCTCATTTTACGAAGGGTTATTTGTTCCATTAGGACGAAAACCGGAGCGATTTCATATGTAAACCTTCATTAACAAAAGACATAAAAGAAGACCCAGTGAGATTTAAAACATTTAAAGGGATTGTTAAGTCAAAAAATCATACTCAGCTTTTCTCTTTTGCAACTGCTTTCTCCTGGTCTGTTTCTAAATTGTGCAGACAATTTACTGCTGTTAATAGAGCCCATACACTAGAGCCAATAATCTCCTCGAAGTTGTATGCGGGTCCCTTGGCATAGTTTGGGTGGGCCCCAGGGTAATGTTTTATTTTTAATTTAATAATATGCATGTTGTTCAAAGGGGTCATTTTATAGAAGATGTGACTCCTAGAGTGTAAGAGGGTTTCCTTGGCATTTTAAAAAGCACCAGGGTGGCCAAGGGGCCTGTGGGCAGTGGCATCTGCAGGGAGATTCATGCTGGCCCCAGAATTTTAGAGAAGCCCTTTGTACTTTGGGTGGCCTCAGGGTGATAAAGACGGCCTTGGGTGATAGATGGCACAGTTGAATGGTGTTGGGGCCTCAGGTAGAGTAAATTTGGCTCCATGGTGTTAGAAGAAGCTCCTTGGACCCTATGCATGGTCCCATGGTGCTAAATGGGGATGCTGTAATACATGGGACACCCTTTATTTGTATGCAGAGTAATGTACATATGCATGTAACAGCAGAGTAACATTGGAAGGAAGAAGGTTAAGAGGGGCCCTGAAATTTTGGCTATATGTGGCACAGAAATACCTAGTTACAATCCTGGCTGTATATGAGCATATCCAATTGCGGAGCAACCTATAACTGGTTACCCCAATTGTGTGACCCTTACATGTATCAATTTATTTAGTTGGTACTGTGAAGGTTGGAGGTCGGAATCAATAAAATGAACGTATATCTGAACATCCCCTCTCTCTTTTATAAATAGAGAAATAGATTCCTCTTTGCATTGTATGCTATATAGTGGCTAAATAAAGTTGAAATAGACCCCCAGCCACTTCTCTTTGCGCTGAGTCTTTCTTTAGCTTATAAAGTTAATTAAGCTGCTATTACTGAAACTGCTTATGTAAGGCTTATCAAAGGAATACGCTGCTTCGCATGAGATACTATGAAGTACACACTCCCTGTTCTACACTCCCTAAGAACACTATGCCTTGTTTAACCTTGAACATAGGAAGAAATGTTCTCTTTTCATCTTTAATTAAACTTAGGTAATTTTATGTTCTGCGCATGCTCTAACTATGAAAGTTTTCAATAAAAAAGGGGAGAGAAGCGTCCCCTACTCAGAGTGTTTTTCTCTGAGGTTTTGCTACACACCTCGTCGCGTGTATTGATTTCTCTTAGAATATAGTAATTGGGAATCGGACAACAGAAGCCAGACCGCGTCCAGTGACGCGGACCTAACAGTACATGGTCAAGCATTGTTAACATTCTGCTGGTTCTGGGTTTTAGGCATCTCCCAGATTCTATATATATGCTTTTGACCAGGACCCCACTATTTAGAATATGAAATATTTATTTATACAAAATTCATAAAAATTGCATACATTTAAAAAGCAAATTCATAGATTATCACAACAATATCCAGTCTTATATAACTTTACAATTCAGTGGTGTGTCATACACATCTCAAACATTGATTAAATTACTAATATGTAGCCTTATGCTCCCTGATTCCTCAGTATTCGTTATTTTACCAATATCCTTTCTTTTGGGCATTGGGCAAACATGTTTCGCCTACTACTTCTGGCTTCCTCAGTGCCCTTTTATTAAAAGAAAAAAGCAATAATGTATGCACTCGTACAGTTATATCATTTTCTGGTTTAAATTAATTAAAAAAAATATATATACCTTGGGTAAAGGAATCCATGGGTGCTGCTTGTTTGTTTGATAGTGCTTGCTCATAACATATAATATAATATTTTGTGATATTTTCACTTTTTCCCAGAGAGGTGTGGCTCAATCACCATTAGATTGTGGGATCATCAATTGCCGACCCTTTGAGAGTGGTTTAATTATATAGCTTAATTTCAAACATTGGCATTGATAATGGCATTATATATTTAGATTCATTCATGTACCTGTTTATGGCACGAGATCATTTCATAGGATACTGGCCAGTTATAGAGTTTTCAAATAGTCCAGTAATGAATGCTGGAAATTTAAACAATTTATGGGGGTATAATTAAAATTGCCACTCTAGGGGTCGATATTGAACATAAGGTGCTAAACTATATATTGGCGATACTGTACCTTTAAATGCGCGCATTGCGCTGCACTGGTGGCGTCCGTTTCTTTGCCCCCCACTCTCCAAGTGTTGGCCTGCTCAGGGCTCTCTTTACATCCTGTGAGCTCGTCAGTCTAGGGGCTTCTGAGACGCCACACGGGCGGCGTTATATGTGCGGTCCGGGGCCTGGAGCGCACTGTCCCGCCGGTTTAACCGGAAGTTACCGTATGCGCTCCGGGCCTCGGAACGCACACTGCATCCATCCGGCAACTCGCCGGATGTGACGTCACCCGCCGCCCGAATACCACGACTCTGCTCCATTTTCTTAGAGCCTATTGAGTGTGGTTTGGCTGAGTGTCTGCGGGGACGGCTCCATTTTCTTGGAGCCCGTCCTCCACATTTCTTCACAGGCAATTCTTGTCAGTATCTAAAAGCTCACTTATAATATACTTGTTACAAATAGATAGAAAAATAGGCACAATAAGGCCACATGTGTCTTTACAGTTACAGCTATTATATTCCTGCAAGATCTAAGTAAATAAATAGATAAATAGGGGCAAACTAAAGCCACCTATATCTATATGGTTCAGTTGTATTATTGCCTATTTATTTAATGGCACCTAATGCCACCTTTTCTTGCAGGAAAAAATATTTAAAGGGGACCTTCACAGGAATCGTATGCTATGTGGCCTAAAATGTCATATTGTGCCAGTTAATTCTTATAACATGATATTTAGATTTATTGTTGCAACAGTAATGGTGAAAAGCCATCACTTATTGTTGTTGTATTATGCCATACGTGATGACACATGCCATTTAAATCTGCAGGTGTTGGCAGGGTGTGTCCCAATATTTTTAAGTATAGTGATTAGTGTGCGCCTAATTCTATGTTCTATATCATCTGGTGTATTGTCCACACCTCTCGGGGTTTACAGGTTTTACTCAATTTAATTTCACAATACATATCAACATATAGTTTCATTTCTCATGCACCCTTATTAGGACAAGTTTTCTCATTTCACCCCCCCCTCCCCCCAATCCTCAATCACAGCCCTATTCCAATTATTATTATAATGGTCGGTCTACAAAAATGGGGCAAAGCTAAGAGTGTCATTTAATCCCGGAAATTGGGATGCCCCAAGTTTATAGATCCACCGCGTTTCAACCTGCAATGTCATTTATTGAATATTCCCACCCCTTTGTGGGTCATGTATCCGATCCAGTCCTTGGAATTTTAGAGAACCAGGGTTTTTGTTGTGGTGTGTTGTAAAATGGCGGCCCACCGGTGTTTTCTGATTCCCTGTTTTAATGTTATAAAGATGTTCATACATCCGTCTCCTAAATTGACGATTCGTTTTACCCACATAGAAGCATCCACAACCGCATGTCAAAATGTAGATCACATTTGTGGTTGAGCAATTAAAGTAGTGTTGAAACGCGGTGGATCTATAAACTTGGGGCATCCCGATTTCCGGGATTAAATGACACTCTTAGCTTTGCCCCATGTTTGTAGACCGACCATTATACTCTTAGCTTTGCCCCATTTTTGTAGACAGACCATTATAATAATAATTGGAATGGGGCTGTGATTGAGGATTGGGGGGAGGGAAAAATGATATGGAGAAAACTTGTCCTAATAAGGGTGCATGAGAAATGTAACTATATGTTGATATGTATTGTGAAATTAAATTGAGTAAAAACGGTAAACCCCGAGAGGTGTGGACAATACACCAGATGATATAGAACATAGAATTAGGCGCACACTAATCACTATACTTAAAAATATTGGGACACACCCTGCCAACACCTGCAGATTTAAATGGCATGTGTCATCACGTATGGCATAATACAACAATAATAAGTGATGGTTTTTCACCATTACTGTTGCAACAATAAATATAAATATCATGTAATAAGAATTAACTGGCACAATATGACATTTTAGGCCACATAACATACGATTCCTGTGAAGGTCCCCTTTAAATATTTTTTCCTGCAAGTAGGCAGAAAAGGTGGCATTAGGTGCCATTAAATATATAGGCAATAATACAACTGAACCATATAGATATAGGTGGCTTTAGTCTGCCCCTATTTATCAATTTATTTACTTAGATCTTGCAGGAATATAATAGAACTGTAAAGACACATGTGGCCTTATTGTGCCTATTTTTCTATCTATTTGTAACAAGTATATTATAAGTGAGCTTTTAGATACTGACAAGAATTGCCTGTGAAGAAATGTGGAGGACGGGCTCCAAGAAAATGGAGCCGTCCCTGCAGACACTCAGCCAAACCACACTCAATAGGCTCCAAGAAAATGGAGCAGAGTCGTGGTATTCGGGCGGCGGGTGACGTCACATCCGGCGAGTTGCCGGATGGATGCAGTGTGCGTTCCGAGGCCCGGAGCGCATGAGGTAACTTCCGGTTAAACCAGCGGGACAGTGCGCTCCAGGGCCCGGACCGCACATATAACGCCACCCCCGTGTGGCGTCTCAGAAGCCCCTAGACTGACGAGCTCACAGGATGTAAAGAGAGCCCTGAGCAGGCCAACACTTGGAGAGTGGGGGGCAAAGAAACGGACGCCACCACTGCAGTGCAGCGCAATGCGCGCATTTAAAGGTACAGTGTCACCAATATATAGTTTAGCACCTTATGTTCAATATCAACCCCTAGAGTGGCAATTTTAATTATACCCCCATAAATTGTTTAAATTTCTTCCAGCATTCATTACTGGACTATTTGAAAACTCTATAACTGGCCAGTATCCTATGAAATGATCTCGTGCCATAAACAGGTACATGAATGAATCTAAATATATAATGCCATTATCAATGCCAATGTTTGAAATTAAGCTATATAATTAAACCACTCTCAAAGGGTCAGCAATTGACGATCCCACAATCTAATGGTGATTGAGCCACACCTCTCTGGGAAAAAGTGAAAATATCACAAAATATTATAATATATGTTATGAGCAAGCACTATCAAACAAACAAGCAGCACCCATGGATTCCTTTACCCAAGGTATATATATTATTTTGAATTATTTAAACCAGAAAATGGTATGACTGTACGAGTGCATACATTATTGCTTTTTTCTTTTAATAAAAGGGCACTGAGGAAGCCAGAAGTAGTAGGCGAAACATGTTTGCCCAATGCCCAAAAGAAAGGATATTGGTAAAATAACGAATACTGAGGAATCAGGGAGCACAAGGCTACATATCAGTAATTTAATCAATGTCTGAGATGTGTATGACACACCACTGAATTGTAAAGTTATATAAGACTGGATATTGTTGTGATATAATCTATGAATTTGCTTTTTAAATGTATGTAATTTTTATGAATTTTGTATACATAAATATTTCATATTCTAAATAGTGGGGTCCTGGTCAAAAGCATATATATAGAATCTGGGAGATGCCTAAAACCCAGAACCAGCAGAATGTATATGAGCATACTAAAAGCCACTAAGACACCACGGTCTAGGTCAGTAATGCCAGGAAGAGGATGATCATGTATTTATTTCCAATAACTGATTGTGTGATTCTTTATGGATGACTATAGAGGCCCCTCTTGGTTTGTGAATTGGGTCTTTGGGGCTTTATTTCTTTCTCCTCGGTTGGCTGGGCCTCCCGCAGCCCCAACACAGCAGGGAGCCTGAAACTACCAATGGTGTAATGCAATATCTAGCTCAATGGGAAAGGTTTTACACAACAGTTCACCCAAACCTAATTAAAGAATATCGAATGTAGCTTAGAAAGAATCCAAATGCAATTAATAAAGTGTTGTCCTTTATCTACTAACCCCCCAAGGACACCTATGTTGCTACAGTAGGGTTTAGTCAATATCTGTCAGGGCTAATTACAGATGATGACTTTTTTAATTACCGATGACCGAAACAAAAAGAACTAGCTGAGATGTGTGTTTCTAATGGAGAGAAAAGGCTCTCTATAGGGGAGGCTCCCCTTCGTGTACTACAATATTAGAATGATGCCATGAAATTTAAGAAACTCGCACTTCTTGAAAAAATAAGGCAGAGAAATCAATAGGATTAATTATAAACTAATAGAGTTGGGTGCGAATGGCTTTACAGACTGAAACAATCATTTACATCTCTTTACCAAGAGCATCTTTATGTATAAACAACAATTTTAAGTATAATAATGAGTGAACTTTTGGTACGAATTGCAACCTGCAACACACTAAAAAGTGTACAAGATGTTGCTCTAATATATACATATGTGGAGTCTGATTTAAGACTTGTGCCATGTATTGCCATCTCTGCGTCTATGTAGCGGTGCTTGCGCTTAGAGCATCTGCAAGAGTACGGATATCTGGTGCTATAACGTAGTTTTGGTGCTGGACAAGTGATGCTGTAGTATCCTGTCCAGCATTGATAAATGTGATGTCTGGAGGGCGCTCCTATGCAGGGCTGTATTTACCTTAAGGCAATTCTAGGCCCATGCCTAGGGTGGAATCTGTCTGACTGGGGCGCATTGATGTGGCATTACTGTTTTGTATTTTTTTTTGTCATTAATTTACCTGCAGCCGCTAAGTAAAATCATTACGGAGCGCAGCCTCAGGAGCTACATGATCCCGGTACTACGACCCTTGCACCTCCTTGTACTTCCGTACGGGCAGACTGATACATCACTAACGCCAGGTAGCGACAGCGTCTGTAGCAGGCATTTTCAGGGCGCCCGCTAGTAGTCACTGTGCTCAGCCGTGGGTCGCTACTTCATAGCGACTCAGTCGCTGTTCAGTAATGTTGAATACATTGTGAGGAGTCGCTATTTGACCAGTACAGCGCTGTATGAGAGCGCATGTTAGAGACTGCTCATAGCGACCGACTCACACCATATTCAGCAAAAAAACAGCCTCACAAATCTCTGGCGCTGAAAAATACTTGTTTGAAGCCAAGAGCGCCGGAGGCGTTGTGTTTAAAGTCTGTTTTTCAGCATCTATCCACTAGTAACAAAGCGAAAACATATGGAATTACATTGTAGCAACATTGTAACATGAACACTTTAATGGCAGACCTGTAATGTCATTTCTGAAGAAATATATAAAAAATGAAAAAAATGTGAAACCACTGCTTTTTCAATGCCAGAAGAGGTCATAGAATTTTGATTATGATTTTTTGAAAAACAAAAACAAAAAACAAATACCCCGTTTAAAGAGAAGAAAAGGTTCGTCCATTGAAATGTATGGGGGAGCGACAGGTAGCGAGAGGTCATACCTGGCGCTGTGCAAGGCTGAACGCCGGCGCTGTTCGCTGAGGCTGTGAAAATGATGAATCAGACGCTACATGGCGCTATCCCAGTCGCTAAACAGATTCTGCTTGATAAATGTGTAATTGCGTGCCGTGTCCGGCGTTCATTAGTCGCTACCTCTCATTAACCAGCCACTACCTGACGCTATCCCTTCTTAAATAAGGGCCTCAGTGTTGTCAGGTGGTATGAGCGACCCTGGCCGGCTCCGCCCACTTCTGATGTCACTCCAGCATGAAGAAGCCGGGAGTTTTCTCTTGCTACCGCAGGGGCCGCTCGTAGATTCTGCAAGCCTAGCTGTGTCTGTCACAGGTAACAACATCTAGAGGTGTGGAACTGAACCACCGGGGGGAGAGGTTGATTCCCTCAATGCATTTACATATAATGGGGGGACCCGTAATTCACAAATGCAGGCTCAATGGGAAGGTTTTTTTTCATGGCACAGGCACGTACAGCAGTGGTTTTAGAAGTGCCAGTCGCAGTAACTGCTGCTGTATACTGTATGTTCAGGTGGCGCCCTGCACCCATCTTTCACAGTCCATTCGCCTGCCCCTGCTGCCGCTGACAGCATTTGTTAACTCATGCCCCGTCACGGACACAGCTAAGAAGCAGTAGCAGCGCTTAGTGAGCCAGAACTGAAGAGCTGTTTAGTGTTCCCCGGTGGAAAAAACAAGTAACGGTGACAGCGAGACATGGGGCCGACATGGGGGCAGGGGCAACATACAATAGCTACTTTCATGTGAGAGATGCCAGCAGAGCCAGCTTTACTGCTAAGCCGTCCCGCAAAGGTAAAATCTGCCTGTGCTCCCTCCTTCCCTCGTTCCTATTTCCCTCTCTATATTCCTGAATCTCACGGCTCTGTCTCCTGAGACTTAGGCCCTTATTTATGAAGGAATAGCGACAGGTAGCGACTGGTGAGCGGCCGGTAATGAAGGGCTCCGCCACGAGAACGCCGGCTCCCCACCACAATCACACATTTATCAAGCCAATCCTGCTTAGCGACTGAGATAGCGACTGAGATAGCGCCATATAGCGACTCATTCATCATTATTCCAGCCTCAGCCCACAGCGCCAGCGTCCGACCTTGAACAGTGACAGGTATGACCTCTCGCTACCTGGCGCTCTCCAATGCATTTCAATGGAACAATCTTTAAATATTCATAATTAATTGTTATTAATTGTTTTTTTTTTAAATGTGAAAAATTCTGTGACCACTTCTGCCATTTTAGATTTTTAAGGGATAGATAGATTTTTTAAGGGAAAAAAAAAAATTGTACAGAATTGATATTATAGGTCGGATATTAATGTATTCATATTACTAAATTATTTAAAAAATGTGTTTTTTCCAAAAATATGGTTGTTCGGGGGTTAAAAAACTACTTTTAACCCATTTAATGCCGCTACAGTCGCTCAACTGTCGCTACCTGCCGCTATTAATGAATCTGCCTCCCCGATTCCATATGGATGTCTTTTTCATGTAAGGAGGGTCAGGAATAAGGTTTGTGGCAGATATGATAATACCACAGTAGAGCCATGTCATGGTACCATTTAGATAGTAAGCTTGCAAGGGCAGGGCCCTCACTCCAAGTGTTCCAGTATTCCTGCATTTATTGCATCTCTGTAAACTTATCCCTTACAGCACCATGGAAAATAATGGTGCTTTAAAATATATTATTATTATTTTCACCCACAAACACTGCACTTAAAATGATCTTATATACAAAAAATTACTTAAAGAAACTTTCTTGTTTCCAATTAAAATAATTTTATAATAAACAGTCCACCCAGCGCAGAATTATAAAAAGACTGTGTTGGAGCGGTCTACAAACGACTAACAACAAAACTATGAAAAATCAAAGTATTACTCTGCGGGGATATAAAGTCCCATTAAGATTTCCTTTCTTTCACAGATTCACCTTAGGTGCTCCAGAGAAAAAATGTTTGTTTCTCTGGAGCACCTAAGATGAATCTTTAAAATATATTATTATTAATATAATAATAATAATAATAATGGTATTTAGGTATTTCAGTGTTATGGAGCCCCAAATTCATACCTTCCAACTGTTCCTGATTTGGAGGGACTGTCCTTGTTTTGAGTCCATGTCCCCCTGTCTCTTGTTCCCATTTGTTCCTCTTTAAGGTGTAACATGCAGATCTGCATCAATAAATGATTAGTTTGCATATTCAAAGTGTTTATATTGTTGTAAATGTTACAACCTATCTCCTATCCATCCCTCAATGATGGAGCTGTGGCTTAATTTAAAACTTCTTAAACTTAAAACTTTTCCCATCCTGAAAAGTTGGTAGATATGCAAATGTTATATTGGGCGTTGTGGTGCAGCTATTTATACTAGCTGTCAGTTACACAGTCTGAGAGACTAATATACTTTAAAGTTCCTTAAAATCTGTCCCGCTGAATAAACTTTCTAATGTACAATATATCTGCTTTTTTTCCAAATAAAGCCCCACCCTCAGTAAATTTTCTAAAGTGTTTCAAATGTTTTCCTAAAAATTTCAAACCAGGCTACTGATTCCAATAGAGGCCTACCTGTTGTTGCGTTGTTCTGAAGCCTCCACCTGCTATTCCAAATCTTCCTTGGAACAGTTGTAATTTGTAGATTGCGCCACTGGATAGCAGCAGAGTAACCTGATCAATTGCGGTTTTATACTACTGTGATGTAATGTGTTTATTTTTTATGAACTGGTGCCCAGAACTGGACGGCATATTCCAGGTGAGGGCGCACCAGCGCCTTGTAAGGACGCTAGATTAAATCCCTATGCCGTGATTCCATGCCCCTTTTAATGCATGACAATATCTTGGTGGCTTTGGAAGCAGCTACTTGACTTGCATATTGTAGATATCCCAAAAAACTATATCTACAGCCACCCATCTGTTCAGGCTTCTACTCACCTCTTCATAGAAGCCGATCTGGCAGCTTCTGTCCTTGCTGGTTGTCACTTATAATACTATGCATGGTTACATATCCGTGTATGTAGTCCCTCAAGCAATTTTTCCACAATGAATGTTATTAAACGTACTTCAACTAGTATCCCCTCATTATTTATGCTTTGAATTCTTGTTTTACATAAAGACACACTCCGCCCCCTTTCCTATGTGCTCTGTCTTTCCGAAAGAGAGTAAAACCTTGAAGATTGACAGTCCAGTCATGTCTAGCTAGGTCTCAACCATACCAATAGCATTAGTGTTTTCTTCTAGTACCAGAGCCTCAAACACCCCCACTTTACTCACCAGACTTCTGGAAATTGTGAACATACACTTTAAGTTCCTATCTAGTTTGATAGATTGAGCTTCAGTATTAGCTTTTGCAGTAATGCATCTGCCAAATTTTTCACTGCTGCTTTGCAACACATGTATCTCCTTATCCATCATAGCAGCCATCCCCCCTACTCTACCCACCATCATATGCTGTCCCCTAAGTAACCTGTCTTCCCCTTTTCACTAGTGCCCCCCCCCATTTCTAGCTTAAATACCCCTCCACCCCTTCTAGTATCCTCCTACCCAGCACAGCAGCTCCCTTCTATTCAGGTGCAAATTATCTGTAGAATACAGTTTGTACCGCAATGAAAAGTCAGCCCAATGCTCTAAGAACCCAAATCCTTCTGCCTGCACCAGGACTTGAGCCATGCGTTGGCTGCACCAGGACTTGAGCACTCTAAGCTCCCACTGTCATTTATGTGGCACAGACAGTATTTCAGAGAATACAACCTTGGAAGTCCTTCTCTTCAACTTGGTGCCTAATTCCTTCCTACAACCGGTAACTAGCAAAAGCTCATAAACTCATTCTAAAACATCTTTTCTATAGCAAAGCAATACCTCCCTTCACCAGTGTTAGTCTCTGGCTAGGCTGGCAAACAGCAGGCTGTCCTCAGGTGAAATAAATAGGCTTTTAATTAGGCACCAAACAAACACTACCCAATTAACTCTGCTCTGTAGCACAATGCAATACAACCAATGTCATTTAATGTAGGGTTAAGTCACGCAATTGTAGAAGAAAACACAGTAAACACAATGCTTTTTTTCTCATTAATGAAAAGTCCACTCACTTATGATACAACCTCAGCTGAAAATAAAACTGATAACTTGCGAAAGCTCCTGATCTCTTTTTTCTTCCTCCATCCTACCACATTATGGACAAACACACATGTATTGAGTTTTTGAAAAACTTCAGTTTTATTTTTCTAAATCAACTCTTCAATGAAAAAGATGCCTGATATTTGGAATTGAGTTCTTTTCAGGCAATGCACAAGTCAATACACAATTTCAAATGGCCAGCAGCTGTTTTATTCACGCGGCCACACAGCCCATAAACCTATGTGTAAGCTGCAATATCCTTTTTTTGTGCTTGGGCAATAGATTTTACTTTTTTCAGAATCAGAAAACAGTAAAACATTAAGCCATTCATCTTGATTATCAAACCATTATAAATAATACCAATGGCCAGCCTTTGGGGTGTGCAGGCCGGGCAACTGCCCTCCTTGTATTACTAATTCATTTGGTACCTTTTTTTATTCTAAGCTACTATATAAGCTGCATCCTATTCCTTTCTTTTCCACCCACATCCCCTAAACATTGAGGCCATGCATGCAAGAAATGTATAACTCCACTATTAAAAATGACAGATCTCCTGTTCAAGCCATAACAATTGTAATAAGGGATAACAAGGAAAGCTAAAATGAATCAATTTGAAATGAAGGGAGGGGGGCGTGATAGGAAAGATGTGATCTGCGCCATATTATAATATATTAAATTAGAATGTCACAAGTACATTTTCACAGCGCTGTTTGCTAGGAGGTTCTATAGACAACCAGGAGTATTGTGGGCCTGAAGGTTTAGGTAAAGATGAAAGGGTGAGCTGGCAACCCCCAATCTTCGCCACTGAAGCTACCTATAGACAAGCTCCTGTTTGCCAGGACGCTGGATACACCTCACAGGACACGGTTGCACGGTTGCATGGTTGCAAAGGATGCAAGCTTACGGGGGAAGGTAGGTGAACCTAGGGCACACAGGAGGATGGTCAGGAAGTTGTACACGGGATATCAGTCTGATCAACATCACAGCACAGGGATGGATGGTCAGGGATAGCCAAAGGTGAAAGGGAGTCAGAGATCACAAGGTATCAAAGAGGTTAAGCAGAACCGTAGTCAGATGGAGCAGAGATTGGTTCAGGCAGCTGACAGGGACGGTTAGATGGAGTCAGCAACAGGTAGTAGTTCACAAAAAGACACAGCCTTAGCACAGAAAGCTATCATGGGCATTGTGGCTCAGGTCTGATTTCTTTATAAGGGGAAACTGGCCTATAGGGAGCTGTGGGTGGTCTGACTGCCGATGGGGAGTAATTGGCTGGTCCAGGATCCTTGACCGGATTGGCCATAATTTTCCCAGGGGCTAGTCACTCTGGCCAGTAAGGCTGACCATCCCCTGACTACTCTCAGCTGCCCCGGAGGCTGTGCCACCTGTCACTGACAGTACATTGTCTTCTAACAGCAAAGCCCGCTGTCGGCGGCACGCATGCATGAGCTCGCACACACAGCCGAAGAGGAGCAAGGGAGGCGCCCAGGGCAACCCGCCACACGCTCCAACCTTCACGAGCAGAGCAGGAAAACCAAGCACCCTGCATCAGCCCATCCAGAGGGTCCCGAGGACGCTCGCTGTGGGCCGTCTGGACCAAGTAAAATTCTTACAGATGCACCTGTGGGTGCTTGCCATTTAAAATTTACTACTAGTGTTGTATCTGTGAGTGTGGGGACATTTTCATAGTCGGCATTATAAATTGAATAAAAAATACTATAGGAACTCACATGTTGGTATTTGCTGTTGAGGTCAGCCATTCCCCAGCCAATCCAATCATGTCCAGTCCAGTCGAGAGTTGATTGAAAAATCGTGGATGACCTAAAAGAAGGTATTGCAATTATTTGTATTCTGTTATATTCATTATCACGCAACAAACTCAGGTTTATACTAGTAACAGAAAACAATGATAAGTAGTAACACGTGGTGCTTGCCTTGTTAGGCCTTCAACCATAAATGTGCTAAAGCTTTAGGTTAACTATGCCATGTATTCAGAATGGAGACTATCCATGGATGGAGAGAATGGGGCATTATGTTGGGCAGTTGCTGCACTGTTAAGAATGCTGAACCAATCAAACAGTGAACTAGGGTCTATGGTTTCAAGCGGAGAGAACCCTGTGCTATTGGTGGCATGTAGAAGGTACCACAAAACAGGGGCTATGTGTTGAGCCCCTGCCCCATATCTTTTTAGGGATGCACACTAGCCCCAGATCTATGCAAGGATGCACACTAGTCAGGCACAGGAAAATTCGAGTACAAACCCGTAGGCTTAGCAAGCTGTTGGGTGTTGAAACAGTGCAGCCACTTAGGGCTACCATCAACCTAGGGGCATCAGTTGGGTGCCAGACATTTTTCCTAGTGGGCAAGGGTTTTGTCTTAATGGACCAAAGCTGTATGGTCTGGATGGCGACAAGGGGCACCACCTCAGGCTCGTTTTATGGGGGGGGGGGCAGAAGTTTTTAGGTCTATTGGAGGGCACAGGCTTATGTGTGCCCTTGGACGAGAGAGTCACAGTGGGTCCCTTTGTGGTGTCCGACTTCACTTGCCAAGATACAGCACATTACTTTTCAGCAACGCTGCACCTGATCATATTCTAGTTCTCGCTGCCTTCTCTGCTGCCACTTTGTCCCCTTCCCCTCTGTTGCTACTCATCCCCTGATCCTTTCTGCCTTCTCCACTGACACTAAAGGGTCTCCTGCTGCTGCTGATCATCCTTTGGTCCTCGACAACTTTCATGCTTCCATCAATCACATTCTATTCATCCCCATCTTCTCCATTGCAGCTGAAGAGTCCATCGTTGCTGCCAATCTCCATTTGATCCTCGTCGCTTTCTGCACTGCCAATGAAGAGTTCACTGCTGCTGCTAATTACCCTTTAGACCTAACCAACTTATTAGCTTCCATCAATCACTGTCTGTCCTTCACCATCTTCTCCATTGCCACGGATCGCCCTCTGGCCCTTTCTATTCACATTAGTCCTAACCATGGAATACCCAGCTCACCACAAAAGAATCATCCTATGGGCCAGTTCGAGCCTAAGTGTTTGATTCTTTAAGAAGGCCAGGGGCTCTGGCACTTGCCCAGTGGATGTCCAATGCTGGGGAGGACCCTAGGAGGGCAGACATTGTGTTTTGTTTTGGGGGGGCACCCTACAGACTTGCACAGGGCTCTTTCCAAAGTAAGGCAAACCCTGGCTTGTAGGACTGTAGGAAGAAATTGATCCAATATTAACTCTTGTAAGCAGAACAATATGGCTCTGTTTGCTGCAGCATCAAAGTAAAAGTCAACTCTGTATCTGTGGGAATAGGTATCTGACTTTTGAATAAGTCATATCAAGTTGTACATAGAGGTTCAAATGTTGGCTCCCATTGAAGGCCTTTTCAGAACTCCAAGCAACTGGTGTTTGATTCCACATGCAGGCATCTGTCCAACAGTCAGGTTCTAAGCTAGGCCAAGTTCTGTCTTTGAAGTCAGAGCAGGTTTGTTACTTTGATGGTCCAGGCTTGCCTCAATTGAATCCTTCCTTATAACACTGTTATCACCTATTTTATTCATTTTGCAATTCCCTGTGCAGGTGCAGTAACTAGAACAAACACATCAAGGGTTTGGAACGTGCCTTAATCTGCTTTTATATTAGATGTAGTAACATTGTTCACTGCTGGTTCCCAAAACCGGAAATCTCGCTGAAAAAAGGAGGCTTTATATTTATAAATTATTTTTTTATAGATTTGTATAGATTATAATACATTATAATCAAAGAACAGCCTAGTTTTCCCATTGTTCTTAAATACCCTACAGCATGGTGACATGGGCTGACCTATTTTTGATCTGTGGAATAAAAGCTGATGGCATATTCAGCAAACATGTCCTTTGTGTGAATGGCAGGTGCCTCCATAGCGAGAACCGCTCCCATCTCCAGGTGTACAGTGGAGAGAAATCCAGCTTCCCTTTGTATATTTAGAGGAAAGCTCTTGTTCTCCTGTATTATTTATCTTTATTTCATAAGTGACACGTTGTTCCTATTTTACTCCAATAAGAAATAAAATTTTGTAACTCAACTGAAAATGGAGGAAAATGTCTCCTTATTTAGTCATGAGCTGAGAGGATGCATATTGTTTAACCCTATTGGTGAGAGTTATGTAAACTGACATTTACCTAAGAAGTTCTTAGTAGACATGAAGCCAAATTTGTTTTTATATTTTAGATAGCAGGGGCCAGGGTCAGATATGCCTTCATCCATGCACTCCATGTACTGTGAACCTAAAGTAATAATCCTGATTATTACCTGATGATCAGGGGCATCCTGACTGGTCACCAGCAGACAAGGAGATGCTCAGGATGCAACTGCCACATTGAAGGATACCAGAAAGAGTAGTATTAAAGCCAGGGCCATGCCATAGAGGGTTCATGCTAAATATTTGGTAAAGCCAGTGTGACTTCCGGTGTGCATTATGCGGTATGGATTGCAACCTGCATCCTGATGAGCTTTTTTAGCGATAACACAGAAAAAGTGCAAAAAAAAACCCTACATTTTCCCTGAAAAAAATCACCTGTACATGCGATGGCACATTTTCACAGCTTAGGTACATTATTTATCCAGTGATGGAAGGATATATTTTTAAAGTTTGCAAATAACAGCACCCTATGCGTTATGCTAAAGATTTCACCATTTTCTGCATAGCCCATAGGGTTCTGTTGTTTCCAAACTTAAAAACAAACATATTTACCACATTAAGAAAATGATGTACCCAACCTGTAAAAATGTCCCATCACAGGTACAGGTAATTTAGGGAGGTTGCAATCCAACCACAATGCACACTGCAAGTCACACTGGCTTCGCCAAATAATTAGCATGACTTCCTAAGTGTGGTGGAAGCCCCTGGACAGAAGGTCTGGGGAAGGCCACCCTGGCCCGGCTGTTCACCACATTCAGTGGGACTGTGTGTGCCCTGCCTGCCATTATCCATCACCATTGAGTTACTGGGAGTTGGATATCCGGGGTATTTTAACTTAAGACTTGCCTGCTGTCAGCCTACTGCTGCTTTCCAGCACAACAATTGCAAATCCCCTCTGTGATATGTGAGTCATGAGGCAGCAGGTGAGAGAGGATTATCCTGGGCCCCCCAAAAAAATTACTCTGGGGTCAACCCTGTGGTTTGGGATGCCCTGCTACACATCCTCTAAGTCCCGACAAGGCAGACCACTTCTGTATTTTCTTCCCAGGTTAACTGCCCACCAGACTATCAGCAGACCAATGAGATTGCACATAAGTGGTGGATGCCCTCAGGTGGGGGAGGCTCCTGCAGGGAGCCCCTTGTGCCCAGTGCTTAATCTGGCTCCAATTAAAGCCCTATTTTGGGGTTCCTAGCCTATTTTGGGGGACCAAAACCCAAGACCACATTCCTGGCCCTGGAGTCTAAAAGACTCCAGAACTAGATGATTCTCTGTCTCTGTGGCATCCTGATTTGCGATGCCCCACTTTGTGAACCCCCCCTCCTTGGTTCACCTGGTATACTTAAGGATCAATCCCGTGGAGTAGGGGTGGATCACAGCAACATCACCGGCTTTCCTCATCTGTAGGCAGCAGGAGGTATCCCACACTCCATTAATTTCAAATAGATTGCTGGGTGATGCAGTGATCTATTCTGCTTGGAGGAGAGCCTGTGCATGCCCTGTGGGATCACTGGAGAGGCAAGAATACTCAGCTTCTCTGACGGTTTCACATGAAGAGGCATCCCTAAAGCAGGCCTAAAAATGGTGAGTGAAAAACCTAGGTTTTTTTTCCAGTCTTCAGACTCAGATATATTGTGGGTTTAAAGTGGACCAAGCGACACGCTACTGAAAACCCTCCACTCAGCTCACCTTTCCGATGCTCCCACGGCACATGCGCGGGCTCTCATTCAGTCAGCGATTTGTTCCGTGCATACTAATGCACAGAATAAGGTCTTGTTTGAATCTGAGGGTCAGCGTATGGAGAGGCGGTGACATCTCCCTACATCTGGCCTCTCCCTGCATCCTGCATCTGGGGTTTCCCTGTGGAGTATGTGTTTCTATGCACCTGGCTGGACGCAGGATTGCGCACAGCTATAGAAATGTTGAGGATGCGGCTGCAGACTGCGAATGCAGCAAGGAACTGGTGGCAAAGTAAGGAGGTTTGTGGGCATTCTGTGGGGGTTCACACAGTGGGGCATCCCAAAACAGGTTGCCCCAGGGGCATCTAGTCATCTGGCCCTGGAATCTTTTAGATTTCAGTGCCACCTGGGCTGTGATTGGTCCACTTTAGGCACAAACTACAAATTTAAAGGTTTCCAAAAAACAGCCACCACAAGCCACCAAGCCCCACCACAAATGCCCCACTGCTGGACCAGGAATTAAAGGAATCAAGGAATTAAAAACACGTCTCTTTTACAAGAATCATCATTTAAAGACAAACTAATAAGTGTATCTTGTGTGTAAACACCATTTTACTACCATTTGGATTCTTTCAAGGAACGTTAACCTGGGAATGATTTGTCATTTTGCACTTGGCATATTAAAACAGTTCTCATTAAGACTTAAACTCCACATTATGTGCCTAGCTGCAGCCGATTATCCACAACCAGGATAATGAACGCTGCTTGCTCCCTCCAGCCTTGCTCACCATCAGTGTGCACGCTTCATGGGCCACGCGGGTTTACATCTGCGGGCCCCCGGTGTACAGGAAGAGCTTTCTGGTGGAAATCACAGCAGTTTAACCTAATGAGATGTTTCCCCAGTGATACGTTTTACGTTTGAGAATGACAATCCCTTCAGAAAAGTGTTACTGTAGGGAATTCCGCTACTCAGCTCCTCAGCTCCCAGGATATACGGTATATAGAACCATTACCCAGAATCTGCTTATTCAGCACATTTAGAAAGAGTAGGTAAACCAAAGACTAAGTGAAAATAATGATGTAGGCTCGATTTTCAGATATGAAGTTGAAGGCCTGCCTATCCTTGTGAATCGCATGCTGTGGGGCCATTACAAGTTTATTGCAGGCATTGGGCTCCAGTGTTGGACTGCCAGTGGCTCCTCCAGGTAGCCCCGGGCACTGACTCAGGACCACCACCAGCCCCCTCATTTCCACATTGCTTCCAGGAAAGTTTGGGCTTCCTGAGACATGTAATGTACTGTAGGTCAAGGAAGTACAAGAAGGTAGAACTGGAGGTGAAAGGGATAGAGGGTGGTAAAAAAATCCTATATCAACAGCCACTCACAAAATCATCTTGTTTTGATCTAAAGGTTCACAGCCCTCTAGCACAACTGATGGGTGGTTTACATTGCACGTGGATGATCTCAGTTTCCTATTTTTTTGAGGTAGTACAAGGTAGTGTAGAGCTGTTTTGGGGGGATGATGGTAAACGTACCACTCAAGACAGGCTATGGCGCTAACCTGTAGGTAACAAAGAGAAGCTTGAATGTTTGGTGCGCTAGTGCCTACACCCAGAATAAGGCCCTTGCAACTGACAGGGAACACCTTTCTGGGAATTAGATCAAGTTGTCTAAACAAAACAATACATTTGGAGCAGAGGGACTACTGCTCCCAGCAACCATTTACCTAAGTCACTTACTGACACTGTCAAGTATAACAATACTATGACCTTTATATAGTAACGGTTAACTTGCCAATAGAAATTAATCATACACAGTGTAACACAATGAAAGGCCCAGCTGGGGCTTTAGTTAGTCTATGCATATATACCCAGGTATATATAGTCTATGGCTAAATACCTCCAGGAGAAAGTTGGCACAGGATGCAAGCTGTAGGGGCCCCTGATCTTGACTCGAAGAGATGATTCACTCTTGACACGCAGGAGTCAATGATCAGATGCAGTGCAGCTCTCCACAGGGCACACAGCAGCTGGACATGCAGGTCAGCAGGCAGAAGGTACTTAAGAAGTTCAGTAGCAGCTACCGATGAACCCCCACCTGGGCATGCAGGTGAACCGTGTAGTAGTCTGTGAAGTGATCCAGGCTCCACTGTGAGGCTGCGTATACAGGTGGCAGCAGCACAGCTCCAGGCAGCAAGCCATGTGCTCAAGTTCTCCTATCATACAGGAAGTCTGTCCTGTATTTATAGTCTTTGATACATCCAGAAAGGGGCTACAACCCCCAACTAGCAGGGGCAGGAAGTGTACCATCAGTAGCTAGAGAGAGAGTGATCTATGATCTCCAGCAGGCCTGTAATGTTCCAGTTGCAATTCTGTGGTAACTAAGCACTCCCCTACAGTAGTATAAGGGGTTAGAACAGGAGTTGAAAGGCTGGTAAAAGGGCATCTTGAGAACCTCCCATGAGGAGCGTTTGGCCCCTGATAGATGAAATGTAGTTTCCGGTAGTACGAGGGGGTAAAGCAGGAGGTGAAAGGCGTAGGTGGTGTTAAAAAAGCATTCCATATCGGGAGCCTTCTGTCATGGCAGGCACTTATGGTGCCATCTTGGACGCAATCCTCTAGCACCTCTGAAATGTGGTACAAATTGTTGTCTTACTCTTCACAACCCAGTGCCCATACTGTGCCAACGTTGCCTAGATCTCCATTCAGACCACAGATCTGATTTGGAATGCCTGCATGTGTGTGAAGCCCCAAGATCATCGGAAATCTGCCACAACACATGTACAGGCTTTCCTTTAATCAGCAATGATTGCTATGCATATCAATACAAGGCAAGCGATGCTGATTGAATTAACTGTTGGCCTCCACCCCCTGGCCGCACAATGCCCAGCCCAAGGCTCGGATGGAGTGGTTCAGGGGAGGCCCACACATGCACTTTGAGATCTAGTAATGAGGTAAGATTATGGGCAATCCCAGGGGTTCGCAATGAATGTAAAAGCGAGGTAGCCACAATAAGGCCGCCCAATTTATACCCCGTCCCTAACATTTTTATGGTTGAATGGATGCTGTGGGTTTTGAGCCACTTTAATGCTGGAGGTGTCTTTTTTGGGGGCCCACTATGAATTTTGCTATGGGGTCCTGTGAATCCTATGTACACTCCTGCTCCCTTTATTTAGTATTTTCTAATTTGAACATGAGTCTCTGAAGAATTGTTACTGGCCTTTATCTACTAACTGTATCATTAATAGTGACACTTGAGCATGGTCAACCAAAAATACCCATTTTCACCCAGCAAGACAGCAAGAACCAAATGCAATTGCAAGTGTATTCATCAATACCAGCTAATGAGAGACATACCTGTTCGTACGCCATACTTTAGAGTGTCCCTACAGTCCACCAGGATCTGCTCCAGTGACTCAGGGTTATCTGAGAGCTCCAGGTTAAAGCCTTCTATGCCCTCCAAGAGCTGGTGAGGGTGGTGGAAATCCAGGACCTTGGTGGATCTGTCAAAGGTTTTCCTTATGTAGTTCATGAGAATGTCAACCACTTCCAGGAGGAACTGCATGGTAGATTCCTCTCCATTCTTGGCAGGTAGTAAATCTGCAGAACAAATGAGCTATTAGCTTGGCCAGACGTTAAATGTGAGAGCAGAAGATGGATCACTATATTGCGGGTGTCTCCTCCTTGCTGGGATCTTTATATATGTCTTGGGCCAAGAGAATACAAATTGCTGCACAAAATACTAAGTGCACTATCAGGCATCACACAGACAGTCGCTGTGCTTTCTCATTTTGGACAACCACCATATTTCTTTGTCTAATCTTGCTCGCTCCCAGCCATCCCTCTGATGAAGCTCTTAGGAATTTGTGTGTTTGCTGCTCGGATTCTGGAGGCGGCCATGATATCTGTTTCATAATTGCTGTCATGCAAGAGAGTTTATAGTAACTTACCTGGTCCCAGTGTAAAGATCAGGACATCTAATCCTTCATTTTTTATTGTAAAGGCCACCTGCTTGGTGCAGGTTAGTAGCATACCAATTCTGAGGCCAGCATAAGGGATTACTCAGTAAAAGAGGACCTAAAGCCACAATGGACTCCAGGGCTGTTCTGACCACACTCAGGGCCACCTCCAGGTTTATGCGGGAAGGGTTGGACTGCAGCGCCTTGGACGCACTAGACAAAATCATTCTTGGGGCCGTCTAGAGGAATCAGATTTTGGGGTCCATCCTTTACCTAACACAATTAGATTGTTGCACGATATAAAGTGTAATGTTTATCAGCCAAATAACAAGTAACTTAAAGAGGACCAAAACCCACCTTGGAGTCAATGAGACTCCAGGGCAGGCATACTCGCTCCCCCCGGGGCACCCCGATTGGGTGTGCCCCGCTGTGTCAAACCCCCAGGTCACCCGAAAACTCACCTTTGTACCCGGTCCGACGGAGCATGCGCGAGCAGCAGCATACCCGCCTTGAATAGCCAGTCACGCTCCCTGTTAAAGGGTAGCAGGGGATGCGGATGCCAGGGCATTTGGATCTGCTCGCATTCGACAAGCTCAAATGGATCTGAGCATGCTGACTGGACAAGAGGGCTGCGCATGCGCCGTAGGACTGGGGAAGGGTAATTGAGATTGGGTGACCCAGGGGGTTTCACACAGAGGGGCACTACTCGGGTTGCCTGGTGGGCAAAGATCAAAACCCAGGATAGTCCACTTTAAAGTGGGTTTTGGTCCACTTTAAAGTGTTTGGCAAGTCAAAAGTTAAAAAAATAAATCAGTAGCTTACCTTTCATTAAATGACTTAAGCTCTCTGCTTCCCCCTCTGTCTGTCTCTATTAGTGAGGAAAATCACTTCCTCATTCAGCTTTCAGTCACCACCCTGCTGACCTGGTCCATCAATCAACCTTCAGGGGACCAAGAATGGAAACACCCCCATTCCCTGCCCAGACGTCCTGATTGGCTGCCTCTCTCTGCAGCTCTGAACCCCACGCCCTCCTCTCTCCTCTCACGCTCATTATAGTGTGCTTACATCACATCGCTGTTGCCACACCCACTGTTTCTCTTCTTTTTTTCTCTGCATCTCCAATGCTCAAATACTTTTACAAATAAATACAGGGTCTTTTTAAAACAGACTGTAGTTGGGACATGTAGCCCGAGACTATGGGGCAACAATCAAGCTGCCTTTAATAAATAACACAAAGACTCCAGGCAAACCAAAAACATTGTGTTATTCTCCAACCTCCTTTATTACCCTAATGGTGGCCTGGGCCCACCGGTCCTCAGGTGGGCCAATACAACACTGTATGTGGGCCGTTTCCAGTGTGTCATCATGACACTCACTGCATTAAAGCTCCAATTGTGGGAGATATTGCCACCAAAGATTTTACCTACTTACTAAATGAAATCCATCCCACCCCCTGGTAGCCTATGTCCTCGATCATTCTGTTTAGATAGATAGATAGATAGATAGATAGATAGATAGATAGATAGATAGATAGAGCCGGCAAGCCAGGGCCCTCTCACCTAATGTATTCCTGCATCTATTGCAATTCAATTCAGAGCCAGGTGAGAATTCTCACTCCTTTTTTAGGAGAGAAAACTGTCATTCATTGTTATTGTCTACCTGGTGTAAATTTTCACCGGGCTCTGAATCAGCCTGAAGGTAAACAATGAAAGTGAATAATCTAAGAAAGAATATGGCCGCACCAACAAATACATAGGGCATGCTAAACTGGCCGTATGTATATATATTTTACCCTAGGAAGAGACCCCACAGTCCCCTCAAACCCACCGTCGGCTGGCCCCAGCTGACTGTGATTGGTTGGGGCCGCCGACGCACTTCCGGCCGGGGTGCGTGCGGCGGCGCGGCCACGAGCGGATGCCATTGGCGTGGGAGCGGGACGGGTGAGTATATAGAGGAGCCACCAGGACCAGGGCTGTATATCTTTTGCCCATGAAGTAACAGGTCCCCGACCGTTACGAAACGCGTTGGCTAGGGGCAGGGGGATATGCTGGCAGGCAGGCAACCTGTATGGGTAATGTACTGATTGAGCACATATGTATATGGTTTGATTTATTTATCTTTTTCTGCTCTTGGCGGTCCTCACTTAGTAATTATAGGCTCAGCACTTAGCACTTAGCACTTTAAATGTTATTATTAGATTGATGTATATGATAAATGCACTGTAAATTGTGTTTTTGTATATGTATAATATATTAGTTGGTATAGATATGAGAGAGGAGCCTGCCCACAGCGCCCCCTGGTGGTCATTGGTGTGACCTTTTAGGATGTTTTAAATGTTTTGTAATATGTGATCCTTGCTTAATAATAAAATAGGATATATTTGTACTTTCAATTTGGGTGGTGCTGTGTTTTCTGGTGGGTTTGAGGGGACTGTGGGGTCTCTTCCTAGGGTAAAATATATAAACAATGAAAGTGAATGGCAATTTTCCATCTTAAAGAAGAAGTGATAATTCTCACCTGGCTCTGAATCAACCCTTTTTTACATCTGACTCTTAATACAGTGTGTATTATATGCATTGTTGTAATTGTTTAATTACAAGTATTTTACTTGTCTTGCCCCTGTTATTTCTACCTTGTACAGCGCCATTGACCATGATGGCACTCTTTAAATAAACAATAATAATACAAAATAATAGAAGAAATGATAGATAGATAGATAGATAGATAGATAGATAGATAGATAGATAGATAGAATGAAAGGAACAATAAATGAATAGTTGGATGGAATGGAAGGATATGGACAGATAGGTTGACAGAGAGACAGATAGATAGGAGAGAAGAACAGATATAAGAGAATGTAAGGAAGGATAGATGAATAGATAGAAAGGCTGGAAAGAAAAGATAGAAAAGGAAGAGAGGTCGATTACTGCAATAAGTTGAATGGGCGATTTCTTTTTCGGATACATTAGGGCAAAGACAATTAGAAGGCCATTTCCACATTTCCTGCTAACCAGTTGCTTTGGCTATATACAGGCTATCGGAGGGTTGGGAGTGTCGCCCTGGGGAGCTATAGACATATGTATAGTGGAGTGTGCGTCATGACACAATGAGAGCCATAAGACCGTCACTCAACTGCCATATGGTGACAGCCCACAGACATATCTATAAACTATTTATAGTGATAGGCTGACAATGAATAATTCAGTACTAAGCGCAAATGTTAGTAAATACTATTCAAACTGTCTATTTGGGCATTTAGGTGGTTAAGAAATCTTCTCTGAAACACATGTACATAAGTAGTAAGTGATATTGGTTAAGAAAACTGAAAGACTGAAGTGCTGTTGAGCAAGGCATCTAAACCCCCCAACTTATTTCATATAGCGCCAGGTCCCTGTCAGGTGTGTCCGCCGGCATGCATATTTAAGAATGAAAAATCCAATAGCGCCTCTGATAGCGCCATATAGCGTCCCATCTATCAGCAGCACAGGCGATTATTTGAGCACCAGTGTTGTCTTCCCTACAGAGCCACATCACACCAGGTGCACACCATGCGCTCTGTGTCATTCTCCCATAGATTTTTATAGAGTTTTAAATTTTGGTAATTTTTGCTTTTCGTTATCTTTTTTAATTTTTTGGGCCGTGTGCACGTGCCACGGGATCCCTGGCCTGTTTGAATTTGCTTTTTTACTTATGTTATGCACTTTAGTTATGTGCTGCAAACGTGCATTTTTTTTCCCTGCAAAACATTTGCCATGTCATTCATGTGTCCCCATGTGTTTGCGCATATTCACTGTGCTGCCATCCTTTAAAAATGACTTGGGGATTTCACCTGGTGCTCTTTACCTAGAATTGTTGCATTTGGAGCGCTGGTGCAGGCGCTGTGATTTTAAATGATAAATCCCTTAGCTTTCCAGCGCTAACTGTCGCTAGCCCCACTGGCAAAATGGGTCATGTGCAGCTCCGAGCACAGAGGCTGAAGCGCAGAGCCACAGAACGCCTGCAGCCGGGGGCTGATGCGCCAAGAGCGTCTCTCGGGAGTCGCTCAAGTGGCACTAGATGGTGCTATTGTTAAATTGGGCTCCACATCTTGTACACTCAACTTTTAATCATAAGCAAAAAAAGTTTTTGTATCTTGTGCACGCAACATCCAATCTTAAGCAAACTGAAATTTCTTTTTACTTATACATAACTGGATGTTAAAGTGGACCAAAACCCAGCGTGATCGGCCTGGGCCGATAGATTCCCTCCCCCGGGGCATCCAAAATCAGGATACCCCGCTGTGTGAAACCCCCCAGATTGCCCCATACCTTGCTTCCCAGTCCAACAGCACATGCATGAGCCGCGGCCGCATCTCCACTATCCCTCTAGCAGGGTGCATGCCTGCACCAGGCATTTGTGGTTGGCCGGCATGGGCACACTCCCTAGTAGAGGGAAGCAGGGGATGCGGCCGCCAGCATGCTTGGAGCCGCTGGCCTTAGACGAAGGCTTAGACGACGTGACGTTAGCGGCTCTGAGCGGCTACAAGGTGGGTTGCACTCGATCTGGGGGGTTTCACACAGCGGGGCACCCCCGATCAGGCTGCCCCAGGGGAAAGGACCAAGACCACTTAAGTGTGCAGCATACGGGTGATTGAACATTGAAGTTAGAAAGGTCTGATCTTAGTAAATATCCGACTAATCACCCATAGTAAATATCCGACTAATCACCCTTAGTAAATATCCGTCTAATTTACTCTGAGCAGTTATCGAGCAACCACAATTTAGCGAGAGTCGCTCCATGGAAACAGCCGCTGCGATCAAGCGATGAACCAGAATAGGTGAATCAGGCATCATATCATTTTGTGTGACCAAAAGTTTCTCGTTCATCACTTGTTGGCTGGAGTGTGTAAACAGAAATCGCCCTTAAAAAAATGTGTTTAGCTATGAGAACAAGCGATTGCATTAGTGATTGACAGACCAACAAATCTTCTGTGTCTGAACACAGTTGCTCAATCGTAGAAGATTTGCATGGTTGGTTGATCGCTTAGTCAATTGATCTGCTTGAGAAAACCCAGCACAACATACGAGACAGGTTGTCAGCGGTTGTGGCTCTCACCTCTGGCATAGAGATTGGAGAAGTCAGTCTCTGTGCGTCGGAACCTGGATTCGCTCTCGATGTTCTCACACACCAGCAGATTCTTGGACGATTGCTTCTCCTTGAAGGAACTTACAATTCTGCTCTTGTCTTCCAAACTGTTGTTCCTCTGCAGAAAACCTACATTGTGACAAACAGAGTAAGTCAGGGGCAGGCTGGTATCCTCCCTCAGCATGGTGACGGTGGAGGAGACGGGCTTTGGAAACAATAGAGAGATCAGAAGGAAGGTGATCCTGCAATTACCAGCCAAGCCTGTTGTGAGGTCTATTTATATGAGGGAGAACCTGACAGTAGGAGGCTGAGCCTCAAGTGACATCAGCAGACAGTTAAAAAAAAAAAATCACCCATGCAAAAGACAAATGAGTCTCTATCATTGGATGTCGTGGTAAATTCTTATTAAGTTGATCGGACAGATTCCACTCCACTAATCAGCCACTGGGAAGCGGTTGGGGATGAGTCAAAGCTATTACAGCCTGCAGGCGAAGTTTATGGACTGAGCAGACAGATAGAGGGGTTAGTGATGGATGATTAATGGCTGCATTGCTTTCATTCGGCCTCCTGTTGCTTGCTTCTAGGGGGAGGATAATAAAAATCTTATCTCCCCCCATAACTGCTATAGTAAGAGGCACTCATTTGTTATATAACCTTCCATTTTAGAAGGGTGAATTAATATTGTGACATGGCTGATTAGGGACGGAGGAGAATTGGAATCCTAGCAGAGGTTGTGGATCATTCTCCCCCCCCCCCCCCCCCCAATCAATACTGCTGTTAACAGACAGCGACAGAGTCAGAGTAAATGACATGTAATTAATACAAAGGCCGTAAATCATCTTGCATAACACATCAGATAACCTGTTATAATAGTGCACAAAGGGAGTCACCACAAATGTAACAATTCACAAAACAAAAACACACGGACATGAGACAACACTTTACAAAATGGGGTATTTTTCAAAAAGGTTGAAATCCTCTTCAGGGCTTTTCCAGCCAAATATATATTTTTATATCTATATTATCTTTATTATTATATAATTTATATTATTATATATTATCTTATTTTATTTTTGTGGCCGAAAACCCACAGCGATCGGCTCCGGAATCTTATCAATTCCTTCCCCCCGGGGCATCCGAAATCGTGATGCCCTGCTGTGTGAAACCCCCCAAGTCACCCATACACTTACCTTTTTTCCCGGTCCAACGGCACATGCACAAGCCACGGTCACATCCCCGCTATTGCTCTAGCAGGGTGCATGCCCACGCCAGGCATTTGTGAGCGACCGCCGTGGGCACACTCCCTGTTGGAGGGTAGTGGGGGATGCGGCCGTCAGCATGCTCTGAGCCACTCGCCTTAGACGAAGGCTTAGACGACGTGACGTCAACGGATCCCAGCATGCTGATTGGACGAACGGCAGCGCATGTGCCGTAGGACCAGGAAGAGGTGAGTTGGTTTCGGTGACCTGGGGGGTTTTACAAAGTGGGGCTTCTACGATAGGTTTGCCCGGGGGCAAGGACCAAAACCCAGGATAGTTTAAATCCTGGGTTTTGGTCCACTTTAAACAAGTCTGAAAGTAACCTTTTTCCCTCACTCCCCTGACATGGAGGAGGGATGAGGGTTAAATAAAAAATAAAGCCAACTCGCTGGGGCATGATTCAAGCATTGGGCGCAACCATCTTGCTGCATGGAGCTCTACCTTGATCACTTCTTCCCACTCTTGAAGTCAGGACTTCATACTTGCTGCTCGACTCCTGTGGAATGCCCTTCCACATACAAGTTGTCACTCCCCTTCTCTTAAGAGACGGAAGATCTGACCCCCCCTTCCGTGGTCCTTAGCAAATCTTACCACATCTTACTGCATCCCCAGCAACCAGCCATTCAGATAGGCTGGGGCAGGCGGGTTTTGTTCCTTGCCAGGAGTGTGGCAGACGGGTTTCGTTCACTTTAGCTGGAATATTTAAGATCAGCCAATCGGCAGGCATGGCGTAGCTACAGTGGTAAAAAACCTTTTATTTTTAAACTGAGCCACCGCCGAGCCAGCAGCATCATTGAAGGTACTCGGGTTGGTGGAAAGGTAGGGGGCAGGGGATAGGTTGTTTTGTGCTACTTTAGGCCCGGCACTAAAGTCTTAAAGAGCAGGATGAAAGCACTCCCCAGGGGCATCCCGATTTGGGAAACTCCACCGGTTCACCTGTTACTTACTGAACCAGTGATGCCATGACACATGCACCTCCTTCAGCAACCTCTGCACCCCTGCATTCCCTATCTGCACCCATGTTTGGCATATCTGAATTGCTGGTGGCAGGTGTAAGCAACCAAGAAGGTGGCCACTCAACGCATAAACACCTACACCTATAAAGGTAACCGATGAAATGCCAAAAATATATGCAAAAGTTTCAACTAATGAAACTATAAATGCGAAAACTATATGAAGCAAAGGAAAAAAAGAAAACAAATTAAAAAAGATAAAATGAATATATCACTAATTAGCTGCTTCCCCATAGTGTTTATTGATTTATTTATATACAATTATTGTGATTTTGTATTGTACACCTAGGTTCCGGATCATAGGCAGGGGCTATTAGGCAAGATTTGATAAATTGTTCTGCCAGTGTGATTTGACATTAGATATAGTATTTCCCCCCCCCCCCCCCCCACCTACACCTCTTTTCTTGCGTGTTTGTATATGCGTATTGTGTTATGTATCATATGTAGATGTGGAATAAAGATTGTATTTTCTATGTCGGTTATGCCTCCTCTTGATCCATTCTCATCTGGCTCTGAATCAACTCTGGATGCTTCACTGTGTGAAACCACCCAGGATCGCTGGTAACAACCATGGCAATCACAGGCAATCCCATGACGCTTGCACGGCCCACACCCCCAGCTTTCCCGGCTGATGCTCTGCTTTCTATGTCGGACTCAGTAGACAAGGGCAGGCTGATTATTTACTAGTGCCAGCTATCGGCAGATGAGCATCTGTACAGCGGCACTAAGAGCGACCGCTAGTATACACTGTGATCGGCTATCGGGCGCTGTAATAGAGCGCCTCAGTTGCTCTAGTAACCTGTCCAGCATTGACGAATGAGATGTATGTTGGGCGTTCTAACACCAGTACAGCATTGCAGGGAGCGAAAGGTAGCGCCAGCTCATCGTGAGTCGACTCTCAGCGACTCACACCATATTTAACAAAAAAACAGACACACACAGCGTTGGCGCTCAAAATTGGTTCACTATAGCATATAGCACTAGAGCACCAGACGCTGTGTGATTAAAGTCTGTTTTTGAACACATATCCACCAGTAACAAAGCGAAAACACATGGAATGACATTGTTGCAACATTGTGACATTAACACTCTAGTGCCAGACCTGTAATGACAATTCTGCATAAAAATATAAAAAATCAAAAACGTTTTCAAAAATGACTTTTTTCTTGGCCAGGAGAGGCCACACAATTATTTGAGAGAAAAAAAATGATTAAAAATGTACAGCGCCCAGCGTTCACCAGACACTGTCTGCCGCTACTAGGCACTACCTGCCGCTATCCCTTCATGAATAACCCCCAAAGTGTTCTATGTCCTATATTAATATATACAACATAGAGTGCTGATTGTATGAAAGCCTGCGCATGTGCTTTGGGATTGCTGGAAATATGGGTATGCTGGTGATCGCAGGGGGATTCACACAATGGAAATAGGAAATCAGTGGGTTTGGTCCACTTTAAAGGGCAGAACACAGGTTAGCATGGCCCTCTTTCTTCTGAGCAGCTCCACTCAACACCCGGAACAAGGTGTGGGGGGGCCGCATCGCCTGACCATGGCAAAGGCCGGCCGTGCCTTTGATGATGGGGGTCCTGGGCAATTGCACCAATTATACTCCCCCCAAAAGCTGCTGGAAATCATGAAACATCCTCTTCCTTACTACAGCTGCATCTAGAACAACCTTTGTGAATAATTGTGGCTCTGCTGTCAGGGTCATCTCAAGTTTGAAGCTAATAAAGCAGTTGCCTTAGGTTACAATTTATTGAAGAGGCTCTAAACTCACAGGTCAAGTCTAGGGGGCTTTTAACTGTAGGCATTCAATTCTCCACATTCCACATTCATTCGCCACTTTGTTGCTCCAGTTTAGTTATCGTAGAGATGTTTGTGGAAACATCTGCTTGCTAAGAGCACAGGAGCCAACCTGGGGCTCAACAAAGGACAGCTTGGGGGCATGAGTTGTCTCATACATAGGAAGGTTTACTCTTTATTTGAGGGTTAACATTCTAATACAGTGTTACCCAACCACCTCCTCAAGGACCACAAACCAGGGCAGTTTCTAGGCAAAATAGAGCTCAGTGTGGGAAGGAAAAAACTCTGCCCCTTCTCACCCACCCTATGGTGCTGATGAAGTCCCATACTTATATATATATTGCTGTACCTCTTCCTTAGAAGCAGGCAGTGCCTCCTGCACCACCAACAGTGGCCCTGACTCAGCTGCAAGAACAGTGTTACTGGGATAAAGGCGCTCCCAATGGCTTCGACGACCAAGGCGACCGACCTGGAAACTGCCCTGCCACCAACAATTCATGCTATGGAGACATGTGGAGATCTACAAAACATGACCGGTTAATGGGCCTTGAGGAGAGGGTTGAAGAACACTGTTCTAATACTATGGTGGTTCAGTGTGTTGGTCTTTTTGACAAACTTGTTGGCTCTCAGTTGGCCACCTATAGAGAGTGAGGACAGAAGCGGCAGTGACTTGGACTGCCAGCAACATCCCATATCCACCAGACCTAATGTAAGGCAAACCTGGGTCTTGAAGGATGTTTAAATAATTTGTTAGGTGCCCTGGTCTATCATCCTCTCTAGAGGTGGCAATCATTATGTATGCATTCAAATGGAATGGAATGAAAAACACAGGAGAGCAATGAAAAGGCGTGTAAAAATCTGTGAAATGCGTCTGCTATAATAATCTCAGAGCAGAGTTTTCTATGCAAACCCCTTATCCTTTAAATTGTAAGCCCACAAGGGCAGGGCCCTCTTTCCTTGTGTATTTCAGTATAACTTTGTATTTATACATTTCTGTCACATCTGACTCATAATGCTCAGGTATTGTAAGTTACGTGTATTACCCATGTTGTAAATCCACATTGTATAGCGTCATGAAAGATAATGGGGCTTTATAAATAAACAATAATAATATGTATGTAATACTGGACAAAAGTGAACAATGCACATAAGGTGGCAGTGACACCAAAGTAAATTATGCCAATGACAAAAACTTGCTGAAAAAGGTCTATCTATACCTGTTTACTTTTATGTGTATACTTGAAAATTACCTTTTTATATATTTATGTATTTTCATTAATTTAGTTTATTAACAATTTCACCACTTTCAATGGATACAACAGAAAGGAGGTAATTTTAGACTCTGTATAAAGGGCAGAACCTAGTTTGAATAATTTATGCTTAGATTTAAAGCGGACCAAAATCCACATTTTTATCTTGCATCCCCTGAATTGCTCCCCCCATTAAGAGCACATTTTGCTAATTTTCTCTACTCCTTCACTCTAATCTCAGATAATGGCGCCTGTTTTAGCTATAAAACTCCACCTCCTCCATTCATTGCCACTGTTGTGTGTGGCAATGATGTCATTGCCACACCTATGCAATGACTGATCACCTGCCATATTACAGAGAGGGACAGTAAGAAAAATCAGTGTCCCAGGATGATTCGAAAAGCGGAAATATCCATTTCTAGTTCTACACCCTGAGAAGGAAGTATTGGCAGGGGCTTTGGCCAAATGTATTTCACAAGTTCGATGGCTTATCTGTGACTGATGTGGGTAGCGTGAGCCGAACACAGATGCGCCGCTGCCGTTTTTTGGGAGACCCAGGTGGCAGGGGATGTGATCCAGCGATCAGGTGAGTTTCTGACCACCAGAGTTGGACTGATCAGTTTGTTTGTTTGTTTTTTACATGGTTGGTCAATCACTTTACTCACTACTCTCACAGTAGCCACAGCATCCCCACACCCCCCCCAGGAATCATGATTTGGGTTTCCCATCTACATGAATCCCTATGTAAAGCCTGAAAATAAGACATCTCTACTCACCTGGTCTACGCTGTTGTGCCCCACATATGTAATGCAATGAGGATCACTGATACGCATGTGCAGTGCGTCCCATGGCTTGTGCACACCAGGTCAGAAACCCATTTGGGGTTTTGGGGGAGTGTGAACATGTGGGACTGCTAGGCAGGGGCGGCCTGGCCATAGGGATAACCAGGAGAATTTCCAGTAGGCTGCACTGTCCACTCCTGCCACATTATCTGCTGCTAAAATACTATAGCTTCAAGAGAGATTGCAGGCAAAGGGTTAAATGAGCCGGCTTTCTTCTCTCCCCATGTTGGCTGTGAGGTCCCCGGGAGGTGAGTTTACAGGTGATCTGGGAGATTTCAGACAGTGGGGCATCCCAAATCCAGAATGCTCCACAAAAGGGGGGACTGCTATCCCTAGATTCTTATACTCTAGGCAGTTGGTTGTGTCTTGTTAACAGAATAGACCTATGTAACCTTCCACCTATGTAACACCAAGGATGCAGATGATGAGTTAAATACATTTGGTTTATTGCAAAATGTTGGACTATTTTTAATGCTGGATTTAATGATTAGAGACTCGCTTTCCTATTATATATGATGACCTCCTTGTCCTCCCCTCGTGTGCAGGACCAAACCAGATCAAGCCACTGATAACAAGGGAGCATTGATCCTGGCATATTATTACTGGCATGCGTGTCATTAATCTGCCAAATAAAATGCAGAGCAGGGCATGGTATCTCCGTCATCCCATATTTATTTGCCTCCGGCGATCCATTATAATTCTATTCAGTATGATACTGTCCAGCCTGACCCCATGCTTGAATGCAGTGTGCAGCTGCTTCCTGCCCCCCCCCCCCCCCCCCCCCGTCAAAATACAGAGCTCCATGACTTGGCTTTCTAGGGACCTGGGGACTGGTTGCTATAAGAGACCTTGCGTCCTTTTTGACTTCGGTCTGCTTTAGGACAGGTGTTCAAATGGAATTTTTGGGAGGTAGACACTGTATAATTCCTTTTATATACTTTTTAGTAGTGTACTTCTCAGACTCTTTTGGTCCACTCCACTAAACCCTGCCAGGCCTTCTCTCCGAGAGGGCTGGTAACTCCTGCAGGGGTCATAGCAAAATAGAAAAAACTCCCATTTCTCCATTGCAATTGTGTGCGGCTGTTCCTTATCCCCAATTGGATGATGTTCTACTAGGAAAAGGTGAGTATCTCTCTATTGTAGGGTTCACTGATAGTGTGAGTGGGTGGGTTTGGGTCAGTATTTTCTACCCTTTCTGGCTTCAAGGGGTCACCCCACCCTCATAGATTGCCATATTGCAGCACCCCTAATTAGAGAGATGGGCCCTATACCAATACAAATAGCTAGAAAGCAGTTGGGTTTGATCAGACCATTCAGGAGACATTATGTCCTATTTATGGTCGGTGCGCTGGTGAGTTTGTACACACTATTTAGTCACTATCAAGTCGCACCTGATTCATGGGTATTCAAATGGGATGCACTTTTGTTTTAGCGTCAATTTGCACACTAGCATTCGCCTTGCAGCATAAGACCAGTGCAGCAAGCTCTGCTGATTGGCTGAGCGCCTGGGAAACCAATGAGGCTATACACAGTCGGGCATCCAAAATTGGGATGCCCTGCATAGAGCAATAACAGCCATAAAATCATTTTCTTGGGTGTTGTTTCTCTTTAAAGCAGTGAAAGCAATGCTGCTCTCGCCTGGGGGGGGCATCCTGATTGGTGCCCCCTTGCAAATAGCCTTCAACCCTTTAAACCCTAACCCTGGAATGGACCTCTTACATGCTCTTCTTCTGGTTCCAGGCCCATTTTACAATCAGTGGCCATTTGCTGTTCCCTATGGGCCATATTCATTGGCCGCCGGCAATCATGTGGGTCTGGGAATCACTGCCGATAGATCCGGCCCAGAGGTAAGTTTACGGGCCCTGGGTTCTCAGGTTGTGGATAGCTATGCAGAGGGGGGGCATCACCAATCGGCATGCCCCCCCCCCCCCCCCAGGCATGACCACCAGGCAGATGGGACTGCTTTAACTTCCATCTGGCCCTAGTCCACCCATTCCTGGGCCAATACTGGAGTCTTGGCTGTCCTTTCCTGTTAAAGGCCCTGGTGTGTACTCACAGCAGAAGGGGAGTGGGCAACAGCTAGCCTTCTATTCACTTTTCTTAACCGTTCATTATTATGCATGATTAGGAACACTGATTAGAGGAGATCCTGCTAATGTGCCATGGATTGCTGGCAAGGTAGAAATGCTGTTCCCAGAGCTGTAAATGAGGATTCTCCTTGGGACAGATTTGCCAGGGGGGTTTAGGTATTTTCTGTCCTTTATGGTCTCGAGAACAACCTCCCCTCCCAATAGATGCTGGCAGCACCCCCCCGGTCCAGCCCATGCAGCAATGATGCAGCTGGGTTTAATCAGACCATTGGGGAGACATTGCTGATTGGCTGAGCGCCCGGGAACCCAATGGGGCTATACACAGTTGGGCATCCAAAATTGGGATGCTCCGGCACAGAGCAATAACACCCATAAAATCATTTTCTTGGGTGTTGTTTCTCTTTAAAGCAGTGAAAGCAATGCTGCTCTCTCTTGGGGGGGGGGGCATCCTGATTGGTGCCCCCTTGTGAATAGCCGCCGCCAACCCTTAAAACCCTCACCCTGGAATGACCTCTTGCATAGTTCCAGACTCCAGTCCCATTTTACAATCAGTGGCATTTGCTGTTCCCTATGGGCCATATTAATTGGCTGCCGACAATCATGTGGGTCTGGGAATCACTGCCAATAGATCCGGCCTAGAGGTACGTTTATGGGCCCTGGGTTCTCGGGTTGTGGATAGCTATGCGTAGGGGGGCATCACCAATCGGGATGCCCCGCTAGACATTCCCTGGTCCACTCATTCCTGGGCCCCATACTGAAGTCTTGGCTGTCCTGCCCTGATAAAGGCCCTGGTGGGTACTCGCAGCAGAAGAGGAGTGGGCAACAGCTAGACTTCCATTCACTTTTCTTAACCGTTCATTATTACATTGATTAGAGGTGAGCCTGCTCATGCGCCATGGGATTGCTGGCAAGGTAGATATACTGTTCCCAGAGCTGTAAACTAGGACCCCCCCCCCCCCCCCGAGGCAGAATTGCCTGGGGGATTTAGGTATTTTCTGTCCTTTTTGGTTCCAAGAGCAACCTCCCCTCCCAATGGATGCTGGCAGCACCCCCCTGTGCCAGCCCATGCAGCCATGATGCAGTTGGGTTTAATCAGACCATTGGGGAGACATTATATCGCTGTTGTATCTTCTCAGCTGTGCTGACAGCTACATATGTAAGAAAGACTTCAAAACTACAAACAACTTTCATCTTTTCCAAACTAGAGCGGGGGTTACAGGCACGGGCACCCGGCGCTAATTCAGACGTCAGCCCGTGCCAAGATCAGACAAGATTGTATCCGGCCGACTGCCATCACCACCTCGGATGAGGGTGATAAGTGGGGAATATTTGTTTCAGGCACAAATTCCTTATCCGAAGTTGTCACATCAAGAACTTGGCACAGAGTCGCATGGCACAGACACAACCCGTGTATTCAGCTTGATAAGCAGACATTTAATACCTGCTGCCAGATGCGGGCCCAAGATAATTGTGCAGAGAAAGAAAAGGATTTATTCTAAAATGGGCCGGGGATGCTCATTTACATGGAAATACCAGAATTTCCTGACAGCTTACACATCAAGGGGGGGTTAGTAATGCTGAGATATGACAGATGTGAGGGATGACATCACAATGACACCCCCTACCTGCTAACACCACAATTCAAGAGGACCAAAACTCTTATAAAGGAGTTGGTCTTCTTTATTATATCTTCCTAGGGGCATTCCAGTTTGGGATGCTCCTGTATGCTCACCTAGGGTCTCACTCCCATGGTGCACGCCTTTGTTTTGTCATGTCATGAATGTTATGTATGGTGGAGATAGCAGAGGATGCTGCAGGGTGCTGCTGCTACATTCTCTATACATATTCATTCTGGCTGCCAGGGGCCGCCATGGGATCGAGACCTGAGATGAGTATAACCGGGGTTCACTTTACGGTACATCCCAAATCGAGGTACCCCAGGGAAGGGTCCTCTTTTAAAGCAGACCTTTTTTTTTTAACTATCCTGGGTTTTGGTCCTATCCCCCCATTCAGTCGGGGTGCCTTGCTGCGTGAAACCCCCCAGAGTTAACTCACCTCTTCCCAGCTTTACGGCGCATGCGCGGCCACCCGTCCAATCAGCGTGCTTGGAGCCACTGACGTCACGTCGTCTACGCCTATATCTAAGGCCAGTGGCTCCGAGCATGCTGGCCGCCGCATCCCCCACTTCCCTCTAACAGGGAGCGTGCCCGCGCTGGCCATTCAACAAATGTCTGGCACGGGCGCTTGCTCTGATAGAGGGATAGCGACGGAGATGTGCCATTGGACCGGGAAGCAAGGTAAGTGTATGGGGCGACCTGGGGGGTTTCACACAGTGGAGCATACCGATTTTGGATGCCCCGGGGAGAGGGAATGAATCGGTCAGGGAATCTTATAGATTCCTGGTCCGATCGCGGTGGGTTTTGGTCCACTTTAAAGATGAGCAACACCCCTCTTGAGTCTGAAGGAGCCTTGGGGGGTTGGTGGCTTTATGGTGCATCCCCCAGATAGCCCTATCTACTCACTGCTTCTACGAGTCTCCCTGGCACAGAGTTGCCAAGAAGGGTTTAAGGCCACATTAAAAAGCAAATTACCCTCCAATAGAAGTAGGTCCAACATTCTCTCATGTATTATGGAAACTCGTCAAAAAAGCATAAAATGATCCCTGTTTTTATGAGATCATTAAAGGGAAGTTTATTGCATGACGGCCGCAGTGTAATGTGGGCATCCAGCTGTGGAACGGTCATGATGAGGTCCCCTGACCTCACACCACCCCATGCACTTGTTACAATGTTATTTCCTTCACATTGTCTCCACCATAAAGCATGGCGACATCATGATGACTTGTATCAATGAAGACTTCTGAATAGTGATGAGTTGGCCACACTGGTTCACTTCAAGAGCTGTTCAGTTACTCCTGAATTCAAATCTTATTAAAATGTATAGGGGGGTTTGGGATCCCTGGAAAGCAAATACAGCAGCAGAATGTCCTAGAATTGCATTATTGTCAATGTTTTGTTGATGTTTCATATTAAAACAAATAGTAACACTTACTGATACATTTGTATATTTAGGTGTTAGAATTGTATCAATAATGAGAAGAAGTATTTTATAATTGGCAAGGTAAAGGTTACTGGAGCTCATCCCATATCTGGCTTTATATAGAGATGATATACAATAATGGGGAATTCTTCCACTCTAAAATCATACTATACTGCCATTCTGTAGCTTTCCATATAGATGTTTAAATTGGAACAAAACCCATCAGCGGCCAGCTTTAGAAATTCCAGGACCGACTGCTGGCTCTTACTCATGTCAAACTCTCCAGGGCACCCTTAAAGACTGACCTTTCCCCACTTCAATGGCACATACATGGGCTCTCGTCCAATCGGGCCCTTTCACTTGACTATTTTATCTGGCAAAGGACTCTGACTGTTTTCAATGGAGAGCATGCACTGCCGCATCAGTTGCATCCCTGGCAGCATGCACATGCTCCCGCCCCCAAAAAGGGCACATGTGCCGGGGATACTGCTCCCTATTGAATTATAATAGAGCCAAAGGGCTCTGATAAGAGCCCATGCATGCGTCATTGGAGCAGAGAAAGATGAGTTTTAGTGGGCAAACTGGGGGGTGTCACACAGTGGGGCATCCCAAATCGGTTTTGTTCTGCTTTTTTAAGCCTCTCCCCCCAGTTTATTAGTGGGTTAAATAAACCTTACCTGGTCACCGCAGCAGCACATTACATGGGAGCTGTGCTTGGGGGGGTGCAGCCAGGCTGCCACTCTGTAAATTAGAATTTGGGAGCTACAGAGAAACATGGTGACAGATGCCCCCCCCCCCCCCCCATAATTCATCAGGGGACTATCAAGGGTTGGGGACTTCAGCCTACGGAGTCTCTTTATTAGCATTAAAGAGGAGCAATGACCTCCCTAACGTATAAAAGACTGTCTATTTCCTCGTTCCCAGAGCATCCTAGTTTGGGATGCCCCACCTGGATTGCAGGTTAAACTTACCTAGCTGGTGATCCCATGGCACATGAGCGGGCAGCAACTCTACTATACCTCTAGCAGAGGCGTGCACCCACACCAGCCATTTATGAATGGAGGAGCGAGGTGTGGTTTCACACAGCGGGGTTTTGGTACTTTAAGGACAGTCAGCCAGAAATCATATACCGACTATAATATAACTGTTATATAAACTTTATAACACAGACAAGAAAAGAAGAAATATCTAAACATTATTTTGGCTGGAGGTGGCCTTTAGGCTTCTGCTGAGTCTGGTTTGGTTGGTTGGGGATACCACAGACATGATTAACAGATAAATAGATTTTACAAAGACTCTCTGGTTAGTTTTTTTTATTGTGACACTGATCTGGAGACTGGTTTGCAGTACATGAGCGGGCAGCAGCATTACTATACCTCTAGCAGAGCCGCTCACCCACACCAGCCATTTATGAATGGAGGAGCGGGGGGGGGTGTGGTCAGCGACGCACTCACTCCATGCAACTTGCACTAGTGTCAGGGCAGCTAGCATAAGCTGAATGGATCCAAGTGTGCCAATCTTCTGCCAGTCCACACATGTGCCCTGGGATAGCCAAAAAGCTTAATAAATGTGTCAGTCCCTGGAGATACACAAAGTTGGGTATCCCAAATCAATAACCTGGGAGAGTGAAAATCCTGGGTGTTGTTTCTCTTTAAAGTGACCACCTGGTTAAATAGGATGGGAGGATTCTTTAAATTGCTTATAAACATAGGGACAGCTGGGAAATAAGGAGGTGGAGTAGCCATGAGAGAACCCCCTAACCACATGGGCCCTGTGTAGCTGCAATTGCTGCACCCCCTTGTTTTGTGTGTCCCATAATGCTGCAGCTAAAATGGACCTCCTCAGCTATGCAAACTGTTCAGGGATCGATACATGTCTATACTGCGGCTGCAATTTTGTCTATCCCTGGGGCATCCTGATTTGGGATGTTCTGCTGTGTGAACCCCCTGGATACCAGTATTCTTACCTCACTGGCAATCCCCACAGTGCATGTGCGGGCTGTCTTCCAATTGGGTTTTTAGATGAACATATCAATGAGCTGCTAGGAGACCTGAATGGTGGGGTGACCTCTGGCTGTATCCGTGTGTGAAAAGCTGTGGGGTCTCTGGCCAATGAAGCTTTGCTGGCGATTCAGGAGGTTTAACATATTAGGGCTTCCAAATTCAGGATACCCAACGAGTAGAGAATCTGCCAACATTTGATACGCTCTAGGGCAGACCTGGGCATTGTAAGGCCCTAGGGCCACATATGGCCCTTTGATTGGCACTGACCGGCCCGCGACCAGCTTTCCCTGTAAGCACGCTGCTGACGCCCCCGCCGCTCAGTCCCGCCCACTGTCTGCGCAGTCTTGCTAGAAAAGATAGTGCCGGGTTTGAACAGCACTTTTGTCCCTCTATAGTGAGTCTAATGTAGCGGGGGCGTGTGTGGATTACAGCCTGCTCTCCTATTGGACAACTCCCTCCTGCAGGTTTGGCTGTGGGTGGAGTTTCTCTTCCCGCCCTTGGCCTGTAATGTGTGGCATGTGTCAGTCACTGTGGAGGTGATGCCGGAGATGGAGGTTCTCCAGCCACTTGTCTGTGCCTCACGTCGCAGGCTGCTGGCACTTGTAGTCCACACCAAATGTGTTACATGCCGTACACAGCGCCTGACGGTGCACTGGCTCTCGTAGTCCATTTCTGGCCAGACCAATGCCTCTGGGAGGGCGGGGGGACCATGCTGCAAGGTGGGAAGGGTTTCACACAGCCTTTTATCCAAGGCCAGCCACTGGTCCCCCTCCCACCCTGGGCATCCCAAATCGGGATGCTCCACTTTTTAAAACCCATTTTACTCAGTAGCAATGTGAAAAAAAGGCGTGAAAATGTTTTTTTTTTGTAAGGCAAACTCAATTTTCCATTGTTTAACTATAACATATACTCGTACCAGCTTGTCAAAACAATTCTATTTACTGCTTTTTATAAAGAAATACAATTATATTATGCAGAATTGAGATCAGCCTTTTGGCCCGGCCCTCCACAATATTTTTAGTTTCTCATGTGGCCCCATGGAAAAAATAATTGCCCACTCCTGCTCTAGGACCAGTTTTGGTCCACTTTAAAGTGGACCAACACTTCAGGATTTCCACTATCCTGGGTGTTGTTCCACTTCCGCGGGGCACCCCGATCGGGGAAAACTCACCTGATCCCGCTCCCACGTGACTCGCTCCACCAATCACAAGGTGAGAGCGCCCGCCGCCGCCTCCTCGCGCCTCTCGCGCCTCTCGCGCGTCCCTCTTACAGGGAGCGTTCCCGCGCCGCCCATTCACAAAAAACCGGCGCGGGTGTGCGTCCTGCTAGAGGGATGCGCGAGAGGCGGCGGCGGCCCGCGCATGCGCCATTGGAACGAGGAACAGGTAGGATTTGCGGGTGTCCTGGGGGGTTTCACAGAGGCAGAGAGCGGTGGGTGTTGGTCCACTTTAACAATAAATATTGTGATAAGTAATGCTTGCAGATTTATCCATATCCTAAATCTATTAGTCCGCAGGGGAACTATGATGCTTATTTTTGAATTTAGGTCCGTTTTGAGCACTGTGGTTTGTAATGATGCCTCCATCAGGGCTGCAGCGCCTGCACAGGACAACGTCTCTCACAAAATCTGACCCTGTGTATTGGAGACGGGCTCACCGGAGCGTTACTGTATTAGCTCCACTCGCCAACGCTAAATGAAAAAGATGATGAGAGACAAAAGCGCCCATTAAATCCCCACCAGATACTATTAATAGACTAATGGCAGCCAAGCGAGGTGCCCCCGACGTGCCGGCAGGTCTCTAGAGCTGATTGGCCTGGTTTGATTGGCTGAACTTCCATAAACATGTATGTCTGCATCTCCTGGGCACACAGGTGCATTAAATAGAATATTTAATAAACAAGAGGTATTAATAAATGAGTGGCAAGGTTTTTTCTAGCCCCCTTGTGACCATAGATCTGATCCAGCCATTTCCATACTGGATGCAACCTTCCTGGCTGCTAAACTGGACCAAGGAAAGAGCAAGCAAGGCTCCTAATTTAAGATGCCCCACTGTGTTAATCTAAGAGGCAGGGGCAGACTGGCCAAACAGAGCACAGGGAGAAATTCCAGTGGACTGCACTTCTTTAGGGACACTTGGGCTGAGCGTTACCCCCACTTCTCTGGAGCCTATACACTTCTTCTAACATCCCCCTTCTCTTCCTGCTTCTTACCCCCAGCCCCTCAGTCTTATTGTAATATACCCCACAGTGAAAATACCTGGGCCAGTGCCAAGGCTCCTGGCAGGCCATATTTTCCATTAGGCCTGTGTCTAGATTGTCCACCTTCAAGGTGTGGGTGGAGGGGGGGTGGAGGAGGGGGGAAAGGGTGCAAGGGGGCTAAATGCAGCCCCTAGCCGAAGCCCTAGCACCCTTCCCCCTCCACCCACACACCACCCACAGTGCAGCATTACTGCAGTTGTAAAATAAAAGGCCTGTTTCCCAACACTTTAATACCCCCTCACAAGCACCCCCCCCCAGTCATAAAAAGGCACAGACCTTATGTGGGTGGAGGGGGGAAGGGTGCAAAGGGGTAAATGCAGCCCCTATGAACATGATTATGTTATGAAGTGTGGGGTGCCAGTTAAAGTGGGCCAAAACCCACGGCGATCGGCCCGGGAATCTACAAGATTGGACGAGTGGCCGGTTGGAGATACCATAGACATGATTAACAAATGAATAGATTTTACAAAGACTCTCTGATCAGTATTTTTTATTGTGGCACTGATCTGGAGCCTGGAGTTCAACTTTAACGCGATGGGTTTGCAGTCCTGCTACAGATAAGACCCCTATCTGGGTCTGACAGACCCTCTGATGACTGGTGGGCGGGGCTTCTGCTGATTAGCTATAATAGAATATAAGCCAGCAGAGAGGGGAGGAATGACCCCACTGCTGGGGACAGGAATCAGAATCAGTTTATTAGAGGGGGTCGGGGGGATCAGGGGGCTTTGTGGAGAGCTATCTCTCCCCAGCAGATCTCATGTCTAATGTGCAGCTCATCATTCTCCCCTCCCAGGGGAGGACTGTATTGTAAAGAGATAAGCAGCAGACATTTTCAGCACTCCATGCATGGACAGCTCCCACCACTACCAAACCCCCAGAGGGGCTGCGAATCATTCGCCATGCTAACCTCTGCCAAGCCCCAGATTGCCACCTCATGCCTGCATTACACGCATGATTACCGGCTAATAATTAAGTGCATTAATGAAGTGCCTGATCTCAGAAGATCATTTTGTAAATGTCAGTCCTGGTTTAAATAATGAAAACCAATAAATACAAATATTTTACTATATATATATAAAATGTTATAATAAATATTTTAAAAATCAATTTGGTAATGTTACTCTTTGTTTAAATGAGGGCAGAAAAAAATAGCATATATATAATGTGTTATATTTGTATTGCTTAATATCCTACCAATATATATATATATATGGCATTACATCCTATTCAGCTGTGTGCATCCACGCCTGCCCTAGATTATTGACAAGCAATGTTAAACATGCTGGGTTTCACAAATAGGGGTACCCCAGGGGTATGAACCAAAACCAGAGAATCCCAGGTTTTGGCCCATTTGACCTCCAGTCAAACTCTTTTGGTCCTTTTTAATCAGGGGGGGCTGATTTGGGATGTCCCTACAATTAACGATCTTTGGAAAGGCAAAATCAGGCAGTGAAGTGTATGATGAGTACAACAAATCCCTATTTAGTGTCCCTGTAATCCAGGACCCTCTATGATACAGAGTTGGGAGTATGGAGATCTGATTTAAAGTGGACCAGAACCCTGGTAACCAAGCTGTAGAGTTAAAAAAAACTCCAGAGCAGGAGTACAACTTGCCGCTGGGGCATCACAAATTGGGATATGTAAAACTCCCAGATCCAGGTGACATTTGTCCTAATGATGAATAGTACAATTAACATTCCTATTTCCTATGGTAATGTTAAAAACCTGTATTTAAGCTTTATTTCTAGGAATATATGCATATGAAAAAAATAAAACAAACGGGAAAATGTATATTCATTTACTGTAGGTAAATGGAAGGCATAATCTGATTTGTTCTTGGTCTATCTAACTAAATAGTTCAATAGGATCACCAAAAAGTACAGAGAGATTCTCATATTTTCTCATTTTCTTTCTTTTCTCAGTATGTATAGTGCCACCGAATATGATGTTACTTTATAAATAAGCAATGATAATAATAATAATAAAATTATGATTATTTTAATCAAACAAAATGATGATTAAACCAGTGAGGGTGAGATGTCAGGGTTGTCAGGGTTGACAGATCAATATTCACTGAATATTGTTCGATCAAAAATAATAATAAAAGTATTGGTTAAACGAATTATTAATTTGATTGGTTAAAATTGAATATTCACACAAATAAAAATGATTTATATAATAAGAAAATGTGTCTATGGTCAAAATCATAGTCAATAATCCAATAATCATATATATATATATATATATATATATATATATATATATATATATATATATATATATATATATATATATTGATATATTATAAATATGGTATTTATAAATTGGATTCTGTACAGCCTTTACAACTAATTGACACGAATACCTGCAAATGGAAAATGTTATCTAACAACCAATCAGAGTTCATTGAATCTTAGAAGAGTTCTGATTGGATTTTTCTAGTTTCTCTTACCTATTTATTGGAGGAATTTGGAGGAATTTTGCTGGTTAGACTTCTTTTTAGTAAATCTATGGAGGTCATGCGAATTATTGGATCAAGGTGCACTTTGGGTATGAATTGCATCCTGCATCTAACCCATAAAATGTCACTTCACAGATACAATACAGGTGAATAATGAAGGAGATTTTGAAAAAATTTTTTTTTGAACTTTTGCGTTAAAAAAACTCACTGCAGGTCGCAATGCATAACCAAAGTGCACCAAATAATGAGCATGACCCCCCTAAGACTGTCATTTGTTTTTGTTGCAGCACAGGCATACCCAAATCATGAAACATAAATTATAATTAAATTAAAAAATCAATACACCAATAAATCTAATTTGAAGGAGTCAATTGATAGTCTAGAAAACTGTACGCTCAAGATTTGATCATGGAGTAAATAGATCATCGCTCAGCGGACACTTCCTGCTTCCCCCGCAAGAGGGCGCTCGAGCTCTTCCTCACTCTCAGGCACAGTGGCTGGTAAGTCCAGGCTTAGGCGGGGGGGGGGGGGGGGGGGGGGGGGTCTTGGGGGATCAATGCATTTAGTGACCTGGATTTATTCCAGGGATGAGTTATGTGGCACTTTATCAATGTAACACATCGGCTCGAGCGTTTTAAAAGACATAAATACACGTAAGCGGGCGAGATGAGCTCTGTACATCAGGAGAAGGGAGACCTACCGCAGATCTTTAGTCCCAGCTTCTTGGTACCGTGAGCCACCCCGCACCAAGTATCATAAGCTGCAAAGAAAGCACAATGGGTGAGATACGGTACATACACGATGCTACCCCCCCCCCCCCCCAACACCAATAATCACCCTGACCTCCTACCTTCTTTCCTTTTCCTTTTCCCTCCTTCTCCCAACTTTCTATGGCCCCGCTCCTTCTCCTCTTCCCCTATATAGCTTCCTAACCCTGTCTGTCCACACCTTAACTTATCCTGCCCTCCATCGCCCCTCTCCTGGTCATTATTCCCCTCCCTCTTTATTCCCTCTTATTTCTCTCACCCCATGTCTATCAATCACCCTCTCTTCTTCTTACCTTCTCCTCTGTCCCACTTTTTCCTACTGGCCCCCCAATTTCTAACCCCCACCCCTCCAATTCGATGCCATGGTTACTATTGCTGTATTCTTTTTACTTCCTACCTTCTTTCCTTTTTCACTCCTTCTCCCAACTTTCTATGGCTCCCCTCCTTGTCTTTCTCTTAACCCCGTCTTCCTCTATATAGCTACCTAACCCTGTCTGTCCACACCTTACCTTCTCCTGCCCTCCATCTCCCCTCTCCTAGTCATTATCCCTCTCCCTCTTTATTCCCTCTTATTTCTCTCACCCCATGTCTATCTATCACCCTCTCTTCTTCTTACCTTCTCCTCTGTCCTACCTTTTCCTACCGGACCCCCAATTTCTAACCCCCACCCCTCCAATTCGATGCCATGGTTACAATTTATTCTTTTTTCTTCCTTATATCTGTGTCTCTCCTCCTTACTTTCTCTTTTTTCTCCATTATCCCCTTCTCCTTTCCTCAATGTCCCTTTTCCTGTCTCCCCCTATTTTTTCTCTTTAATCTTTCTCTCTCATCCCCAACTATTTTTATTTTTCTGTCCATATCGCTTGCATTTTTATTTTCGCTGCCTCCCTACCTCTCTATTTTCTCCCCTACATGAACTCCTCTCCCTGACCTCCTAAATCTGTTTTTACTTGCCTTCCTCCTTTCTCTTCTTTTTTTGTCTGTCTCCATCCACCGCCTCATACATTTTTTATGAATTGCTTGACTATGGCCTCGATTCAATAAGAGATGAAAAACAATCTCATGGTAGTAAAAAATCACTTTATGATAAAAAAAGCCTGAGAATTTCACTGTTACTGAATCACAAGATAGGGAGTCAATGGCACTTTTACTACAGTGTAAACATGAGTAAAATGATTTCTAATTTTCTTAGGAGTAAAAAAGTGCCATTTTTAACTCTCCTTCTCCTCTCTATCTCCTCCTTCCTCTCTCCCTTCCACCCTCTTTCTTCACTCCTTCCTCAATTGCTCTGTCTCTCTTTCTGTCTCCCTTCTTGCCCCTCTCTCTGTCTCTCCCTTCCTTCCTTCGTCTCTCACCTTCTTCCCTCTTTCTCACTTTCTTCCTTCCTTTCTCCCCCTTACCCCTATCTGTCTCACTCTCTCTCTCTCTCTCCCTTCCGCTCTCTCTCTACCTCCCTTACTCCCTCTCTCTGTCTCTCCCTTCCTCCCTCTCTCCTTCCTCCCCCTCTCTATCTCACTTCTTTCTTTCATTTCTTCCTCCCTCCCTCTTTCTCTCCCTTCCCTCCTCTCTCTCTCCCTCCTCCATCTCTCACTTGTTTCTTTCTTTCATTCCTCCCTTCCTCCCTCTCTCTCTTCCTTCCTCCACCCCTCTCTCTACCCCTCCATCTCTTTGTCCCTCCATATGGCTCATTGCTAGCAGTCTTTCTCTTGTTTTCCTCTTATCTATGTCTTCTCTGCCCTTTCACTATTTTTCTTTCTGCTGACTCACTCCCTCTGCCTTTCATTCTTGTTCTATGGAGTCCATTCAGCACCAGGTGCATATAAGTTTTCTTTCCACCCAGTGTTTTGTTATGATATTTCACCTGCTGCTGGATCACCCCAAAGCAGACAATGGAAGGGAATGGCAGTTTTCTCTCCAAGTAGGTTAGTGCACTTGTTTCACCTGGTGCCGAATCACCTCTTTGTCCCCCCCCCCTTCCAGTCTTCCTCCTCTCTCTCTTACCCACTGTTCTCATTGGATTTTTTTGTCTCTGTCCCTCTCATCTCTCTATTTCGCTCTGTTCCCTGCCACCACCCCTCCTCTTTGTCCCCTCATTTATGTTTCCCTGACCCCTCTCTTTCTTATTTGCTTCTCTCTGCCTCTCTTCTCTCTATTTCTCTCAGCATTGCCAAAGCAAACAGGAATCATCAAGGGATTGCAGGGGATTCAGAATGGGACAATATACTGGTCAGAAGTATAGAGTTCATTATGTGTACTCTGCTGTCTGCCTGCCCAGATAAGAAGGTGTCATTATCTGCCATCACCCTGACCCTGGCTTTACCCCCAGCCACTAAACTGCCATGAAATGACAACCAAGGCCATAACAGAAGGCTGGACCATTATCTGACCCGCCTGGGTACCCACATTCACATTTATTGTTGTATTGATAAACAGGGCCCCCTTCAGGGATTTTTGGGCCACATACAACCACAATGTCTGGGCCCTCAGTAACCTATATGCCATGGGCAACTAGTTTGAACTT